>JAHVAK010000484.1:4347500-4666914 GCA_019845155.1 Luehdorfia chinensis
CGGCAATCTATGGGGAAGGTTTATGATCAGCAGTGGACTATATAAGCTGAAGTGGCCGTTCAAAGAGTCATTCAGAGTAGAGACCATAGAATTTTAAAATGTGGTCAACAAATAATTACCCAAACCTCAATAACGTTTCAACTTCAACATTTTATGAATTACTTTTGAATTTCGATCACAAGTTAAGACTAAAGCGCGTTTTTTTTTAAATAAAAAGACAAATCGTTTTTATTATTAATATGAGAAATTGATAAAGATTTTTCTTATTTTTATTCTTTTTTTGCTATCCGGAATGCACCCAACAAAAACGCTTTCAAAAGGATTCTTAGAGTATATTATTTGGAGGCAAACTAATGTTTTAATGTCACCTCTTAATTTGTTTATATGTCTATTATTTGTGTATTATATTTATTATTTGTATGTATGTATTTATCGATGTTAATTTTGTGTATATATATATTGGTAATTTATATTATTATATAATTATTATCCAATACTATTTATTACATATTTGCACCTGCCATCATTTTTCTAGTCTTCCAGGATCTACTGGCAGAGAATGCCTTTAGGCATCAAGTCCGCCCATTGTATTCCTTAGATTAAGGTGTTGCAATAAAGAGAGGAGAGATAAGATTAAATAATTAAATAAAAATCTTCGATGCTCTATGTTCTCAGGTGGGCGACTATTCGGTGTCGCTGAAGGCGCCGGGTCGCAACAAACACTTCCGCGTTCACGTAGAAGGCAACCTGTACTGCATCGGACAACGCAAGTTCCCAACGCTGGAGCAGCTGGTGGCCCACTACCAGCGCGCTCCCATCTACACCAACAAGCAGGGCGAGAAACTCTACCTCGTGCGTCCTTTGCCCAAGGCCAGTCAGCAGTGCTGAATCTAGTCCCGCGACGTCGCCTGTCCACCGAAACGGAGGTCAGCCTCGGTAGGGTTCCTCATAGGGTAGTTAGACTTGGCCCGTGAGTTTCAGAATCTTGCTTTTTGAAGCGTCTACATAACTTGAATGGAACGGCTGTGTAACTTGGTTCCCGATCAAGAACATTAAATTTTATAGTTGTATCAACTTTCACTTTAACATTAGTACTTTCGCATACACAAACATGTTTTGGTTACGAAGGATTTTGAGTCTTATGCCAACAACTTAGGGTTCAAAAGTGTGTACAGTTCATTGAACTCGACTTAACAACAATTAGCGGTTGTTTATTTGTAACGTCTCGTTAGAGGTGATCCGTTGTTTCGGTTGACAGGTGACTTTAGTCCAAAACACACTGCATGGCTAGTCGCAAATTACAAGTAGTCGATCATTTGCGACTATATGTGTCTAAATGCGATGCTGTATACCGCATAGTGTATTTGGGGCCTAACGAAACAGTAGCCTTACGCCTCGTATCACGACTCTACCCACCATTATCCCGTTCAGTGTCTATCTACTCATAGAAATATTTACAGAGTATATAAGGATAATTTTTGAATTCAACTTAAACCAGCTCCTTTCGAAACAATTTTATTATTGATAAATGTCAGATTACATTTTGACAGCACATGTGTTGCCATTTTTACTTCTTTGGTTTTTTTTATTGGAATTTTTATTGTTTGTTTTTTTAACATTTTTTTTTGTAAAAATATTTGTATATAGAATATAAAGAAATGATTTTATATTCTCGGATGGTGTCAAAATAACGCTGACGATCTTACTTCCATTAGAATATAGATAACAAATTATACTCATGAAGTAAATATCCATTAAGTTACTAATTCAATCATTTATATCCGATAACCGTATTACTAATAAAATAGAACTTATCGACCATACCATTAATATCAGCGCGTTCATGGAGTCTGATTAAAATTAGCTTCTTTATAACTATATTTAGTTTTAAAAGGTTATAAAAATAATTTATAATATAACATTTTGTTGGAGAAATGTCATAACGTTATTAATTTTGTGCAACAATGACCTCTATTGCTTGTAGGCACGACATTTCTCCCGGTGCCCGGTGGTCCCACTGTAAGGTGTATTGTCAACAGTAAATAATATACATGTCAATGATTAAAAATAAGCAGTAATACAATAAATTAAGTGATATATGTACCTACGCTAAGAAGACAATGTAACAAATTAATCTACATACTTTTATTTCATTTAATTATAGTCAGTCTTACAAATGTGATAAGTTTAAAATATAGAACAATATAATGTTCAAAGTAATTGGAATGAGTGTAATTGCATTATGATATCGAATTATTTTTATTTTTTAACTCATTCCCATACATTTACTTAAACCTTTTATCTCTTTTTGAACTACATTTCTATTAAATGTCATAATGATATCCACGCCACAACTATGGCACCTTCTCGTTTATATATTTATGAATTTTTCTTTTGTAAAACTATTACAGACTTTTGGAGTCAACTCGAAAATTGATGATAGTGTTTTAATTGAATTTTGTAATTTCTGTATATATATAGGTAGTTTATTATGCAGCAAGAGCTCGTAAAAGTTTACAGTGATTGAAAAATTCAATTTAAGACACAGAATTGTACTTTTCGTTTTGTCACCATCGGCCCAGCAAATCAGTAGAAGTCAACAATAATTTTACTGTTGATCGAAATTTCGTATTATCTATTGTCACTGTCATTACTGACTTGACATTGGCAGAATTCTATTGAAGGAGGCCAGAATTAAAAGAAGAAGAAAGCGGTTTTATATTTGAAGGCCTAAATTTCTGAATGGGATGCGAGTTGATTTTATATTATTCCTTTGATGTATTCAATATTTAGACAGGGTTTACGTTGGAGAAAAAAAAAGTATGAAAAAGAGACAAGCTGTATCGAAACGCATTATTAAGAGAAACAGTCTAATAATACATATGGTATTATTATTCTAGGAATTGGATTTTATTATTGATTTGTGATGTTTTTTAATATTGTTTGTGTGGGTTTGAACGAGGCTGGCGGCAAAAGGCGTCTGTTTTAATAATCAATTTGAATTTGAATAGTCGAATAGAAAATATGATGAGTGAGGACGAATCGGGGGATACAGTGTGCCCGCCAATGATAATGGAGTCTTGAAGAAGAAAAGGCTTAATAATAATCCAAACTGAACTTAACATAGTCGAATTCCCTAAGGTTGTCAAGTGTGTTTTGTACAGAAAACTCTCGCATTGACTGGCAGCCATTGTCTATGGACTACACGAGGTCTAGACTTCATTCTAGGACACCTGTAGCATACTCGTGTCTATGATTGCGTTGATGCAACGCGACCGCATATAATTATATCGATAATAAACCAAAAATTGGCTTCTTACCGCATTCGATACTATAGTTTAATGTAAGAGCCGTTTCTATATCATATTATTTCTTAAGTCACTTATAAGTAGTTTAATAAAAAAAAAAGATTTTTTTATATAGTTCAAATCACATTCGATTAACCGACCGCGGGTATGGGTATACCGAGGTTAGTTTATCGCGTACTATGATTGAACCACCCTGTATAGTCGGAACGCTTCACGTATGAGCATGTGATATACAACTGCATAGAGTACGTTGTGATGTTGGGCTAGGTAAGTTTTAATGTTAAGTCATTTCAGGGAAAGCCGCGGTACGGTGACGATGTGTGGGAGGTTATGTTTTAGGGACGATCGTCGTGAAAGGCGGAACTGATTTTGGGTCGGTTGCGTATGAGTTATCGAATTCTAGTGTTAATGACAACGAATTAGCTATCCCATAGGTATGTTTTGTGCGTAGCAAGTTTAAACAGGATGTTCTTTTTTTTCAATCTTTTTATTCCACTTAAACTGCTCTAATTAATGTCTTCTGTAGTTTTAGTTTACGATCATATCACTTGTTACTTTTAGTCAAAGAAATAGAAATTCAAGTAATTGAATCAAATATAGGTTGGTTTTAAATGACGACCAGCCTGTTTAAACTTGTTTCGTGGGTTGGAATCTCAAAGGCCGGTTTCCGCTGATGTGACTGTCGCTAGTCAATATACGCCGGCATCACAAACGCTTCGCTTATCACCGTATTTTAGCCTCAAGTCATACATTTTAAGCGTACATACTTATAAATGGTTTTTAAAAGGGAGATTTATAATATGTTGACGTAATAAAATATTTCTATGGCAACGTCTGAAAAAAGTATGTTTTCACTTAAAATGTTTGAAATGTGGATCCCCATATCTTATATAATATATACATCAGTGTAATTTTAGTTCATATACAGCGTGTTTTGAATGTAATCTTTTGTTGTGAGAATTCTACGTGGCAGCTTTCCAGTTGTTTTAGTTTGTACGTATATTAACAATAGAGTTCGTAATATAAATATATAAATAAATACAAACGGCATCGATAAGTTTCCAGTATTTTAATTTTTAACAGAATTTCGTTGTATGTAGATATAATGTCTAATTGTATTTTTTCGTGTTCGCGGGCCGATTAACGTTTTCGTTTGTGACAGTCTTCGCGCTTTTTACTAACAAGAAACCGTCTCAAGTTTTGCCTTTTAGACTATCCGATAAGAGTTCGATTGTTTTCGGATATTATCATACGACTTTTGTAAATGACACTCCATGAAGTATTAAAATGAAATGGGACAACTTATTTTTCTATGAACGTTTTCTTTTCCACTCGTAAATGATAATTTTTTGATGCACCAAGTGTAGCGGAATATAGCGTTAAGGTTAGAATTCACTGCATAATAGTTTGTTGAGGATGTTTTCTGTGGTTCGGACGATGAGGACGTTCGATGATTTTTTTTTGTTCTCCTTGCATTCTTCGTACGTCAAATTTTGGATTTAAACGATTAAAGGCCGTTGGGAAAACATCCTTGAGAATTCCTATTATTGATTACATGTGATAATTTTGAGATATGACTTGGGTTCTCGTACAATATATTAAAGAATTCAAAACCTTAGAAGCTGGCGACGATCTTTCGAAACTACAATGTCATATCCCAATGCGGGGGGGGATCGTAAGTTACTAGATCTTTTTGATGTATTTAATACGTTTTATACTCAATATTGTAACTAGATTAAATGCGAGGCAAACTCAACCGTAAATTAGTAATTATTAGGGACATCAGAGAACGTTTCAACGTGATTAGAATTGACACGGTGAGCCGCTCTTTTGAGTTGCTTTTGTTGTCAGGCGTTCTTTGTTTAAAAGAGTGTTTCGCTGCGGTGGAAGTCGAGTTGGATTAAAAAAAATGTCTTCCCAAAGAACGATTTGATACACTCAGTATGGCCACGGAAGTATGCACAAAGCGAGAGGCGGAAGATATTACCGTACCGAAGACTCTTGAAATAATTGAGTTGTGTAAAAGTTGTAATTATGAGGAATTTCGGTGTAGAATATAAAATTTATGTCTCCTAAGGATGTTTTGCAAAGCATTTATAACGATTAATAAACATTCGTCGTTCAGTTTCATTGAACAGCTTTACGATTATTTAACATTACCAAACCTTGAAAAAAAGCTGAGTTACATTCCTACTCTATGTGAAATATTTTGCGAATTATTATATATTTGAAATTGTATGATACAGAAGTACCACATTACCAGAAATACTAACTCAAGAAGCTACCTAACACTGCGGAAGTGCGTTGCGTTAGTAAATAGGTCTAGAGTGATTCGGTTTTTTTATTTTTATATTGCTCAAATGATTTTAATTTGTATCGTAACCACGTGTTTGTACGTTTTCGTGTATATTATCTGATGTAACGAGCATGATATGATACCGTTGTAAGTGCAGTGTAATATTTAACATTATAATTTATTTATTAATTTGCCAAATGTGTTTTGTTTCGAACGACCTGTTTTTTTACCCATAATTCTCAAATTGGATAAGATGTTACTGTATTAGCCCACCATCAACTATTTCATTAACAGCATTACAGCTGGTAGGTTCCGGCTGTTTTTCATCAACTAGAATGCAAAGTTATATCGCCAGAACACGGTGATCCGGCTCAAAGGACCAAGGTAGATAGTGGATACCATCACAACGTGTAGTAACCAAAAGAATGAGACTACAAAAAATCGTAATTCTTCAATCTTTAACGAACATCGGCTCTGTATGGATTAATGAAAAATAATACACCTATAGATAATCTTTTGGAAATGTGTGACCAAAGTATGTACATACCTCTGTCATACAAGAGATTATCTGGTGTAACGTTTCTGAACATAAACATATCTCGATGTATAAGAAATTGTCAACATTTTTTTTAATAAAAAGAAGAACAAATTTTGGATGTTATTTAAATTAATAATATACATATATTAATCCATCATGTTGTCTTAAGTCATTTGCTGACGGTGAAAGTCGCTGCTCCACTCATTCACTCAGTAGGTTCCTAGGTGACCACAACCTAATGGGAAAGCGGGATTCGCGTTTGGCAAAAGCCTGTTATTTACTGAATAGATTTACCATCTCACCGCCGATTTATATCAGATAGAATAAATGTTGACATATTGCCGATATAAAAATAATACTAGGCGACAAATATTATAAAATGTGTGAATTTTTTTTTAAAGAAATGAGTATAAATAATGACCCGAATCTAGAAGTGATACGATTTTTATTTCTCAAAGTGTTTCATCACGATTTTCGGAATCTACGACTTCATAAAATGAACATTTAAAATTTCAATATTGGCGCCGGCTTTAGGGTTCGATGGTACCTGGTAGACGCCCGGATATACTACTGCTAACGTTTGCAAAAAACCTTCTGTTGTTAATAGATCACAGTAAAAGAGAGAAACAACGTGAATTTGCTAAGACTCTCATGCATGGCACTAGACTATAACCACCAGGCAATACATACCGCCAAAGTCGAGAACACGACACGCGAGGTTACCTCAACGAGGCCGTATCAAGTGATATTGATTCTTCGACAAGACAGCCGCCGAATGCGTAACGCAACCAACTAGCTTAAATCTACTTTAACTCTATAAATAATCTTAGAACTACAATGCAAGTCCACAGACATGAAATAAAAACATACAGTCACGCCTTTTTCCCATGTAGGCAGAGGCCACACACGTAACTCACTTTTCGCCCCCGTGGGAAGCGAGACGTGACGGGTGGCGAACCACGCCGCTGCCATTTTGGTACGAGTCAAAAAAAAATCTTCTCCCCATTGCGTTTCCACGTGCAGTATAGTGACAGCATTGCATATGATGGTGTAGTTCTGCACAAATAAAGGCTGTCCGTACAATACCTTAGTCATTTACACTTTATTAAGACAACAGTTCCCGTACTGGGTAAGTTAGTGCATACAATATTATAGTAGATAGTTAAGTATTGTGTATTTCTTTAACTGATTAGTACAGATTTGTATTTTTATAGATTGTAGTATGCTGTGTCATTTTGTACTTTCTTACTATTGCCACTAGCCAATATATATTTAACTTTGTTTCCGTATCTGATTGTACCTTCTCATTTTCTTTTTTGCACCGCAACCGCTCAGAATTTAAAATACTGCAAACAATTGCCTCATTTCGCAAAGATCATCGTGTAACGATCATAACCACTAATTACTACGAGTAGAATGTAATGTTAGTCGTTTGACCGACATTACAGGAACTTGGTACGGGCTGAAATGGCGTACCACCTCATTGCGGCCGCTATAACCATGCAACAGCGAGAGTTAGCTGTTGCAGAGCAGGACTGCTGTTTCTCCCCATCCTGCTACAAATGAACCAGACCCGGAACGAGCTTCACGTTAGCAGACAAAAGGAGGAGAGTGCGGTATTTGTGGGAACGGTTGACCGAATCGAGGTTTTGAATCAACGACCCTGATTATAAAATTTATTAAATCCTAGTAATGATCACGTGATGGTACTTTTAATTACCCTAAAAACGTGACATTTGGCAGACAAGTCAGAAACAGTTAAAGTCGTACGACAACTTGGTAGGAAAGAGATGGTGCTATTGTACTCTGTGGGACACTTATCGGTTAAATCAGAGACATCATAGTAGTCAGTGAAATATTAAAATAATAATATTTACGCCTCTTACGACTACTCGGTAGGGAAGGTAGTAGATTCTTCGCTGCCGGACACACTGCACGCAACATTACAACAATAAAAATAAAAACTCTAACTACACAAATTCACATCTTTAATGTAGGGCAGACCGGGGTTGGTTGGAGACTGGGGTAGGTAGACTAGATGCTCCTAACTTCTTGCAGGTTTGAGTGAGAGAATCAACGTTGCACTCAAAGAAAGCCTGCTGCTTGATCGATCATTCGCACAGAACGCGAGACACGAGGAAATGTCTCACTGTCAGAGCGCGATATCAATAATTGGGATACCTAAGTAGTTTTTCATCAACACATCTTTTTTGCTCTTACATTGTAATTTATAGTCAAGTTCTTACAAACTTAATTTGAAATGGAAAGTAAATTATGATAAAAGGTATACCAATACGTATTATGACTGTTATGCAAAGCATTTTAATTTAGTGAATTTTTGAAAGCAAAACAATTGGGTTTTGGTTGACTGACGATGACCCATATGTTCCAATTTTTTCGAAAATATTTATGGTTTACGAAAGAAATCAAAGTTTGAGATAAAAATAATCAATAAATTATATATAAACCCATCTGGGAAGAATTCTGCAAACATTTTTTAAGTGTAATAATGTAGACGAGGCGAGCAAAACGTTCACCAGATGGTAAGTGCAATGTATGCCAATGAGAAATGCCGTGTCACCAAGAATATTTCTGTGAAATTACACATTAAATTTTATCATCCTGTAATTCAAGCCAACCTGCAATAGTTGACTAGTCTACCTACCCCGGCATTGGGGCAGATTGGCCATCTCGGAGAGGTTTCCTAAAACTGAAAAAATCCGGATTTTATTTGATAATATCCACATAGAACCTTTTTTTTATAATTCACTATGGCATTTGGCACAGTTTAAAATATTTCTCATTAACACCGAGACAATAGTTTTTTTATTTAAAATGATAACCTAAAACGTGGTCAACCATCCCCGGTCTGCCCTAATGGCAGGCACAACGAATTTTTGTAGCTAGAAGTTTTTGGTTAAAAACTTCTAGATACAAAAATACATTGTTGTTGTGTAAATTAATAACACTTAGTCATAGTTGCGTTCCGTATCGTAGCAAAATATATCGATCAAATACTTACATTCCTTAGACTGGGTCTTCAACCCTCTTGAACAATTTTTCTACTTTTCTATTAAGAATGTTATCACGTAGAGATAAACTTACTGATACAGCCGTGGGAAGATCGACGATATAAGGATCACAGATATAAAGTAAGTATATATTAAATTATTATTACAGCAATGCGTGCCGTGTGGTAGCGGCTTAAGAGAATCTACCACCCCGTCTCATCTCGTGGGTGTCATATAAGTCGACAGAGGAAAAATAAAAATCCGATGCTCGCTTGCCAAGCGTGGCAACTATGGCAAAATAATCACAAAATGAGAGCTACCAACTTGTGGTATTCTAGAGGAAGGCCCATGTTCAGCAGTGGACTAGTAATAGGCTGAAATTATGATGATGGAGTAATGGCATCTTCTTTCAAAAAGGTAAAGATGATAGAGTTTCTCTGTCGTAAATAAAAATATATTCTCCGTGTTTATTTCGTTTATAGCTACTGCGAGGTTTATCATTCAGTCCTTCATTGCAGGCCGCATAAGGATATGCGGCCTGCAATCCACCAACCAAGAAGAAAAGAAGGACCACGTCTCTTTCTTTTGTTTTGAGGCATTGATTTGGCAAAATTATTCCTAACATTTCTTGATTCATTCATATTTTGTTGTACACTGAGCAGTTATCTTAGTAATGAGTAATATCTTTGTTAATTAATGTATATTTATTTACATTTTAGATTTCTAATAAATATTAATTTGACTTCTACCACTGATTTGCAAGCATTCTTTTTCACCCGACTACGGCAAAGCCAAAAGTAAGGGTTATGTCTGTTTATTTTTACGGATGTTCCATCGTGGCGCCTAAACTATTCATCCGATTTTAATGAATGAGCTGCCAATCTATTCGTTATTATGGTCCGGATGACATAGGCTACATTTTATACGAACAAAATCAATATGAAGGATGTTACCTCCAAAAAAGTGGGGGGTCAATAAATTTTTCATTACTATCGTATCGAGTGGTATGTCAAATGAGAGAGGAGAAAATTCTGAGTTTGGTTTTATTTGAGTTGAGTTTTGTTTTAAAAAGCCCTAAGTTTTTAAACAAAGCATTAGCTTCACTTGTATGTTTGTAACCGTCTCCTTAGGGCTCGATTTTCTCCTACTTTGAACGATCCGATTTAATTCCAATTTTGCACACCTGTCGAAGAACGATGACAATGCAATAATTCGACTAAAAAATAATAGTTTAAAACTAAAAAAAAACACGCTTTTATAGAAGATCCAACTAAATTACTCTATAGATGGCGCTGATATATTCCTGTTATACCTCTATCGCCGGAATATTTAAGAAAGAAAATTATTAAAAAAAAAGCGTGAGGTGCTTTTTAAGATATCATCGAAATGATAATCCTTCTCATATCTGTCAATGAAATATTTATAACTATTGACACTATGTACCCCGACGCTTTTTTTTAAAATAAAACATTTTTTTCTTAATTATCAATGGTCATTCTTATTTATAGAGGTATAACAGGAATATATTAGCGCCATCTATTGATAAATAAGAAAAAAAGATTTATTTTTTAACACGCTAAAGATCCAACTAAATTACTCAATAGATGGCGCTAATATATTCCTGTTCTAAAGGAGTCTTATATTAGTTTGTAACGGTTTATATAGAAAACCAAACTAAAAAATAAATTAAGAATAGTGTAAAAAAATCTAATAAACATAAATGAATAATAGTGTAAATAAGAAAAAAATGTTTTATTTAAAAAAAAGCGTGGAATGATTATTTTCCAAATAAGGGATTGTTAAAATTGTAATGCTTGTGTAGGTATGTAATGTAAATACACAGTTCAAAGATTTCATAAACATAATCAGTTATCAACTTAACAACCATTATTCACTATTTGTATATTTTAATTGATTCTTGGTAGGTATTTGTTTTCATAATTAACCGAACACGGAAAAGGAATGGTAATGATTTTAGCAGTCTAAGAGTCTATTATTGCTACTATTATATAGTTCTTCGCTTGTTGTCGCATCAAAGGTAAAAACAGAAAAAATAGTAATTAAAGAGAAAGTTTAAAAGAACTAACACCACTATTGCAAACATAACTGTATTTAATGGGAAAAAAGTTGCAAAACCTATAACCCGATTAGGCATAAATAAAATAAACTAAAAAGTAGGAAACATGTTAGGTGCTGATTGCTATCATCGTCTTATTGAGTAAAACAATTGTTTTGATATGTTATATATACCACCCTATCTCATCCCGTGGAAGTCGTAAAAGTCGACAGTGGTAAAATAAAACCAGGGGATGGGCAGCAGCATCTTCCTGGATCATCTGTATAAATAATCTGCGCTTGCCAACCCACCTGCCAAGCGTGGCAACTATGGCAATATCCCCACAAAATACGGGCAACAAACTTTTGTGGCAATCTATGGGGGAAACCTATGTTCAGCAGTTCAGTGGACTTGTGATAGGCTGAAATGATGATAAAGTTTCCGCAGTCGGGGTTACAGTTTTTTAAGCTTATTCTTTCGTTTATCTAATGCCAAGTCATTTATTGCCTGACAGGCTGTCTTACCCGCGTAAAATAATTCGACAACATGACCACATGCGCCGTAGTATCCTTCCCAATTGACAACTTACAATAGTATTCGGTAATAATAAATATACGTTGAAGGATATGCTTCTTAGAGTTTGTAATAGATTTATACCCTGTTATTTATGCATATTGATTAGAAAATAAATTTATATGTCACTCCAGGTTAAATCCGCGCTTCCTGCCATCGACGACCGTGCACCTGCGGCACGACCTCATGTTGCACTGAAGCTGAAAAAATTCCAGCGCGAGATGGACCGCAAGGCTAAGATCCAAAGCGAAAACTTCAGCATGCTGCAGCGACTTAACGCTATTATGAAAGTTAACCGCCTCGACAATCATTGGACGAAGCCGCTGCCCAAGTGAGTATAAGTGCACTACCCATCTACTATTTAGGAACGAAATATGATTTAGTTAATAGAATCAGGCGTTACTTTGCGGAAATCCATTATATTGTAGGAAGGTAAGTTACTTTGCTAAGATCCGCATGCAAAATATAAAAATGGTGTATATTACCTAGTTTTTTGACCGCCGACCGGCGGCCGTCTGTCGTAGAGTCTATGACGCTTGATAATGCCTCGTTTTGGGGCGAAACACGTGTCGTGTTCTCGACTTCAGTGGTGTATATTATCTAGTGGTGGTATTGTAGTGGTTGGTGGAGGGTACCTGGTGGCGGTGTTAGTTTGCTTGTGCACGCTACTGAGGGAGGGCGGGCGGTGCTCCTTAAAAAACTAGGTAATATACACCATTTTTATATTTTGCATGCGGATCTTAGCAAAGTAACTTACCTTCCTTCGAAATATGATTTGCAAAGATTACTTACATCACACAGAGTCTCCCACTCGAGTTTAGCCAAATCTTTAATGGTACCCACCCACAATTATTAAATGGTACGATCACGATGGGTAAGGGTTTTGCCGGAATGGTACTTGCTAGACCCTATCTGAGTTGTCTGGTACTGGCACCACGGAGACGCTTGCATACTATCGTATCCTCGACGGCGGAGGTCCTTGAATTTTTTGATCGGAATTAAATGACGAGAGACGACACGAGCTCGTCGTTCACCTGATGATAAGTGCTACGCCTCCTCATAACCGTTGCGACGTACCTCGGTTGACTTTGGATAGCTCCTATCACACCAAGTGCATTATATTGTTTTGGTGAAACGTGGATTGTGGCAGTCATCTGTTTTTGCAGTGAGTGCCCAGTCTCTGACTACCCCTTATGGGATACAGTCGTGATCTTATGTATGTATGTGTTTTACAGCTTCCAACACAAAGTGGGTCAGTTCTACGACGTGGAGTCGCTTAATAACAAAGTGACAGCACGTACGCTAGTTGAGACATCGACAGAGGAGTCCTACAGCAATGTCAAGTGCTACGCGTGCGAAATTAAGAAAACTGTAAGATTACCTTATTTTTTCGTTATAAATAAAAAGATCTTTATTGATTAAAAAGATATACACAGCTTTAACTAGACAGATATTAAAAAGTGTAACATTAAAATTATTTCTTACACATTAATATACAAAAACCCAAGATACACAGTTCCATACAAATATCACTTCAAAAAGCGTCCTCGATTGAATTCGAAACATAAAAATAAAGACAAAGATCAGAAATTCCGATCACATAAACACAAATGTTATCTTATTCTCACGAAATAAAGTAACTTTTTAAATGAAATTAACTATAGTTACACGTTTTAAAATTTCTCTAATTTGACGCAATAATATTTGAATTTAATAATGAGTGCATTGTGCACTCTATTTTAAGGACGTTTTTGAGTCGCTGTGTGTGCGTCTATGGTCTTTTTCAGTATCAATCTTATCAATACAATTATTACTGGTTACTGCTGTTTATTGCATTTAATGTAAATGTAAAGTTAATAAAACCGAAGGAATTTTTGAGTATTATACATTCATATAAACTGAGTCCCCGTCTCGTCCTGTGGGTGTCGTTAAAGTCGACAGAGGGACAATTACAACCAGGAGATAGGCAGGCAGCATCTACCTGGAACATCCTAAAAATACAACTACAATTGATCAAACTCTTTATACATTATTACTATAACATATGTTAATTACTCTGGTATTGCTCGTAAGATGTTTTGTGAACTCTTAAGATTTCAAAGTTACCGGGAAATTGCAGTGAAAGAATTTTGTTTACACTCTAATTGCATTAGGTTATGTGTTATTACAAATGGATATCTTTTCGTTTTTTCCAGAAAGCAAAATCAAAGGACAGAAAAGAAAACGTAGAATTTTCATCTGCGGACAACTATGAAATGCTTCCTTTCATATTACCCAAAATGGACTTAATGGTTTATAAGTGGCAAATAAAACTTCCATTTTAATATTGGACAGATTTTATTGATATATATAGTTACAATTGGGTTCAATGTCAGAACATAATTTCATGGACATAAGATGTTCACAGTTCCGAATATCGGCCTACGCGGTTGCATGGGGGGAGGTTAAAAATCGAAACATAAATACTATGTTATATCAAAAAGCTTTCAATCTGTAAGCGGATTACACTAGCCGTCGTCGCATTACGTTAAAGCTATTCACATTCTCATCATCCGTTACAATATATTTAAAAAAAAAAAACGATGAAAAAAATTAGTTTTTTTCTCTTCAAACATCACAATAGAGTTTGTATCACAACGAAACCTCAGCACCGGTTTTAGCGGCCTCTCCTATCAACGTGTGCGGTGCTGGGGCCTTTTTGCTACGGTCCGCTGAATGAACGAGCGGCGTTGTCAACAATCGAGTTCACTATGAATAAGTCGTCGGGGACGAGGCTACGTTTAAACTAGGGTCGTTCGTCGGTTCACCGGCGGCGCTCAGAAGCGGTAGGCGGCGTGCGGCGCGCCGGCCGCCGGCTCGAACTGGAAGCCCGCGTCCGCGGCCGCCGGCGCCAGGGTCGCGTCCTCCTCCTGCAAATTAAAAAAAAAAAACGTCACTTTTGGCGCCAACTCGAAAGGCGGCGGTAGTGTTTTTATTGAATTTTACTGGTGGTAGGATTCCTAGGTAGGTACCACCCCAGGGCCAGTTATTCCAGCCGTGAAGCAGTAGCGTGCAAACATTACTGTGTTTCGGTTTGAAGTGAACTGTGAGCTAGCGTAATACTGGGCATATGAGACTTAAGAATCTGATGTCTCAGAGTGATGGGCGCAGTGTAGTGTCACTCAGAAATGTTCTGGGTGACACGGCATTTGTTATGGGCAGACGTTGCACTTAACATCAGGTAAACGTTTTGCTTGTTCCGTCACTTTTATCAAATAAAAAAATAAATTTTGTAATTACAATGTATATTTTGAGTTTCGATGTTTAATACTAATAGTTTATTATGTAGCAAGTGCTCATGACAGTGTACAGTGATTGGAAAATTCATTCAAGACCAAAATTGTACTTTTCGTGTTGTCTCTATCAGTCCAGCAAATCTTCAATAAAAATCAACTATCATTTTACTGTAGATTGAAAGTTTGAAGTCTCGCCACTTGAAGATTGTATACCTGGATATGTAACTTAACACTGGAAAATAGTTTACGACAATTTCTATAAATAAATAAATAATAACAATAAAATCCATAGATAGTACTTTGGCGCCATCTTAAAAAAGTGGCAGTACTGTTTTGATATGAATTTCTATATATTTTTTTTCTTCTCTTATAAAAACGATATACTATGCGAGTAACATTTCTCCTGTATCGTGGGTGCGTTTAATATACATTAATTCCACACGCACAAACAACCAGACCCGGAACAACTATCTGTAGGCCATACAAATATGAATCGAAACCGCGACCCCTAGCACAGCTAGCACAGAAGTCAATGGAAAATTTCTGTATATATATTGAGTTTCGATGTTGTATATTGATAGTTTAGTATGCAGCAAGTGCTCGCGAAAGGGTACAGTGATTGGAAAATTCAATCATAATTGTACTTTTTTTTTATTGTATAAAGTGACGAAACGAGCAAAACGTTCACCTGATGGTAAGTGCAACGTCCGCTCCCAACAAATGCTGTGTCACCCAGAATATTTCTGTGTGACACCACATTGCGCCCGTCAAACAGAGACATCAGGTCTTAAGTCTCAAATGCCCAGTGATTACGCTAGCTCACAGTGCCCTTCAAACCGAAACACAGTATTGCTTGCACACTACTGCTTCACGGCAGAATAACTGGCCCTGGGGTGGTACCTACCTAGACGGATTCCTGCACAGGAATCCTACCACCAGTAGGAAGACTTTTTGTCTTGTCTCCATTAGTCCAGCAAATCATTATCTCCATCATCATTCATCAGTACAGCAAATCTTCAGTAAAAGTGACGACTAACATTTTTGCTTAATTTCAATTAAAAAAAAAAAAACCATCTAAATTACTTTTCGTATCATTCACACATTCCAAGTATATTTTTGTGTATATTACACATGTACATTATTAATACTATACATTTATGAGCTAGCAGCTGTGAAGTTTGGAAAGACTTTTCCATACATTCCATACATACATGGTTTGGTCCGCAAGTATTTAACACACTATTAAAAAAACACCACTCAGTACGATTTTCTCATTATAAAATAAAAGTGCTAATAAAAAAAATTACCTCTCCGGCAAAGTACTGCTCAATAATATCATAAGCCATCTTGTAGATCTCCACCTTCTCATGACTCTGCAGCTGCTCAATCTTATCAATACCGCCACACTCCTCAATCATGTTGGCAACTTGTTCCACATTCTCGCCAGCCATCTTTAGCATATTGCTCAGACCATCCAGAACCACCTGAAAATGAAAAAAAAACCTTAGTTTTACTTAAAGCATAGGAACTCAAGACTTGGATACCTGAACTTTCAGATAAATTAAATTTGTTTGTAGTAAGGTTCCTGTGCAAAAATACACTTAGGTACCACACACAGCAGTGCCACTTATTCAGCCATGAAGCAGTAACTTTAGTGAACTTAGTGTAAGGACATATCAGACGAGGGACAACATGGTGTTACATGGTGACGAGTGGAGTGATGAGATTGCAAATAACTGTCTTGTTCACCTAGACCCGGCCCGGCTATATATAAATAATAAATTAAGGTATAAAAATAACAATATTTGATAGTATCGACAAACTTTTCCCCGATTCTCTAATAATACTATTAATGAAAACTCAGTTCCCACAAAGAGCTAGTGTAATAATTAATACACATAAATCTCCCTTGTAAAATAATACTATTAATGAAAACTCAGCTCCTACAAAGAGCTAGTGTAATAATTAATACACATAAATCTCCCTTGTAAAATAATACTATTAATGAAAACTCAGCTCCTACAAAGAGCTAGTGTAATAATTAATACACATAAATCTCCCCTGTAAAATAATACTATTAATGAAAACTCAGCTCCTACAAAGAGCTAGTGTAATAATTAATACACATAAATCTCCCTTGTAAAATAATACTATTAATGAAAACTCAGCTCCTACAAGAAGCTAGTGTAATAATTAATACACATAAATCTCCCTTGTAAAATAATACTATTAATGAAAACTCAGCTCCTACAAGAGCTAGTGTAATAATTAATACACATAAATCTCCCTTGTAAAATAATACTATTAATGAAAACTCAGCTCCTACAAAGAGCTAGTGTAATAATTAATACACATAAATCTCCCCTGTAAAATAATACTATTAATGAAAACTCAGCTCCTACAAAGAGCTAGTGTAATAATTAATACACATAAATCTCCCTTGTAAAATAATACTATTAATGAAAACTCAGCTCCTACAAGAAGCTAGTGTAATAATTAATACACATAAATCTCCCTTGTAAAATAATACTATTAATGAAAACTCAGCTCCTACAAAGAGCTAGTGTAATAATTAATACACATAAATCTCCCTTGTAAAATAATACTATTAATGAAAACTCAGCTCCTACAAAGAGCTAGTGTAATAATTAATACACATAAATCTCCCTTGTAAAATAATACTATTAATGAAAACTCAGCTCCTACAAAGAGCTAGTGTAATAATTAATACACATAAATCTCCCTTGTAAAATGCATAGTAGTGAAAACCGCATTGAAATTCGTTTAATGCCAGTCATTCAGAAGGACTGATGTTCTCACTAGAGGCTTTCCCTTACACTAAGTAGCTTGAACAAAATCTTTGTATCATGCCGTCATATAAACTATATTTTTTTTTTATGGAATAAAGTGATGAAACGAGCAAAACGTTCACCTGATGGTAAGTGCAACGTCTGCCCATAACAAATGCTGTGTCACACAGAAATGTTCTGTGTGACACCTCACTGTGCCCATCACCCACCCTGAGACATCAGTTCTTAAGTCTCATATGCCCTGTGATTACGCTAGCTCACAGTGCCCTTCAAACCGAAACACAGTAATGTTTGCACACTACTGCTTCACGGCAGAATAACTGGTCCTGGGGTGGTACCTACCTAGACGGATTCCTGCATAGGAATCCTACCACCATTCATAAACATCCAGTATGCATCTCATAGTAAATGTAATTACATTTATTGAACTAATTTGACTGTAAGCATATCTTCAGTAAGTCAAAATCGTTCATAAAATCTTTCATAAAAAACTTCTAAGTTGATAGCTTCCGAAAGTATTCTGGACTTGTCGCCGTGGTCGATAATCGGCCAGAGGAACATCTTCTATCTTTAAACCTATTGCAAGATAAATAAAAAGTTTTTTCTGCAAGATAATTACAATAATGTCACTGCGAGTTTAATGACATTGAAAATGCATAGTATATGTAATGGAGGTGCTTGACCTCCATTCCAACCACAAATTGTTTAAAAAAAAATAGTGTTCAGTTTTTCCTCTTAGATATATATTTAAATAAACATTGTCAACATTAGGTGAAATATTGAATATCGGCATTCAAAATAGTAACTTGTGGTAGCTGCTTAATAGAATCTACCACCCAATCTCATCCCATGGGTGTCGTAAAAGTCGACAGAGGGAAAATTAAAACCAGAAGATGGGCAGCAGCATCTTCCAGGAATGTCTGAATAAATAAACTGCAGTTGCCAACCCGCCTGCCAAGCGTGGCAACTACGACAAAATCCTACCCAACAGATAGTTACAAACTTTTGTGGCAATCTATGGTGAGGCCTGTGTATGCAGTGGACTAGTGATAGACTGAAATGATGATGATGATATCATATACACAATACATACAACAGCAGTGAGGCTACTATAGTTATAAATACTACTGTAATAGGAATACAACTGTGATGGAGCGATGGCCCCAAAGTGGGTCTTGGCCTCCGACTACGACGCCATTGCGCGACTGTCCTATTAGCCACTTAACGAGTTCAAGTATCTTCACAGTAACGGGACAATCGAATACAGGAACGCTCGATTATCTCCTATATGAACGACATGACTTAGCCATTGCAGCCTATGTGCTTTGTTTGCTTATGGTGACTTTTTTAAAATTATGAACAACCAGTTTGTTGAAACAGCTTATTGAATGTTTTATACCAGTGGCTCCCAACCCTTTTCTGACCACTGGACAAGACCACTATAGCTGTTTTGTTGTTAGCAGGGATCATAAGGTTCAAAAATAATAAACTGTATTTATCTTCACAGATGTATTCACCCATCGCAATCAAGAGAATCTACCACCCCATCTCATCCGGTGGGTGTCGTAAAAGTCGACAGAGGGAAAACGAAAACCAGGAGATGGGCAGCAGCATCTTGCTGGAACATCTGAATAAATAAACTGCGGTTGCCAAGCCGTCTGCCAAGCGTGGCAACTATGGCAAAATCCCTCCAAAACGTGAGCTACAAACTTTTGTGGCAATCTATGGGGGAGGCCTATGTTCAGCAGTGGACTATTGATAGGCTAAAACGACGACGACGAATCAATGCACATTGCTTCCAAAATCTCCATTTATTGCCCCCACTTTTATATATGCTGCAGATCCCTCTTAAGGCTCTCATGGACCACCGATTGGTAACCACTGCTTTATACAGGGAGGTTCTACAATTTGCAACTGGTTTTTAGGGTTTTTAAGGATTTTTAAGAATAAGAATATTTTAAAATCTATTTCCATCAAAGTTCAGGTAGCATTGTACTCAGACGCGTGAAACCGGAAGGAAATATGCATAACTCTGCTTTCACCATCCAAGAGCATTCGAGGGTCGGTTTATATGATGAAATTGCGTAAATGGAACTTGTTGGAGTGAATTGCCTATGTATGAAAATGAACTTGACCATGTTAGTTAATAGGCCGTAACGACCTTAACCCACCAGTGTAATATGTGTACTGTACGATAAAAAGTAAAGTAAGCCTATAAATGTCCCACTGCTGAACACAGGCCTTCTCCAATTTCCAACACAGGTTGGCTGACTTCATACGTCAAATTATATGTTAAATTAACTTTATCTAATGGCTTGCAGTGAAGGAATATATTTTGATTCCAAATGCCATCATAGGCAAAACATACTGTTTTTTTTTGTGTCATAATTTCCCACCCAAATCATGGTTATCTTCTATATAAATAAATTGATAAAGGTCTGCTGTGTTGTCTGTGCGCGCGTCACACAAAAACTACTGGATAAATTTAGATAAACATTTTTAGTATAGTTCTTGGTACAGGGTACATGGTGTAGTTAAAAAGAAAAATAAATTACTTTCTATAAGTATTAGGTAAATAATCTATGTTGAATAAAAATTATTCTATCCTATTCTTATCTAAAAAAAATTATCAATTACTAAAGTTTCATACAAGTACACACAAGTATCAAGCATAACTACAGGATAGATTTCGATAATTATTTTTTTTGTTTTACTTTTTAGACACTTGGTTCTTATCTAAAAAAAAATATCACGATATTTTCCATACAAATCAATACTAATATAATAAATGCGAAAGTTACTCTCTCTATCCCTCTGTTAGTTAACTTTTTACGGATCAACCATCGAAACGAAGTTAACGAAATTCGGGCACAGAAATAGCTTGCAACCTGGAGACAGACATAGGAAACTTTTTATTCCGAAAAATCAAATAGTTCCCACGGGATATTTAAAAACCTATATCCACGCGTACGAATTATTTATATTTTAGTAAAAATACCACGGCCTTATGCTCTTTTTTTTCTCGATTTGATAAAATGACGAAACGAGCAAAACGTTCACCTGATAAGAGCAAGGTCTGCCCATAAAAAATGCTGTGTCACACAGAACATTTCAGTGTGACACAACACTGCGCCCGTCACCCTGAGACAGCAGTTCTTGAGTCTCATATGCCCAGTGATTACGCTAGATCACAGTGCCCTTCAAAACGAAACACAGTAATTTTTGCATACTACTGCTTCACGGAAGATTAACTGGCCCTGAGGTGGTACCTACCTAAACGGATTCCTGCATAGGGATCCTACCACCAGTAAATCTTATGCATTTTTTTTTGGCTCCATTTCCAATTGCTAGTTATATGCAGTTTATCGCATTACACGCGTATAAGTCGACACGGTGATTTGAAGTAAGTAAAAAACATTAGATTTATTTGTGGAAACCATGCAAAAAAAGATTTCTATTATTATTAAGTTTCAGTACCATTTACATCATTGACAATAAATCACAGATTCGACCCTAAATATTAGACTCATAAATCAACATCAGTCATTCAGTCTATCACTAGTCCACTGCTGAAAGGCCTCCCCCATAGATTGCTACAAAAGTTTGTAGCTCTCATTTTGGGGGTAATTTTGCCCCAGTTGCCACGCTTGGCAGGTGGGTTGGCAATTGCAATTTATTTCTTCTGATGTTCCAGGAAGATGCTGCTGCCCATCTTCTGGTTTTAATTTTCCCTTTGTCGACTTTATGACACCAGCGGTATGAGATGGGGTGGTAGACACTCTTAAGCTACTACGATACTAAATACGTACAAATTTTAAAAATGTTTTTGTCATTTACTAAATCAGAGAATGAGTTTAACACGTAGCAGTAATTGCGGTGACGGACGCAATGTGATGTCACACAGAAATGTTCTGGGCGCACACAGCATTTGTTGTGGGCGGACTTTACCATCAGGTGAACGTTTTGCTGACGTTTTGAAGATGTTATGTTTCATCACTTTCTCCTATAAAAAGAAATTAACATACCATACTTTTGGGAACGCTATAAGAGTAAGCCTGTACCTTTGTAAATGAAACTAAAACAACAAAAAAATACATTGATACTCACACTAATAACCTGCGTATCCTTGCAGCTCAGCAAGTTGCAGAAGGGAGGTATAACCCCACAGTTGATGAGCGCAGCCACCTGCTCCTTAGTGCCGCTTATGCTTAAGTTTGACACAGCCCAAGCGGCTTCCTTCTGAGTCTGGAACTCGCCCTTGCTTAGGTTCTCAACAATTTTCGGCAATAGCCCAGCATCAATCACAGCTTGCACTTGCTGCTTGTTACCGGCTGTTACGTTTGAAAGGAACCACACGGCCTCCTTGCAAATCTTCTCTTTCTGTAGAAATAAACAACACCAGATGTTTAAATGAACAAGAAATGTAATCTTTATGATTAAGAACATTTTTGTCTAAATTTTTGCAATCTCACATTGAAATTATTACTTCATGAAAATATATTCAATTATTTCTTATTATTTGATTTTCTTGCTTAAAACAATAATTTAGTATTTCAATATTGGGAATAGATTTTTATGGCTAACAAAGAGAGTTTATAATTCCTAACTAGATTAAGATTCTATCTTATGTAAGATATGTACCAGTTTGTACAATCTGATTCAAAGTTAAATGTAATCTAATTAATACATAAATATGTATGTTACTGTTTCATGTACTTATTTTGAATTTAAACAAGTCATACTTAATTACCAAAGATAATTAAGTATTTAATAATTAATTACATAATCAGTAATATTCCCCACTTACCGAATGGGACAATAACGCAGGAAAGTGTGATAAAGCATCGCAGTTAAGCACAACCTGCGTTTGCTCATCTGTACCAGTCACAATGTTACCGACTGCTCTGAGCGCTGCCGTCTGAGCCTTCATCTCTTTATGGGACAGCAGGGGGATCAGTTTGGGTACAATTCCAGATTCGATTACCATTTGGATTTGTTCATTGCCTCCATCTGTTAGATAACTGATAGCCCACACTGTATCTACTAAGATCTGTAACAACAAATATTTTTTCTTTATATTATATAAATATGTAGCAGATGCTTTGTCCCACTGTAATGCAATATAGGTTTAAAAAAAGGCAAAACACATTATTAAGTATTGAACACAAGAATATTCCAAATATTGTAACATATTTTAGAAGTGCACCTACACTCTCCACAATAGGATGCATAAGCAGTTGTAGGAGGGTAGGCAGTGCCATTAAAAAAAAGTTACCATTTCAATGCGGATTTTTGTATGCAGATATAAGCAAATAAGCTTCTTTTCCTTTGTTATAATGGATTTCAGAAAAGTAACATCCAACTCTATAACCTATATATTTTGTTCATTTAATGGTTCTATTTTTTTGAATACTTTAATCATTTTAGTAAATAACAGGAAAACCTTCCAATCAATGGTCATTTTGTAAAGATAATAATATGAAATGCAGGTTTGTTAAGAGACCTTTATAGATATATTTAATAAAAAATAAGAAGTTGTTAATTTTAAGCCCTATAAAGCATTCTGTATAAGTATAATGTATTGTCTTCTAGTTATTAGACAGTGTCAACTATACAATTAGCTAATTACAATAATTTAGTTAAGTAGACTTAGTAAATATTACAAATTTCAACAATATATCAAACATTTCATAAGATTGTAAATGTTCATCAATTCAAGTTTCATGTTTTAAAACCATTTTACTTACTAATATTTATTTATTTATCCTTCTTTACAATCATTGAAACACTGAATAATATACGAGGGGTGATCCAAAAGTAATGATAATCAGTTATTTCTAGTGCACACAAAAATACAAAAAAATTTCAGTCACTTACTCAGTTAACCACTAGTTCAGGGAAAAAAAATCATATAAATAGGCCACGATTCCCGGGAGCTACATTCATTTGAATACGGACTGTCAAGGAGTGAACATCAAAATGGAAAAACACGAAATCAGAGCTGTCATTAAATACCTCTGCTTGAAAAAAATGTCTACCAAAGACATACACAGCGACTTGGTGGAAACATTAGGGGACTCTTCTCCTCCATATTCCACAGTTGCACGCTGGGCTAAGGAGTTTAAGTTGGGAAGAACATCGACGGAAGACGAACACCGCGAAGGACGCCCATCGACGTCCCTCACTGAAGAAAATGTGAAAAAAGTTGAAGAAGTTGTATTGGAAGATCGAAGAGTGACTATCAGGCATGTAGCTGAGGTCACAGGGATCTCATATGGCAGCATTCAAAGAATCCTTGCGAACGAATTGCATATGAGAAAGGTCTCCGCGCGTTGGGTACCGAAAATGTTAAACGACGAGCAAAAGAAGAAACGAGTCGACATGTCAAGAGCAAATCTCGAAAAGTTCCAGGCAGACAAGGATAATTTTTTGTCACGTTTTGTGACCATGGACGAGACCTGGATCCACCATTTTGATCCTGAAACAAAACAACAATCGATGACATGGAAACGATCCGATGAACCGACGCCGAAGAAATTCAAAGTGTCAAGCTCAGCAGGGAAGGTTATGGCGTCTGTTTTTTGGGACGCTGAAGGAATAATCATGGTGGACTACTTGGAAAAGGGGGCCACTATTACAGGCTCCTACTATGCAGAACAAATAAGAAGATTGCGGGAGGCTATTAAGGAGAAAAGGCGAGGCAAACTGCGGGCTGGAGTGCTGTTCCATCAAGACAACGCACCGGTTCACAAAGCTGCAATTGCCATGGCTGCCATTCAGGAAGCGGGCTTTGAGCTGGTGGAACACCCCCCCTATTCACCAGATCTAGCCCCCAGCGACTTCTATCTCTTTCCACGACTCAAGGAACACCTCCGAGGCAAGAAATTTGACGATGATAGCGACGTGATGGCCGCGGTTGAGGACTTTTTTGAGAGTCAAGATAAAGATTTTTTTTCTAAGGGAATTTTAGGATTAGAAAAGAGATGGACTAAATGTATAGACTTGCTAGGAGACTATGTTGAGAAATAAATTTATTTATTTATTTTATTCATTGTGTTTATTATTGATTATCATTACTTTTTGGATCACCCCTCGTATATATATATACAAATAATTTTATGATGATGTATATACATTAACAATGGCAACAATGAATATCCTTTCTTTGTAGTTAATGTTTGTTAAGGTATATTTTTTTAAATATCTACATAACAACAAAATATAACGGTGAATACTTACATTTACGTCTGAATGAGTGATAAGTACATTGAGGGCTGGTAGAATTTCCTGGATTGTCTTAACTGGAGGCGGTGGGTCCTTACTTCTGCACAGGTTCACAATAACCCATGTTACGTTACGCAAGAAAGAAATGGGGATGTTTGGCTTGATAAAGCTCAGCAAAGGCTTCACCACTCCCAGCTCCACCACCAAATCTCTGAGCATGGGACCATCTCCAATAATGTTACCTAAAGCCCAAACTGCCTGCTCACAGACATTTTCATGTGGTGACATAAGCAGTTGCAGAAATAGGGGCACTGCACCCGCGTGAACTACTTTGTTGGTCTGTGCCGAAGTACCAGATGCAATATTCGTTAAGGCCCACGCAGCTTCAAACTGGAGAGTAGGGTTATCAGCTCTAGAAAGGCACTGGACTAAGATGGGAAGAATACCAGCTGCTATCAAGTCGTCAATCGGAGGATTTTTGTCTGAGGACAAAAGCTTTCTACATTGTTGCACGGCGGCAAGTTGAACTTCAGGGTTGTCTGCTTTGGATGCATTGATCACTAACTCATGGATGTTCGTGGTTCGTTCAACTTCATCCTCGTCTGTGGAATCACTGATAGGAACATTGCGGCGCTTCTGCAGAGTTTCATCTCTTTTATTTTTTCGTAGTTCTACTGTCACTTCATTCCTTCGTCTGCGCATTTCCTAGAAATCACGAAAACTAATCAGTTAATTTTGAGATCTTTGCAACGGTTAAAATTTTTGGTCTTAATATTATTATTGTATCAGAAATCAACTTACATCGACATCTTTGCCAGTATTCTTGAATACTTGCATGCGGTTTTTCATTGGGTCAGTCGCCATTTTATTGTGGTTGTAAGTTTGATGAACTAACGATTAGACGTAATACACAATGAAACAAAGAATCAACTTAAAATAAAATCGCAATAAACTAATCGGACATGTTTTAATAGCACTTTAGACGTTGCTGATTCATTAACCTATTCACAGAATATTCTACAACACAAAACCGACCGTTTCCTTCCACCTTGAATTATCTTTTCTTTCTTTACTTTTATAAAAAGTATAGACAATATATTTTTTCAGGCTTGCAACTTTTTAGTTTGTATACATTTATTGTCTCTGATTAGTAGGTACAATTTTTTTATAAAACAAAAATTATTTAATTTATTATTTAACATTTATTTAGAAATACTATTAGAATTAATTAAAATACACTGCAATTTGCATATATCGTGCACAGACACACAGAGAACAGACGTTATGAGTTCAAACAAGAGTAATTGAGTACAACATATATTTCTTTTTAAAGTGAATAGACAAAATATAAATTAATAAGTTATTTACTATATTGATAGTTTATTTATTATTTAATTATGGAAACAGTCGTAAACTATTTTCCAGTGTCAAGTAACCTAGTCCAGGTATACAATCTTCTAGCAGTAATACTTCAAAATTTTATTGACAGTAAAATTATAGTTGACTTTTACTGAAGATTTGCTGGACTGATGGAGACAACACGAAAAGTACAATTTTGGTCTTGAATGAATTTTTCAATCACTCTACACTTTCACGAGTCCTTCCTGCTTAATAAATTAACAACATTAAACATCAAAACTCAAAATATACACAGAAATTACAAAATTCAATAAAAACACTGACGCCACTTTTCGAATTGGCGCCAAAAGTCCATTGATAGTTATTTATTTAATGATGGAAACAGTCATAAACTATTTTCCAATGTCAAGTAACGTATCCCAGTATACAATCTTCAAGCAGGAAGATACAACATTTTGATCGACAGTAAATTGATAGTTGACTTTTACTGAAGATTCGCTGGAATGATGAATGGTAATTAAGATAAAGATTTGCTGGACTAGGTGGAGACAAAACGAAAAGCACAATTTTCGTCTTGAATTGAATTTTTCAATCACTGTACACTTTCAGGAGCACTTGCTGCATATATACACAGAAATTACAAAATTAAATAAAAACACTCCTGCCTCTTTTCGAGTTGGCGCCAAAAGTCCATTGATAGTTTATTATGCAGGAAGTGCTCGTGGAAGTGTACATTGCACATGTCTGGGCAAACAAAATTCTAAGTTTGATAAGGTACTATCGAAGTTAGTTTTAGTCTGTGAATGTTTTACCATTTTGCTTGGTTTATTTCGTGCTATCGTAACCAATGACAACAATCTAACTGTCATAAAATTTATTTTGTAAATTTTATGTAAAATTTATTTTGTTAATTTTATGTACCTGTATGCTTGCTGTATGTAGACAATGTAATAGAAAACGCTAATGTGTCGGATTTTGTTCAAAACACATTCCGAACATTAATCAGCACAGAGTGGAGGCCACTGACATAAATCTCCAAGCCGGTCGGGAATACCATGAAATAATTATAAATAATAACTAGTATAAAATTATTGTTTATAAATTAATCTATTGGTAATGTAAGAGTATATACGAGCACAGGCCCCATCTGGGGACATGAATGAAGGTTGCGATGAAAGAGATATTAGTATGGAAGAGATTGTGGAAGCGATGAATAGTATGAAATTGGGCAAAGCTGCAGGGTATGATAGAATTACGATTGAGATGCTGAAAGCTGGACAGGGCGTGGTAGCTAGTCATCTGTACCGCCTTTCGAGGATCGGCAACTTACCAGTAGACTGGTGTAAAGCCGTTATCGTACCGCTTTACAAAGGAAAAGGGTCGCAGAACGACTGCAAAAACTATCGAGGCATTAGCTTGCTCAGTATCGTCGGCAAACTGTATGCAAAGGTTTTGATTAAGAGAGTGATGAATGAAACTGAAGAGAAGATATGGGATGTACAAGCGGGATTCAGGAGAGGAATGGGATGCATGGATCAGATCTTTTCCTTACGAAGCATAGCCGAAAAATTCTTGGCTCAAAGTCAAAAGGTCTATTGCGAATTCGTGGACTTGGAAAAGGCTTATGATAGTGTAGTGAGGACTGAATTGTGGTCGACATTGCATATGTATGGGGTGAACGGCAGCTTGATATGAGCACTGAAATCACTCTATAAGGATTCCAGTGCTTGTGTTAGGGTAAACGGGGCTTACACAGACTGGTTTAACATCGAAAAAGGAGTTAGACAGGGATGTGTGGCTTCGCCGTGGCTGTTTAACCTATTCATAGACAATTGCTTAAAAGATTTGAAATAGAGTGTGTTTGGATTAAGAATGAATGATTTGACCGTCAAATGCCTCCTATACGCCGATGATCAGGATATATTAGCATCATCGGAGGAGAAGTAGCAGGCGGTGGTTAATATTATGCATGATGCTCTACAAAGCAAAGGAATGAAAATTAATGTAGATAAGAGGAAAGTAATGGTTTTTGAAAGAGAAGAAAGTATGTCGGATTGCAAAGTTCTGATTGAAGGAGAAAGAGTGGAACAAGTGAAAGAGTTTGTGTATCTGGGTTCTAAGTTTACGAGAGACGGAAAGTATGACTGTGATATTGAGAGAAGAGTATTGGCAGGAAATCAAGTGAATGGGGCTCTGCATAACTTTATGAGTAGTCAGAACGTATCTAAAAAGGCACGACTGGCTGTACATAGAGGGTACTGGTCCTCACACTCACGTATGGAAGTGAATGCTGGGTCTGGCAGAAGAAGCATCAAAGAAAGATTAACGCTGTGGAAATGAGAAGTTTGAGAAGTATAGCTGGAGTAACTCTGATTGACAAAGTGAGAAACAGTGTGATAAGGGAACGTTGCGGTGTAGTTGAAGATGTAGTGAAAAAGATAGAGAAATGCATGCTTAGATGGTTTGGACACGTAGAGAGGATGAATGAAAGGAGATTGACGAAACAGATTTATGAGGCAATGTGTGAATGGAAAAGCCGGTAAGGGTCGACCTAGGCGTACGTATCACAATCAGATCGGTGAACTTTTGAGGAAAGGTCACGTTAAAAGTACCCGCAACCGACGAGCGTGTGTGAAGACGCTAATGAAAGTAGAAGAAGCTAAAGATGTGTGTCAGGATCGTATCAAGTGGAAAGATGTGGTCTCTGCCTACCCCTATGGGAAAGAGGCGTGACTGTATGTATGTATGTATGTATGTAATGTCCCTTTCCTGTACCATAGAAATTAAACATTTTTTCCCTATATTTAGTGTATTTAACTATAAATTAATTGAAACAAAACTTAAATTTATCTACTATGAAAATTATATTTACGTAACTTTTATGATATGGAAATTTTTGTACGGTTGTATATCAAAGTATGACAATTATTGGAGCACGCCTTTACTTTGTATGTTGAATAAATATACAAACATGATTGTGTTCATTCTTATAAGGGAAGACTATCATGCCTCTTACTTAGGATGAAATCACAAGAAAATTCCTTTTTTTTGACCTAAGAAATATAAATTTCGTTTGTCAAAAGTATTTTTATTTACAATCTACTACCGTTTCGTAATAAGGTTTTTCTTATCCACATATAAAACATCATAAAATTTTTTTCAAAGAATAGTCTCAAAGAAAACATTCCATTTTAAAATTTAGGCAAGATTCAATAATAAATATTTAAGAATATTGCAAACTCAAGTAGACCAGCGTCTACCAACAGCACCTGTTCACAAGTATGATGCCTGTGCAAAGAGTAGAGTAATACTTGCGCCTGTGGCAGCCATCGCCCGCCCTCCTTAACCATATTTTAGGGAAGTGGACGAACCGTAAGACATTTTAAAATACTGTAACATATCTTTAGTGTCCGATTCTGAATACATATAGTATACGTTTTTAAATATAACTTGACAGTAAATAATGTCTAATGATAAGTTGTCTCTTAGCATCTTTAGTTACAATACGACCTTATATGTTTGTAGTAAAAACTAATTTACAGTCAGTAGTAAATTCTTAGTTCCCAAAGTGGTGGAATCTACATCGGCGTGGCAAAAAAATGGGTCAGTTAGTAATAGTTTTGGGAACATGGTAGAAATATAGCTGCAGGGGGTCCACCGGAACCAGCTAAATGTTGAAAGTGGTCTACGAGAATAAAAGTCTGGGAATCGCTGGTCTAGATTGTATTATCGCCGTATGTTATTTTGTATTACTGTATTATATATTCTCCGAGTGTGTAGTATTTCTATAAAAAAACTTGTTACAATTCACATTTTTTAAAACTAACAAAATGATTCCAGATTCAAGTGTTCATGAAATATAAGTTCAAGATATATAAATTGTTTGCTCAAAGCAAGACTGCTTAGACTGCTTGTAGTTTGGACACAAAATTTCATTAAATACATTGTTTAGAACTTTATCATTATTTTTAAGACATATTCAAAATTCTTAACATTACATAAATATAATATATTTGTTTCATGACATTGTATGCTATTTTCGTTGCCCTGTAGTTTTTGAACTGAAGTTCTATGAAATTCAATCGATTGGATGAACGGTCTTTACTTCAGTCTTCTCTACAAAACCGTTTAGTATAAACTATTTTGGTGATTTGGTGGTCTCTGAATAAAAAAATAAATAAAAACCGTTCAGGGTTTCAATTATTAAGTTATTGGTGCAGTTGGGTGCAGTCTAATTACAAATATGACCGTGTTTGCGAAGCCAAATATCCTTCATAAAGCGGAAAGCTCTTCTAAATCACCTTTAGTTGATGAAGCCGTTTGCCCGGAGGTAAGTATTTTAGTCGGTACTGCTCATTTTTTTTAAAATTTTTGAAACTTACGCACTAAGTACCGCAATCATATTTTAATTAAATTTTAAGTAGACTATGGAACATACAGCAAGCGGTAATTACATACGCATTCAATTGGTTTGTTATTTTTTTTCTGCTGCAGCCTAAAAATCAATAAAGCTAAATCACAGTCTACATCGCGACATCCACTGACCTAATTTGAAGTTATAGATTTGAGCTTAAATCATATATATCTAGAAAATATTGGCGTAACTCTATTTATATAAATTGGAAATTAAATTAAGTCGCCTGTTTCAATGATTTAAAAAAATGTGACATCTCTGTCCGCGCATGTTATAAAAGCGACCATGGAACATTCGGGGCATTTTCTATTATTGATCGCAATCACTTGTGGAAATAACAAAGGTTGTTTTATAGTTTCATGTTTATGTTTTATACTACTTAAGAATACTGCTGCAGAAAAAGGATTTAAATTTGGATTCAAACAAAGTAACTTTAAAATTTTATTTATTATGCCTTTATACCAAGTCGACTACTCCAACATGATTGTGTTGATGATGATGACTGATGATGAATATTTAAAAAATATTTCAAACAGTTGACATAAAAACATTCATCATCATTTCAGCCTATCACTAGTCCACTGATGAACATAGGCCTCCCCAATATTTTTTTTAATTGCCTCAAAAGTTAGTGCCTCCTAATTTGGGGGGCAAGTTGATGTGGCAATTGACCGACCACATAGCTCATATTATAGATAGCCATTAGAAAAGAAACATTCAAATGACAAACTCATACCTGCAAACACAGTGTAGGGCAACCCCCAAATAGATGGAAACACAAACCTTTGTTTTGCAGGAAGTCAACAGATGGCTCAGACCCTTGTTTTGTGGCAACCTAGGAGGGAAGGAAGAAAAAAGACATTGTTTACAACACTTTCTAAAACAATATAACAACAAGTTAGTAGGAAACTAGGAAATAGATAGCTATAAAAAGTTGTTACTCAGTTGTGAATAATGTCATATTATCTAGAGAAGTCTTTTTAGGAGAATGTAACAAGACAAGCAACAAAATTTCCCTAAGTGTAATGTCTGCCCATTACAAATGCTGTGTCACCCAGAATAATTCTGTATGGTACTACACTGCGCCTGTCAGCCTGAGACATGAGTTCTTAAGTCTCATATGTCCAGTAATTACACTAGCTCTCGGTGCCCTACAGACCGAAGTACAGTAATGTTTGCACACTACTGCTTCACAGCAGAATAACTGACCCTGAGGTGGTATCTAGATAGATGGTTTTCGACATAGAAATCCTACCATCAGGAAAGTCTAAGGTGGGTAATGAATTAAATTGATATGGCAACTTTGTAGGTATTATGTACACCTTAGAATTGTCAACCATATGAACCTAATCACTAAAGATGACAGAAACATGATCCAGACAGAAGTTAACAAATGTAAACTTTGAATTTTTCAGATATTGCATAGCCTAGTCAGGACTGAAAAGTCAGGTTCCAACTCCAGCTGGAGCCAATATTTGTCCAAAAATAAATTGTTGGTTCTCTGTTTGGTCTGTGTTGTGTATATAATTTCATGTTTGTAAAAAGCACTCATTTACAAGAGAAATCCAAGTATGAGACATTTTTTTTTAACAATTAATTATTGATAGATATATCATCTGTGGTTGTGGAATGCACACACAATTAATTTTATTTTTAAAGTTATACTAAAAATGAATTTTGAATTTAATACTACCAATAATAAATATCTAAAATAAGTTAATTAAAAAAACTGCTATATACCATGAGTAAGAAAACTAAAATTACAAACTTTTCAAACATTTAATGTACCAGTAGAAGATAACTGAAATTCTGGGCGAGTATAAATTTATTTTCATTTAATTAACACTGTTTCTATGTAAAACCGTAACGCCTACATGTTATAACTATATTACTTTAAACTAATCACACTGGTGAGTAGTGTCTATCCACACACTTGGCTTTATTTGACCTAACTTTGCTTGATGAGAAGTGGAAGGAAAGTTGATGATAGAACTGTTAGCCGGAGTCTACAACTACACTACATTGTACTTCATACTTAAAAAAAACTATAAATTGTCTTTATGAACATAAACATTTTTGTTGCGAAGAAAGGTAGATAATATAAATAATGTACAAAATATGAGTCATTATAAAACAAAGAAATGTATTAAATTATGCAAATATATTTAAAAAATATCAAGCACTTAAGGAAAAATTAAACCTTAATTTTTTTTGTAGAAGAACACCAAAAATTAGTGGGGTACCACTGTATTTCATTTTGAGACGTAAGTACTGATGTCTCACGGTGACGAGAGCAGTGTGTTGTCACTCAAATGTGCTGGGTAACACAGCATTTGTTAAGTGCAAATGAGAAGTCTTGACACTTTAATCCAAAATAGGTCACATTCCGGATAGGAGTCAGGGTGAAAATACATTTAATGCTGAAAGGACACTCCTGGTCTTTTGGTGGCACTCGTCAAAGTTCATATCTTTCCACTTGGAAACCGACGAATCCATATGCGTGTTTTTACATTGTACAACTCTGCTTACTATTAACCTATAATCTTGTTTGCAGGCTAAGATTGCGGTGCCACCATCGGAAAATGCGGGGGAGCCTCCGGTGCATTACCGTGGCACGTCGTCGCTGATATTCCACTTCGTGAACGCATCGCTGGTGATGACACTCGTCATTACAACGGGCGTGGTGATATTCCGCCAGTACAAGACCGACACCGCACGTTACCGAGGCATCTGCAGTATCCCCATTAGCGCCAAGGTGATGAGAGTTGTGATTACCGAAGACATTTGTATTCATTCATTCATTTCAATTTGTGTGATTTCATTCATTAATTTGAATTTATGCGATTTAATTTATTAATTCCAATTCATGTTTTTTCATTCATTCTTTTGAATTCATGTGATTACATTCATTCATTTGAATTCGTGTGATTAAATTCATGTGATTATATTCATTCATTTGAATTCATGTGATTACATTCATTCATTTGAATTCATGTGATTACATTCATTCAATTGAATTCATGTGATTACATTCATTCATTTGAATTCATGTGATTACATTCATTCATTTGAACACATGTGATTTCGTTCATGCATTTGAATTCATTTGATTTCATTCATTCATTTAAATCCTTGTAACGTCATTCATTAATTTTTAATTCAAATTCCGCTTGATTTGATTTTCTATTTATAATTATTTTGAGTGATATTGATGAAAATGAGACTAAATTGGTCCTCGGATTTCTGTCTGTCATCTACGCGAAATTCATGTTAGTATACTAGCGACATATCAGACGTTTCGGATATTAGCCCAGACAAACAAAAAGTGGTCGAAGTTCGACCAATTACTTAATAAAACTAATGTTAAGGATTTTATTGCGTTTATTTTAGATTTTTTTTAAAGATAAAGTGATGAAACGAGCAAAACGTACACTCAGAAATTTCTGTGTGACACTACACTGTCTCCATCACCCTGAGACATAAGTTCTTAAGTCTCATATGCCCAGTGATTACTCTAGCTCACAGTGCCCTTCAAACCGAAACACAGTAATGTTTGAGTGTTGATATACCTTCCACTTAAAATACGTAGCAATTCTTCTTCACTCGCGTCTCTACTTGGTTAAACTCGCGAAAAATAAGCCGACCACATGACTGCGCCGTACGGCATGGTACCTCGCTGACCTGAGGGTCTACTGTGTGTAACTATGATTGGTTTCGTGATCGGTTTCATCGGATCCCATTAACCAATGAATGAGCTGTATACGCCAAAATAAAGCTCATTAATTGGTTCATCATCATTCACTCTGTTCAGTCCACTGCTGAACATAGGCCTCCCCCATAGACTGCTACAAAAGTTTGTGGCTCTCATTTTGGGGGGAATTTTGCTATTGTTGCCACGCTTAGTAGGCGGGTTGGCAACCGCAGATTATTTATTCTGATGTTCCAGGAAGATGCTGCTGCCGCCCATTTTCTGGTTTTAATTTTTCCTCTCTCGACTTTTACAACACCCACTGGATGAGATGGGGTGGTAGATTCTCTTTATCCGCTACCAAACGGCACTCATTGGTTAATGGATGGGATCCAATGATACCGACCACGAAAGCAACCACAGTTACACTGTAGACCCCCTGAATATTCACAGTTTGGTACTACACGGTCATGTTCGGTTCTCAGCGTACGGCTCCTTAAAGCCATAAAGTTTTATATAGCCTAGAACCTTCCTCAACAAACGAAAGTTCAGGTTCAGGCAGGAATCCGTCTAGGTAGGTACCACCCCAGGGCCAGTTATTCTGCCGTGAAGCAGTAGTGTGCAAACATTACTGTGTTTCGGTTTGAAACGCACTGTGAGCTAGCCGAATCACTGGGCATTTTAGACTTAAGAACTGATGTCTCAAGGGTGACGGGCGCAGTTTGGTGTCAAACCGAAATATTCTGGGTGACACAGCATTTGTTGTGGGCGGACGTTGCACTTACCATCAGGTGAACCGTTTTGCTCGTTTCGTCCCTTTATACAATAAAATAAAAAAAAAAAGGAAAAAAGACAAACTCTCCAGCTCACTGAATATTTACAATTTTTAATATTTTCGAAGTGAAAACTTCTATAGACACGTTGGGCTATTTTTGGATGAGTAAATTAAGTTCATACATACATACATAAGATCACGACTGTATCCCATAAGGGGTAGTCAGAGACTGGGCACTCACTGCAAAAACAGATGACTGCCACAATCCACGTTTCACCAAAACAATATAATGCACTTGGTGTGATAGGTGGTGAGCCCATCGCCACCATGCGCTGTTGGGTGCACAGTGCAGTTTAATTCCTTACTCGCCTTTTACGAGATCCATTGGATGAGATGGAGTGGTAATATTCTTTTAATGAGCCGCCACCACACTGCTTTCCAAATGTGTGATGAAAAACAAAAGACTTCAAGTTGAGGTAAATGCAATAACTATGTATTAACTTAAACATATATTAATTACTAGCTGCTCCCCACGGTTTCACCCGCCGATTCGTCGTTTTAGCCTATCACAAGTCCACTGTTGAACATAGGCCTCCCCCATAGATAGCCACAAGTTTGTAGCTAATTTTGGAGGGATTTTGCCATAGTTGCCACGCTTGGCAGGCGGGTTGGCAACCGCAGTTTATTTATTCAGATATTCCAGAAAGATGCTGTTGCCCATCTTCTGGTTTACATTTCCCTCTGTCGACTTTTACGACACCAACGGGATGAGACGAGGTGGTAGATACTCTTAGGTTGCCACCGCACGAAGTTATTTATGCATAGTAAATGCAATTACTATGTATAAATAAAAAAAAAGTTAACTATGACATCGGGACAACTGTCACCTCAGTCCCCCCGTGACAATGGGTACTGTAAAGCGTCCGAAACGTCGGGTAAAAATAGTTCAAAATTAAACGCGATAAAATCCGTAAAAAAGTAGTTTTATTTAAATGTGTAATATTCGCCTAAATAAAAGAAAACATTATAAAAAAAAAAGTTTCAGTTTTCAAGTTTCAGCCTATAAATGTCCCACCGCTGAGCACAGGCCTCCTCTCATTTCTGAGAGGGTTTAAGAGCTAGGAAGAATCCGCCACGCGGCTCCAATGCGGGTTGGCGGACTTCACATGTCTTCGAAATATTTCTATTCCTCGGACATGCAGGTTTCCTCACGATGTTTTCCTTCACCGCTAAGCACGTGGTAAATCGGCGGTAGAACAATTTTAGAGGTGCTGGCACCGGGGATCGAACCCAGGTTACTCTCTTACTATGAAGTTAAATGCGAGCACCAGGCCCCTGAGCTACCACGGCAAATAAATTAAACGTATATTAATCACGCCGATTCATTTAAAAGAAATCGCTCGAAAGATCGTAGCGTGATGTTTATAAGCCTATGTTCCTTAAGAATTGGGCTATCTTTTTCAAATCAGACTGGTTGTTCCAAAAAACAATCAAACTCTTCAGCTTTATTATAAGTACGAGGGGTGATCCAAAAGTAATGATAATCAATAATAAACACAATGAATAAAATAAATAAATAAATTTATTTTCTCAACATAGTCTCCTAGCAAGTCTATACATTTAGTCCATCTCTTTTCTAATCCTAAAATTCCCTTAGAAAAAAAATCTTTATCTTGACTCTCAAAAAAGTCCTCAACCGCGGCCATCACGTCGCTATCATCGTCAAATTTCTTGCCTCGGAGGTGTTCCTTGAGTCGTGGAAAGAGATAGAAGTCGCTGGGGGCTAGATCTGGTGAATAGGGGGGGTGTTCCACCAGCTCAAAGCCCGCTTCCTGAATGGCAGCCATGGCAATTGCAGCTTTGTGAACCGGTGCGTTGTCTTGATGGAACAGCACTCCAGCCCGCAGTTTGCCTCGCCTTTTCTCCTTAATAGCCTCCCGCAATCTTCTTATTTGTTCTGCATAGTAGGAGCCTGTAATAGTGGCCCCCTTTTCCAAGTAGTCCACCATGATTATTCCTTCAGCGTCCCAAAAAACAGACGCCATAACCTTCCCTGCTGAGCTTGACACTTTGAATTTCTTCGGCGTCGGTTCATCGGATCGTTTCCATGTCATCGATTGTTGTTTTGTTTCAGGATCAAAATGGTGGATCCAGGTCTCGTCCATGGTCACAAAACGTGACAAAAAATTATCCTTGTCTGCCTGGAACTTTTCGAGATTTGCTCTTGACATGTCGACTCGTTTCTTCTTTTGCTCGTCGTTTAACATTTTCGGTACCCAACGCGCGGAGACCTTTCTCATATGCAATTCGTTCGCAAGGATTCTTTGAATGCTGCCATATGAGATCCCTGTGACCTCAGCTACATGCCTGATAGTCACTCTTCGATCTTCCAATACAACTTCTTCAACTTTTTTCACATTTTCTTCAGTGAGGGACGTCGATGGGCGTCCTTCGCGGTGTTCGTCTTCCGTCGATGTTCTTCCCAACTTAAACTCCTTAGCCCAGCGTGCAACTGTGGAATATGGAGGAGAAGAGTCCCCTAATGTTTCCACCAAGTCGCTGTGTATGTCTTTGGTAGACATTTTTTTCAAGCAGAGGTATTTAATGACAGCTCTGATTTCGTGTTTTTCCATTTTGATGTTCACTCCTTGACAGTCCGTATTCAAATGAATGTAGCTCCCGGGAATCGTGGCCTATTTATATGATTTTTTTTCCCTGAACTAGTGGTTAACTGAGTAAGTGACTGAAATTTTTTTGTATTTTTGTGTGCACTAGAAATAACTGATTATCATTACTTTTGGATCACCCCTCGTATATAGATTGTCAATTAAGTTGTTGATCAGACTGCTGAAAGATGTGAAAACCGGGCTAATGTTTTGTCGACCGCGTGGCGTAGTGGTTAGCGTACCTGACTTCTGCGCCACCGGTCCTGGGTTCGATTCCCAGCCGGAGGCGAAATTTGTGCAAAATCATAAATTGTTGCTTTTCGGGTCTGGTTGTGTTGTGCATGTGAAATATATGTTTGTAAAACGCACCCACGATACAGGAGAAAATCCTACTGTGGGGCTTCGTTTTTTTTCATTTCGAAATCATGAAACTTTAATTTTAGATACCACAACTAATTGGAATATTGGATAAAGTGATGAAACAAGCAAAACGTTCACCTGATGGTAAGTGCAACGTCTGCCCACAACAAATGCAATGTCACCCAGGAAATTTCTGTGTGGCACCAAACTATGCCTGTCTCCCTGAGACCTCAGTTCCTTAGTCTCATATGCCCAATAAATTACACCAGTTCGCAGTGTCCTTTAGACCGAAACATAGTAATGTTTGCAAACTACTGCTTCACGGCAGAACAACTGACCCTTCGGTGGTACATACCTTGTCGGATTCTTGCATAAGAATTCTACCACCAGTAATATAGCTAAATTCACATTTGATAATCGAATTTTATATAATAATACATTTTATATCAAAAATACTCCATATTAGAAGAAGATTAGTTATAAAATACTTAAAAAGTACATTTAGTAGGTTATTAAGTAACAAAGTCATAAAACCTAGTGCCTGAAGACATAATTGAATGCTCTCTGCAGTACTCTACTAAACCACATGGAGCCTACACAAGTACACGCTCGACTGTGCAGGTCGTGTTAAAAATACGAGTAGTTTAAAAATGAAACGCAATAAAATCCGTACAATTCGTTTTATTAATGTGTTATGTTCGCGGTAAATATAAGAAATTGTTTGTTGAATCTGGTATGCTGATTGTGAAGTTGATATGTTTCAGTCAGGGGAACCGATCGAGCAGAGCGTCCGCGTGCAGCCGCTGAGCTGGTCCTCCAAGCCGGACTTGCAAGTTATTAGCACCGCTGACGAAAGCGCCACCGAAGATTTTGTTAATATGCTACACGAGGAACTGGATATAGATGGCATGGTGGAGAAGATATCTGTCCTGAACAACGGAGAAACCGTCAACTTTATTCATGACTTTGCTAGCAACACTACGAGTAAGTTCATTTGTTTTTGTTTAAAAAACTGGGTGTATGTATACAAGGTGTAAAGTAAAAGGTTAGCTGAAAGGTGTCTGGCAGAGTAGAATAGCACATACTTCTTTCCTACTGAGGTGTCGTAAGAGGCGATTAAGATTTTGTGACAAGATTTTGTGACAGATTTTGTACGGGCAGTCTTTATTTCTGCAGAATAACACCGTAATATACAATGCTGTCACTCTATACTGCTCGTGGGAACGCAATGGGGAGAAAGAATATTTTGACTCGTCCAAAACGATGTGGTTTGGCCATCCGTCATGTCTCTTTCCCCGCAAGGGCGAAAAGTGGGCTACGTGAGTGGCCTCTGCCTACCCCTTATATGGGAAGAAGGCGTGACTGTTCATATGTAAGGTAAAAAGGGTAACGCCGGAAGGGGTTGAAGTACTTATAAATACAAGTTACTTTTACTATAGGGTCAGATACGAAAATGGGAAAAATCGTCTGTCATACAAAAATACGTTATAATAAACCTACTAGACCAAAATATACGGAGCCTTTAATTTTTTTTTCAGTGTTTGTTACTTAGCGAAAATATTTTTAGCTATAGGTTGCACATGTACATTCTCGCTTGTTATACTATTAACCAAACACCCTGTATACTAATATATAATTCTCGAGTATAGTGGGTGCAAATTATACACATACATTGCACATGGTTAAATACCAAGACACGGAACAAATATTAGAGGCCACACATATCTTTGGCAGCTGATATTGCCATGGAAAAGGATACTTAACCGCCAGATAGGGTGGTCTGATCTGGGGAGGACGTATTCTACTAGTAATATTTAGATGTATATATACTATGAACTTTCATAGCCCGATTATGGAATGCATGAGATATTTTTTGATATTCTCATGTGGCGACATAGATGTCGCTCCATATCGTTTGGGAATTGAGCTCATGACGCATAGCGAAGCAGCTTATCTCTTAGCCGTCATGGGTATTTAAAGTTTTTTGTTTGTAATGTTAATTTGTTATGTTTAAGAGAATAAGGGACAGACTACGAAAATCGAATTACGAAGTTTCGGATGTACGAGTGGTTATATCTGGGTAGGAAATGTGGTGTCCGTCAGCCGAAACGTATTTCGATTTTCTTAATACGATGTTTCGGCGGACGGATTGCACTTACCCTACCACGATATTATTCTTAATTAAAGATTAATTTATACTGATTTGATTCTCGTAGTAGGGCCTCCGTGCTCGTCTCTGATCTCCGTCGACGGCGGTAGGTCACTCAGTGAAGGCATCGCTAATGTGAGCGCCTGCAATGCAGCAAATGATCGTTCGGCAGGTATCATAGACAGCGACCGCTGCTTCATAATGGAACTGAACCGGGAGCTGGTGATGACGCCGGACGTGTTCGTGGTGAGCATCCAGCGCGGCAGCGACTTCGACGTGAGCAACGTGCGCAGCGAGCTGAGCGCGCTGCTGCCCGCCAGTGCCAGCGCTGCCAGCGCTGCCCGCGCCCTGCCGCGCCCTGCCCACCTACCGCCTGCGCCGCGACGACCGCCTCGGTAACTGCTGCTCCGCCTCACACTATCTACTGCCACGCCTGCGCACGTGCCCGCCTGCCTACTTGTCTACCTGTCTGCATGTCTACCTGCCTGCATGTCTACCTGCCTGCATGTCTACCTGACTGCATGTCTACCTGCCTGCATGTCTACCTGCCTTCATGTCTACCTGTCTTCATGTCTACCTGCCTGCATGTCTACCTGACTGCATGTCTACCTGCCTGCATGCCTACCTGCCTTCATGCCTACCTGCCTTCATGCCTACCTGCCTTCATGTCTACCTGTCTTCATGTCTACCTGCCTGCATGTCTACCTGCTTGCATGTCTGCCTGCATGTTTATCTGTCTTACTGTCTACCTGTCCGCCTATCTACATGCTAATCTGCGCACATGTCCGCCTGCCTGCACGCCTACCTGCCTACATGTCCGCTTGCCCTACTTGTCTACCTACCTGCATGTATATCTGCCTTACTGCCTACCTGTCCGCCTAAAAAAAATGGAGAAAGGGACGAGACGAGCTTAACGTTCCCCTGATGTGAAGTGCTACGTCTATCCATAGCAAATGCTTTGTCACCCAGAGGATTTCTGCGTAGCGCCCACACTGCGCCTGTCACCCTGACACATCAGTTCCTATGTCTCATATGCCCAATGATTACACTACATCTCAGTGCCCTTTAGACAGGATCACTAATGTTTGCACATTACTGCCTCACGGTAAAATAACTGGCCCTGCGGGTGTACCTACCTAGACGGATTCTTGTACAGAAATCCTCAAACCAGCAACGTCTGCCCGTAACAATTGCTGTGTCACCCAGAACTTTTCTGTGTGGCACCAAACTGCGCTCCGCTGCGGCCAGTAATTACACTGTCCCTCAGTACCCTTCAGACCGAAACACAGTAATGTTTGCAATACTGCTTCACTGTAGAATAGCTGATAATTTGAAAGGATTTGTTGAAACGCTATACTTGGCAAAGGCGGATTTGCTTGCAGTACCATAAACTTAGCACGTCATAATATAATAATATAATATGGATGGCGTTTCTCTAACGCCCGGTTCCTGTATTCACAAAACGAGACGTTTTCCTTACGATCCGCTTAATAATATATTTTGGAGGGATTTTGCCATAGTTGCCACGCTTGGCAAGCGGGTTGGCAACCGCAGTTTTTTTTATTCAGATGTTCCAGGAAGACGCTGTTGCCCATGTCCTGGTGTTTATTATCCCCCTGTCGACTTTTACGACACCCATGGAATGAGATGGGGTGGTACATTCTCTTATGCCGCCACCACACGGCCAGTAAATTATTTACTCGTCACGTAAGAAGCTGTGGTAGCTCAGGAGAGCCGTGGCAGCTCAGGGGCTAGGCGGCTCGCTTTAAATTTCATAGTACGCTAGTGTCGTGGGTTCGATTCCCGGTGACGGCACCACTAAAATTGTTAATTGCAATTTTAAGTGCTGACTTACCACGTGCTCGGCGGTGAAGGAAAACATCGTGAGGAAACCTGCATGTCTGAGAAATGAAAAATATTCCGAAGACACGCGCAGTCCGCCAAACCCGCATTGGAGCAGCGCGGCGGATCCCACCCGGCTCCAAAACCCTCTCGGAAATGAGAGGAGGCCAGTGCCCAGCAGTGGGACATTTTAAGGCTGAAACTTTACGTTTTACTTTACGTAAAAAAGGCGTATCTAACATTAACGTATGTATGTCCGTCGCATGTGCCGTTGCAGTGCGCAAGCGCTCCGCGGCGGCGCCGCACCGCGACTACCTGCACTTCTCGGGCAAGCACATCCAGCAGATCGAGATCGGCAACCTGGAGGAAGTGCTGGAGTACGAGAAGAGGAACAAAGCCTAAATCGCATAGATGACTAACCCTCGCGCTGTAGATTCGCCCTCGTATTGTGGACGGTGGATTTCAGCGAATATTCAATAATCTATTGTGTTTATAGGAAATCTAAATGTCTAATGTCAATGTTATAAAGTTAATGAGCGTGTATCCTTTAAATACTCGGCCGTTGGCCCTTCTCGTAGATTACAGAGGGTGGGATGTCGGGGAGGAGAGGGAGAGGTAGGGGGAGAGGGTAGCTGAAACATCAAAATTACGACTGAGAGAGAGAGAGGGAGAGAGAGAGAGAGAGAGAGAGAGATAGAGAGAGAGAGATAGAGAGAGAGATAGAGAGAGAGAAAATGAAAGATCACTTTACAAGATTGAGTTGCAACCCATTATCAGTAAAAGACAACATTCAATGAAGATACCGAAGCCTAAAAGCAATATTTACTAATGGAGTACTGATTTTTGCGATTTGAAACCTCTTTGTAATAATTTCCATTCGTTGCTTCAAAGGGGTGGGGTGTGGGAGAGGGGGGGGGGGATAGGGGAATTAGAATGCACAGGAGTGAATAAAATTCGTCCTTGAGGTACGAGCAGTTGTAACATTCCGAAATGTTTGTCCGAAATTTTTCCTACGTCCACGTCTATGTGGCTTATATTAAACAGTACATTGTCTAGCGTTAATCCACCATTACGATTGTCATTACGATATAATTTTAAGATAAGATGGCGTCGTTCAACGTAACTTGAATCTGAAAATATCTTATGCTAATGGGCGCTGGTCGTCGCTGTCACTCGAGTCGTTCTCCGGTATGATAGTTATATGTCCAGAATAAAAAAAGTTTCCGTTATATGTTTGAATTGACTAATGACGCGGCAGTTGGCAGGATGGCGTTACGTGGTTATTTAATTTTAAAAATGAAGTGTACATTGCTTAGGACCTTCTTGTATGTATTTATTTATAAACCTTCATTGTTTCTCTCACAAAGAAGGGATACTAATTTTCTCTGGTGGTAGGATTCCTATGCAGGAATCCGTCTAGGTAGGTACCACCCCAGGGCCAGTTACTTTGCGGAGAAGCAGTAGTGCATAAACATTACAGTTATTCTGCCGTGAAGTAGTAGTCTGCAAACATTACTGTGTTTCGGTTTGAAGGGCACTGTGAGCTAGCGTAATCACAGGGCATATGAGACTTAGAACTTATGTCTCAGGGTGACGGGTGCAGTGTGGTGCTACACAGAAATATTCTGAGTAACACAACATCTGTTATGGGCAAACGTTGCAGTTACCATCAGGTGAACGTTTTGCTCGTCTCTTCACTATATCAAATAAAAAAAAAAGCAGTGTTGCTACCAGCTCCCTTCAGATGTTCAGACGACTGAGCAACAGAAGCTTGTCGGCTCGGTCGGCGCGGTGGCTAAGCCCTTGGCTTCTGCGCCGCTGGTCGCGGGTTCGATTCCCGCACGGGATAAATATTTGTATGGCCTGCATATAGTTGCTCCGGGTGTTGGTATTTGTGAATGGGTAATTTATGTCTGTGAAACGCACTCACGACACAGGGGAAATCCTACCGTGGGGCATATTTAAAAAAAAAGCGACGCCATCAGTGACGTCATTACCTTAGCAAAAGATGCCTCGTTTCAAGTCGCGTTGGTTCCGCCCGCGTTTATCGTATTCGTCGTTTCTATATATGATCTCAAGATTTCTCACAATCCTTATATCAAATTATAACGGATAATATAAAAAAAATTACCATAGTTATATTATTATTAGTTTAGTATTACAACCCAGATATTAAGTATTATTTCTGTGCCATTTTTATTGCATTTAATTATAATTATGTTTACTAGTGTTGGCCAGAATTTTAGAATTGTTTTTTTTTTTTTGTTTTTTAATTAAAAGTTCCTTATGTGTTACTTTATACAAATATGTGGGTGCCATTTGATTTTTTTTAAATATTACGTTGACCAAATTGCGATAGTTTAATGTAACTGTTATGTTTATAGATTTAAACGCCACAAGTGTTAGATATAAGCTTTCATTTGTGTATCTTTTTCGAATTAGTACCGAATAAAGTGTCTAATGAAATGATATTTTACTTGAACTGACGGTAGGAGTCCTATGCAGGAATCCGTCTAGGTAGGTACTTCCCCAGGGCCAGTTATTCTGCCGCGAAGCAGTAGTGTGCGAACATTACTGTGTTACGGTTTCAAGGGCACTGAGAGCTAGCTTATTAGGCATGTGAGACTTAAGAACTCGTGTCTCAGGGTGACGGGCGCAGTGTGGTGTCGCACAGAAATGTTCTGGGTGACACAGCATCAGGTGAATGTGTTGCTCGTTTCGTCATATTAGGAAATAAAAAAAAAATTCGACTACTACTCTTTTTATCATTCAATGTAGCCTCCGTAACAACTGGCCTATTTTTCCCGCGACTGAGTTCTCCGAAGTGAGAGTGATGAGTGCCTAACCCAATAATGATTCCTTCCTCAAAGGCCGGCAACGCATCTGCTATTCCTCTGGTATTGTAGGTGTTCATGGGCGGCGGTGATCACTTGGTGATAGGCGGTAGGTGAGCGGCTTGCTCATTTGCCCACTATTGTAGAAAAAAAAAATGGGAAAGAGGCGTGATTTTTGTATGTAAGATTGTAAGCGGTTCAATTCATCGAAATTTAAAAGAATTGAGTTCACAAGCAATAAATCTTGTCATGTGCAACACAAATCGAAATAATTTTAAAGAGCAAATTATGTTCTGGTCGGTAAACGATGAAGTTACAATGCATACTTATCTCTAGATAATATTGATAGGCGCTTTCTTTAGTATGGGAGCATTGGAATACTTGATTTCCTAATTTTGTTCAAGTAAATAAAAAAAAAGTAAAGCAATAGCCTATAAATGTCCCACTGCTGAGCACAGGCCTCCTCTCATTTTTGAGAGGGTGTTGGAGCTGAGAATAGTCCGCCATCCGCCACGCTGCTCCAATGCGTGTTGGCGGACTTCACATGTCCTCAAAATACTTCTTTTCCTCGGACATGCAGGTTTCCTCACGATGTTTTCCTTCGCCGCTAAGCACGTGGTAAATCAGCACTTAAAATTGTAGAACAAATTTAGAGGTCCGGCACCGGGGATCGAACCCAGGTTACTCGCGTACTATGAAATTAAAGGCGAGCACCAGGCCCCTGAGCTACCACGGCTTATCAAGTAAATGTGTGTACCCAACAGTTATCGGTTACCGTTAAGTTTTGTTAAGAAAGGTTCTCGAGTGGCAATCTATGAGGGAGGCTTATGTTCAACAGTGGACTGAGATGGGCTAAAACGATGATGATCAAGTGTATGTCGATATTAAAGAAGTCTTGACGTCAAGGCCGATTTTCGACGACGGCGACCATTTCCAAATGCTGTCGGAAGCTATAAAGTAGTGGTAGGATTCCTATGCAAGAATCCGTCTAGGTAGGTACCATCCCAGGGCCTGTTATTCTGCCTTGAAGCAGTAGTGTGCAAACATTACTGTGTTTCGGTTTGAAGGGCACTGTGAGCTAGTGTAATGACTGGGCATATGAGACTTAAGAACATATGTCTCAGGAAAAAAAAACAGCATTTGTTATGGCCAGACGTTGCACTTACCATAAGGTGAACGTTTTGCTCGTTTCATCACTATATCCAATAAAAAAAAATATAGTCTAGTATCACAAGACGGCGCCACTCTTCCTTACCTATCCGCACTCGATGTAACGCTCATGCGATGACGTCGAAGGTTGGCTAGGACACAATCACTACACAGTGTGCTCCAAAAACCAAGAATGCAAACTAATATCTGCACAACCTGAGACTCATAGCGCAGAAGTAAATCGCTTAGCCACCACTACGTGGTAGGATTCCTATGCAGGAATCCCGTCTAGGTGGGCGCCAATTGGTAATTGCTACGTGTATGAGACTTAAGGACTAATGTCTCATGGTGTCATACAAATGTTCTGTTTGACACAGCATTCGTTTTGGGTAGACGTTGCAATTACCATGAGGTGATCGATTTGCTCGTCTTTTTATATCATGCCATTAATTTCATATGAATTTTGACAATAACTAAAGGAATTAAATGCAAAAGATTTTGTTTTCTTAATGGCGCTGACGGTAAGAGTAGTTGTAAGCGTAGTTCAATATAATTTAAAAGCACTGGGCAATTCATTGCACCGTTCAGAATATAAAAAATTAGACTATATCCCGACTATATCCCGCTATTCGCATGTACACCTCATATAATGTCTCGCATATCGCCACGATCTAGTTTTGGCATTTCAAATACCACTTTTACGACAACCTCGGAGTGACATTATTAATTCAACAATTTTAAAACATTTGGTCTTCCGAGATGAAAACTTAAATTACGACTTGGCAATCACTTCCCTCATTATAACTTTTTATAAGAAAGTTTTCAAACGTACAATTTAAAAGTTAAGAAATCAGTTACATTTACATAAAGCTTTCAGGAATTTCTTTGTCGCAATTGGTTATTTAAAAGTTTTTGTACTAAAGATTATTTTAAAACCATTAATGAAATTATTACCAAAACTCTTATGGGCTTATTGAGCCTTGAAGAGAAGTATTTTCAAAAAAAAATCCGAGGCATGCCAGATCGCAGTACCAGACACATTACACATGCGGAGTCGCCTGCCAGATTGTAATACCCGACACTTCACACAGCCGTAGACCCCTGTCAAATTGCGGTACCAGATACCTCACGCACACGTAGACGCTTTCCAGACTGCGAAACCCGACTACTCACACACACTTAGATGCCTGTCTGTATATATACTGTGCCCTAACGAACATCAATAAATAACTATCTAGTAATCTAGTAATAGTTAACCATCATTCATGTATTGTTCTCAATATAGAGTGTATTATCTATAATGTTTTGTGACGGAAAGATGTTTTTCGCTATTAAAAGTGTTATTTAAAAGTGGAACGCCACTCAGATGTCATAAAGCTTGCGTCAGAACAATCGATAATAATACACTATATACGAGGTCAGAACGCAGGGTCCAAGTGTATCGTAATGCTACAAGTTCTAGTATTAAAATCAAATTAGCTAGGCACCGTATTGTATTTGTATGTAGAGGTATCCAAGCTTCGCAGAAAACTTTATAATTTCATAAAAAGGGTTCACTGTTTGATATTAAAAGTTGAATTCCAATATGAAAATGAAAATTCTTGCGAAACTACTAAAAAGTATAAATCGATTTCTCCTTCATTACTAAGACCCGATTTCACCGATCGCTTTGGAAACCAAGTTTAATAAAACCACGTTTTACTTAACTGAGTTCAAATGTATCATTTGATTTCAGTTTCTGCCTAAATATCGTCAGAAAATAAAACAAAGTCGATGTATTTCATATTTTGCGACATCAAACAGCCTGTTTTTATGCATAGGTTACAAAAAATAAACAATACGAATTAAAAATATTTTTTTTGTTTACATAGCTGTGCAATTGACAATGACAGCTCTCTAAACGCGTTTAAAGAGTTGAACGTCGAAAATTGGTTGGTTTTTTTTTCGCGGGTAGGTGTGGAATAAGCAACAGCTGATTTTGAGCTCCCTATATTTATTTGTTTTTTAATTACGTTAATAAGTATTTTTAATGTTTTATAAGTTCAACCAATTTCTTAAGTATTTTTAATAATAGTTACTATACTATTATGATAATATAAAGTAGTTCAAAAACTTACATACACCTTCCCCATAACTACAATCTTGTGAACACTTCACCTTTTATTACTCACTATTTGGATAACTTCCACTTTTAATAATGGCTAATGTTCCTGTTGTGGAGAATATGCATAAAGAACTGGAAGCTGGCTGGGCACGGAGGATGGCGGAGTTTGAAGAACGTTTGAAGGCAGCATCCACCCCAACAAATCTGACTCTTGTGCAACTTCGTGATGAATTTTATACATTCAAGGAAACGGTTAGTTCAATGCTCATCTTCTTGCAACAGCAGGTTCGTGAATGTACAAATTATATTGATGCTATTAACTCGCGACATCATCGGAAAGCTCTCCTCTTTAATGGCATTCCTGAGGCAACTGATGAAAAAGCTGATTGTGTAATACTCCAACTGTTGCACAATAAAATGGGTCTCACTCATATAACCGCATCATGTATCACACAGGTGCATAGACTGGGTACCCTACAAAATGATCACCCACGCCCTGTTCTTGTTTATTTTCATGCCCATCAAACTAAGAGTGAAGTTTGGAATGCTAAATCCAAATTAAAAGGCTCGTTTGCATCAGTTTGTGAATTTCTCACTAAAGTGCGACAATCCATTTATAAGAGAGCTCGTAAACATTTTGGCATAAGGAATGTGTGGACTCTTGACGGTACAATCTACATTAAACATCCTGGTGGCCGGACAAAAATATTCACTGACGAAGAGTTGGATTCCCTGATGGTAAAGTTTCCATTGTGTAGCCCTTCTGCTGGAGCTGGTGTTGCCACCAAAACAATTGATGTTGCCACTGATCGCTCAAAATCAACTCAAGCGCAACAGAGCTCGTCTAGTGCACGTCAGAAGTCTGATACAGTTCAACGTAAGGATGCTACTCCAGTGATCCAAAGTACTGATGCCAAGAGGTTGCGGCGGTTTGCAGTCAAGAAGTGACACGTTGCGGTAATACCCTTCGCATTTCTTGATTGTAGGGAGTTGTATTTCCCTGTGGTGCCTGTAACCATTCTCTTTTTTATGTAAGTGCCTGCTAGATTAAAATTTCTGTATGCTTTTTCACTTCTGGTAGTCTGTTTTACTTCATTACATTTTCGCAAACTTGGATTGTATAAACTGTTATATCATTACTCTATGTTACTTTTATGCACTTAAGAAGTCAATATTACTTGGTATTTTTTATTATTTAAACCTGTTATTTGTTTACAAATTGTTATTAATAGCTAGATAATGTCGAAAATAGTCTAATGTCAAAATGTCATTCAACACCAGAAGCAGGCACAGATCCTAATTTATTCTGCCTAACTTTTTAAACTTATAATTAATATTTATAAATGTGCAAATTATTACAGTAAACAAATCTTTTCGCTGTCGTTATAAGTGTCATAGGCTGTGTTGTTTTTATTCAGCCTTCTAAACGTTGTCTGCAGTTGTTTAATTTTGTTATTGAAGATTTCTCGACTTTGAAATGTTTTAGTTCTTTAGTCGGATGATATTTGTAAAGTTTTTATTAGTTTAATTCCTTTATTTGTGTTATTTCTTATACTTTTAACTTCGTGACTTGTTATTAATTCGTGCTATGTAAAAATGTAAAACAGTCAGCTTATGGGATGGTGTTTGTGGGTTATATGTTTTTTTTTTATTGGTATATTAATAGATTTTTTTTTCCTTTTTTTTTATATATTCATAAATATATATTTTATATTTATCTATATGTTATCAAATAATATGTCTGATGCTGATTCATTTTATTCAGCCAATGATTCAGACGCTTCTTTTATTTCGTGTGATGGTTCTCTAAGTGATAATACGCCTTTGTTGAACAAGCAATTGAATGATGCCTTCTCGAACAGCAATAAACTCCTGAATATCTGCCATATTAATGCTCAGAGTATTCCAAGCCACTTTTCTGAGCTAGAAGTCTTATTAACTTCTAAAAAGGTTCACGCATTATTAATTTCTGAGAGCTGGCTGAAACCATCTCTACCTTCCACTTTATATCCCCTAGCAGATTTTGTGCTCATCAGAAATGATCGTGTTGGTAGGAGAGGAGGCGGTGTCGCTGTTTACTTACATTCATCTATTACGTACAAGTCTGTTTTGACGTCACCGTCATCCTCCTCGACCACTGCAGAGTTTCTATTTTTAGAACTAGACGTCAGAGGTGCAAGGATAATTCTCGGAGTTGTGTATTGTCCTCCTTCCATTGATTATTTTGCCACTTTAGAAGCAGCTCTTGAAAGCATTGGGTCTGAATACGCACATTGCATGATCATGGGTGATTTTAATACAGATCTTTTGAGGGAATCATCCCGTTCTCAAAAACTTCGTAGTATCATCGAGTCTGTCAATCTCAGCATTCTTCCTCTAGAGCCAACTCACCATAATATCGACACTGATGACTCTTTGATTGATCTTATCATCACTGGTTCTACTGATCGTGTTGTAACATATGGCCAGCTTCCCGCTCCGGGCTTTTCGCGTCACGACCTAATTTATGCCTCATATAAGCTTAATCCTCCTAAACACTCTCCTACTACTTTGAATTTACGTAACTTCTCCCGACTTAATATGGATAAGCTTAGGAGTGACGCTTCAAACTTAAATTTTAGTCCTCTAGCGACGGCCTGTACAGTTGATGATAAGGTATCTTTTCTCAACAATTTAATTCTTAGCCTATATGATGCTCATGCTCCTATCCGTAAGGTAAAACTTAAGCGACCCCCCGCTCCTTGGATGACTGAGGGTGTACGGATGGCAATGAGAAGGCGAAATCGGGCTTTCCTACGTTTTAAGAGGGATCGTACTGATGATAATTGGTTATACTTTAAATTGGCTCGAAATAAATGCAACCAGATGGTACGTAATGCTAAACGCCGATTTATCCATAGCAGTATTGTCCATTCTTCGCCAGCTGAGGTTTGGAAATTCCTTAGATCTCTTGGGGTGGGTAAAGCATCCACTATGGATTGCGGTCCCTCTATTTCTTGTGATGACATTAATCTCCACTTTGCTTCTGTTACTGCAATGGACTCTGAAATTATTTCTCAAACAATAGCTTATTTAGCTTCCCTTCCATCCCCACACATTCCAGTCTTTAACTTCTCACCAGTGGATCAGGATGAGATCAAGAAGACTATTTTCACTATTAAATCTAAGGCCGTGGGTTGCGATGAGATTAGTAGACTTATGATATACAATATTTTAGAATACATTCTCCCCGCCATCACTCATATCATAAATTTTTCACTCGACTCAGGTCATTTTCCAGTAGTCTGGAAAAAGGCTTATGTACGTCCTCTTCCTAAAGTATCCAACCCTACACTTCCGTCTCAATATCGGCCTATATCCATTTTACCTTTTTTGTCTAAAGTTTTGGAATCCTGTGTATACAAGCAAATCTCCACTTTCTTATATAAACATAACCTACTGAGTACTTACCAGTCTGGGTTTCGCCCTGGTCACAGCACCGTCACAGCTTTATTAAAGGTCACCGACGATATAAGACAAGCTATGGAAAATAAGAAAGTAACTGTGATGGTGCTTGTAGACTTTTCTAATGCTTTTAACACAGTCGACCACGATATCCTTCTTTCCATCTTATCCCATCTTAGATTTGCACCCTCGGTCTTGGAATGGTTTTCTTCCTATCTTCGCGGGCGTCAACAGTCAGTGCGTGTAGGCCATGATTGCTCACAGTGGGTTGATCTGAGATCTGGCGTCCCGCAAGGCGGTATACTATCTCCAATATTATTTTCAGTTTTCATAAACTCTATCACCTCGATTTTCGATTGTTCGTACCATCTGTATGCTGACGATCTACAAATGTATGTGCATTCCAGTATTGACGATCTCCATAGCGCGATTGCCAGACTGAATACCTGTTTGATAGCCGTATCTGACTGGTCGTCGCGTTTTGGAGTATCTGTTAACGCGAATAAATGCCAAGCAATTCTTGTAGGTAGCTCGAGATTGTTAGGCAAAATTGATATAACTGGCTTACCCTCAGTACATTATAACAGAGTATTGATCCCGTTCTCAACCTCGGTACGGAATCTCGGGTTGTACATGGACAACTTGTTAACCTGGGGGACACACGTCACCCATATAAGCCGGAGAGTCACTGCCACCTTACAATCCCTCTACCGTCTGAGAAACTTTCTCAATTTTCAGACCAAGCTTATGCTTGTGCAATCACTTGTTATACCCATGATTGATTATGCTGATGTATGTTATCCAGATTTGAACCAAGTGCTGCTTAATAAACTAGAGCGCCTTCTTAATAACTGTATCCGGTTTGTCTTCGGTCTCCGCAAGTATGACCATATTTCTGAATATCGGTCTCGCCTTAAATGGCTCACTATCAAACAGAGGCGCAACTCTAGAATTCTCTATATTCTCTACTCCATCTTAAATGATTCCACTTCTCCTACTTATCTTCAGAACAAATTTCAATACGTTTCTTTAACTCATGAAAGAGTTCTTCGTTCCGCTTCAAATTATACGATTGCAATTCCTCAACACTTCTCCAAATTCGTTGGTAACTCATTTATCGTTCAGGCTGCACTGCTCTGGAACTCCTTGCCCGATGACATTAAAAAAGCCCAAAATAAGATCAGTTTTAAGAGGTTAGTACGGGAGCATTATTTTAAAGATTTAATTTAAAATTGTTTGTGGACTGTTTTTTTTTTTTTTTTTTCAAATTTATGTCGAACCACCACGTATATTTATGTATATGTATGTGTGTATGTATGTTAGTTTATATGTATGTACATAGTTATGTATTATTGTTTATTTATCATAATTATATATTGATATGTATTTATTTATATGTATTTTGAGTATTTTATATTGTATTTAATATTTATCAGTAGTCTTTAAAATGTAATTTTTAGTTTTTTTAAGTTTTACACCTGCCACATTGTTTCGCTACGCCTTGGGTTGACTGGCAGAGAATGCCAACTGGCATTAAGTCCGCCCATTGTATCCTTTAAGGGGAAACAATAAAGTGTAAATAAATAAATAAATAAATAAAATTGGGCGTTCTGAATATTAATCGCGTTTAGATTTAACTGCGCTCATTTGATGTTGATGAAATGCAAACCGTACGAGGTAGCATTGAACTCAGTTAAACGCTTAAACTTCGTTTAGCTTGAACTGATCGCGTTTATATTTAACGGTGAAATCCGCCCTAAGTAGGATAGGCGAGAGGCGGTTTTCTGAACGCAGTAAGATTTAAAACTGACACTTATAATATTAAAAAAAGAAGCGATTAAGTTGTAACTTTTGTATTAAATATAAATAACTCACCTCTCAACAAAATCCTTTGTTTTATTAACGCAATTTTTGCGTCGACACACCTTAACACGGGGCAATTACCACACTTTTCGCTTGCCGTTTATTTTTCTAAAGCGTCAGTTGTCTCATAATTCAATATACGATCGCGTACCCTTATTCTTGGAATACCTGAGTTCTACGCTGCTGGTCCTAAGTTCGAATCCCAGCGGGAACCAACAATTGTGCAAAACGAATCCGAATCTCTGAAAATGCATTCTAGCCCACCTCCGAACTTTTTGCATGAGCGTTAGACCAAGTGCGGTTAGGTTGGGAGGAGTGAGTGCCTACGGGTTTGCTTGTACACCTGTGGCACTAGTAGTAAAATTATAATTAAATTAATAAATTATATTATTATAAATTATATGAATAGTAATAAAATTCTAGATATATATCACTTTACAAAGACAGTATGTAAAAGGAAAGTAACTCACTAGCTCCAAAATTTGACCCATCATGAAACCGAAAATGTACTGACAATCCTAGTTCAGTTGTAAATAAAACACACACACACACACACACAAACACACACACACACACACACACACACACACACACACACACACACACACACACACACACACACACACACACACACACACACACACACGCGCGCGCGCGCGCACCCACCCACGCACGCACGCACGCACACGCGCACACACTCAAACGAGAATTATTGAGAGATGTGTAATATTTCATAATCATGTAAGTCATACTATATTGTGATTAGAAAATAAAACATTATTATTATTAATTATTTATTGTCTGATATTTTACTTATTGAAGTGAAAACTTCTTTGTAATCGTATGATTTGAAACTCGATGAAGCGAAAAAGCGACACTAAAAAGAGACAATCATACACATCCACAGGATTTAGCCTAAGAGAGAATGAGATAGAATACAGCGTTTCATATTATTATTTTCGAATTCGTCCAAATCTTCGATTTCTTCGTATATTGTAGTCTCATTAGCTCGACAACAAGATCAAAAACAATAATTGACGCTCTATTTCAAAGATATATTGATCAAATTCTAACCAAACCATTTATTTCATACTTTAGTTACCATATGAATGAAATAGTCCAAGAAGCCGCACAACCAATCGGCAAGATTTTTTAATCAACACGGTTTTCATTTGTCAACATTTTGATGAATGCAAACCGAAAAAGGGTTGAAAATATTTTCAGAATTGCTGTTTTACTGGAATACTGAAAACAACCATGAACAGATATTATTTCACAATAGTTCCAGTTAGTGGTACCACCGCAGTGCCGGTTATTCTCCTGTCAAGCATAGGTGTGCAAACACCACTATATTTCGCATTGAAGGGCACTGAAGCTAGAGTATTTTTTATTGGATAAAGTGCAAAGCGGTCACCTGACGGTTAGTGGAACGTCTGCACATAACAAATGTGTCACCCAGAATTTTAGTGTGGCACCACATTGCACCACAAAAAAATAAAAAAATGAAATAAATGTTTCTATACTTAGCAAATTATAATAATAGCTATTTTTATTTATGTAGGGGAACCACTTACATCATAATCCATACTTATATACTTATATCTATACGAATATAATATTATAAATGCGAAAGTAACTCTCCCTGTCCCTCTGTCTGTTTGTTACTTTTTTACGGCTCGACCGTTGAAACGATCTTGTCGAAATTCGAGACAGAGATAGCTTGCATCCTGGAGACGAACATAGGATACTTTTTTTTCCAGAATATCAAAAAGTTCTTATATCCACGCCTAAAAACCTATATTCACGCGGACGAATAAAATGCATCAGCTAGTATTGTATATATTGTTGTTTTTTTTTTATTGTGTAAAGTGACGAAACGAGCAAAACGTTCACCTGATGGTAAGTGCAACAAATGCTGTGTCACACAGAATATTTCTGTGTGACACATAACTGCGCCCGTCACTCTGAGACATAAGTTTTTAAGTCTCAAATGCCCAGTGATTACGCTAGTTCACAGTGCCCTTCGAACCGAAACACAGTAATCCTTGCACACTGCTGCTTCACGGCAGAATAACTGGCCCTGGGGTGGTACCTACCTAGACTGCATAGGAATCCTACCTGATCCTACCTGATGATTATCACAAAATAATAAAATGTAACTATTACTCGTTCAAAAAACGTTGACACGGAGACAATGAAATCTAAAGCAAGCCATTCATAACCAAAAGTCACTAAGTAATTTCTTAAATTCATGCTCCTTGAAAATATTTCGATGTCGGGCGTCTTTGAGATCCTGTTTTATAAAATTTGTGTGTGTATTCTGTGAATGAGAAACTAAGTATACTAAAATATAATAATATTTATGATTACGTTAATTTTTAATTTATAAAAACAGCTGCGTTAAGGCCTATCTGTCATCAAGGACCTCGGTGGCGTGTTTTGAAACCACTAGATATAGCAAGCTTTAGAGAAATGTAGTGTCTCCGGATACCGCTCGCAGCTATAATGAGCGACATGTACGACTAACGGTTGGAATAATCTCTCATTCAGGAGGTCTAATGTCTACTAATTAATAGCTAATTGAAGTTATTGTTAACCATTATATAATGAGTATAGCGACGCACTTGTGTACATTACTTATTTTGACGTATGAGATGAGAGTAAAATTGCAAGGTCGATTTTGGGTGGAAAATATTTGTGTATTATGATTCTCAATTGATATAAATTTATTGATTAATAATCAATAATCCGTGGCCGTGGTAGCTCAGAGGGCTGGGCGCTTGCTTTAAATTTCATAGTACGTGAGTAACCTGGGTTCGATTCCCGATGAAACAGCGTGAGAAAACCTGCATGACTGAGAAATAAAAAATATTTCGGTGACGTGAAGTCCGCCAACCCGCATTAGAGCAGCCCTTTTGTTTTTTTTTATTTCATTAAAGTGACGGAACGAGCACAACGTTCACCTGATGGTAAGTGCAACGTCTGCCCGTAACCAATGCTGTGTCACCCGGAAAAATACTGTGTGACACCACACTGCGCCCGTCACCCTGAGACATCAGCTCTAAAGTCTCATATGCCCAGTAATTACCCTAGCTCTCAGTGCCCTTCAAACCGAAACACAGTAATGTTTGCACACTACTGCTTCACGGCAGAATAACTGGCCCTGGGGTGGTACCTACCTAGACGGATTCCCTGCTCCAAAACCCTCCTAGGAATGAGAGAGGGCCGTGCTCAGCAGTGAGACACTTATAGGTACGTAAAGTAACAGCCTATAATTTTTTTTATTGATTAATTAATAATTGTTTATATACTAAGCAGCTGTTTACAGTGAGTAATTTTTTTGTTCATGCATGACAATTTATTTTTTCTTTATAAAATTTATAACATTTATATTTACTAAGTTGCACGCGCTCTTTTTTAAATCGTACAGTAAACAGCAATGAAGAAAGATTGATTTAATTATGTAAGCATGCTCTACCAGTCCGATATCGATGTCTTAAAAACGAGTGATATATGAGATAATTAGAAATTATTAAATATTATATAACTTTTTTATAAAAAATTAAAAGCATATATATAATTTGACCTATTTTTTTTGTCTTAACTAATATTATAAAGAGTATTAAAATTTAAAAAAAAACCGAGATCGCTACGAAAATTGCTACGATGTAACTCAAGGTATCAAAAATTTACTGATAAAAGTCATTATTTGGCGTGCGCAGCAAAAACTATTGATGATAGAGAAAATTATGTACTACATTATTAGTACCCATCATTACTCAAAAAAAGTCGGCGAGGCTATATGTCTAACTATTATTGTTAAGATTCAATAACCGCTTTTTATTCAAATTAGTTTATCAAAACACGGGTAGAATCGAAAGATGATGACATTCGTATCATGATATGAATCCTTATCCTACAAAATAGTTTCATAGTCAAGGTTGATTATGTACATGTAAAGTCCTCTTTAAATTATTCGAATCGGACCTATCGTTTAGAAGTTAGATAGGTATGAAAATGCGTGAGCGATGTGTGATGTGTGAGCGAACAGCCCTACGCTCGCCCGCGCTACGCGGAAATAGCAACACCTATTAATTACTTACCTACTCATATATTTTTTTGTAAATAAGAAAGTATTGAACAGTGGTTTATAATTTTAACTTTATATATATTTTTTAATTAAAACTTTTAAACGAACTATAAAAAATACAGCAGCCGCGGTGTCACTCGAACGCTGCGCCGCCACCCGAGTTCATGCAACTTAGGCATCATCGAGGTGCGCGGCTCCCTTTGCGCAGCGGTCGAGAGCGGTCGTTTTATTTTGCTATCACAACATCATATATTGGGTATATTTTATGGCTTATATTCCCATAAATTAAACATGATTTTGGTAAAATAACGTAATCTTATCTGACCAGCTGCATAGCCGCCGATGAGAATAGTCTCTTCAAAAAATGTTAGTGTAAGGAATTGTGGTTGTTCTATTTGTCCATATAAAGTACTACCCGTGCGAAGCCGGGGCGGATCGCTAGTATTTTATAAAGTGACGAAACGAGCAAAACGTTACAAAGCTCTTTGAGGAAACCTAGAGACAAAATAACTGGCAATGAGGCATTCAAATTTAGTCCTCAGGGTGACAATATCACACAAAATACCAGATTAGAGTACCAACATAACGCTGGCTTTCGTATTATGAATGAATAGATACGGAGATCCAATTGCAGGCAATGAAGTATTCTTATTTGGTCCTCAGGGTGACAATATCACAAAAAATTGCAGATTAGTGTACCAACATAACGATGGCTTTCGTATTATGAATGAATAGATACGGAGATCCAATTGCAGGCAATGAAGTATTCTTATTTGGTCCTCAGGGTGACAATATCACAAAAAATAGCAGATTAGTGTACCAACATAACGATAGCTTTCGTATTATGAATGAATAGATACTGAGATCCAATTGCAGGCAATGAAGTATTCTTATTTGGTCCTCAGGGTGACAATATCACAAAAAATAGCAGATTAGTGTACCAACATAACGATGGCTTTCGTATTATGAATGAATAGATACGGAGATCCAATTGCAGGCAATGAAGTATTCTTATTTGGTCCTCAGGGTGACAATATCATACAGAATACCAGATTCGAGTACCAACATAACGATGGCTTTCGTATTATGAATGAATAGATACGGAGATCCAATTGCAGGCAATGAAGTATTCTTATTTGGTCCTCAGGGTGATAATATCACACAAAATACCAGATTAGGGTACCAACATAACGATGGCTTTCGTATTATGAATGAATAGATACGTAGATCCAATTGCAGGCAATGAAGTATTCTTATTTGGTCCTCAGGGTGATAATATCACACAAAATACCAGATTAGAGTACCAACATAACGATGGCTTTCGTATTATGAATGAATAGATACGTAGATCCAATTGCAGGCAATGAAGTATTCTTATTTGGTCCTCAGGGTGATAATATCACACAAAATACCAGATTAGAGTACCAACATAACGATGGCTTTCGTATTATGAATGAATAGATACGTAGATCCAATTGCAGGCAATGAAGTATTCTTATTTGGTCCTCAGGGTGATAATATCACACAAAATAGCAGATTAGAGTACCAACATAACGATGGCTTTCGTATTATGAATGAATAGATACGTAGATCCAATTGCAGGCAATGAAGTATTCTAATTTGGTCCTCAGGCGTGACAACATTTCACAGAATACCAGCGTAGTGGCAACGCAATGGAGGCACCACTCTACGCTCTTATGGGGAACGACGAGATACGAAGACCCTGAGTAGTGGCAAAAAGGCATTTTATTTTTAGTCCTTAGGCTTGACAACATATCACAAAATACCAGCGTGTCGCAACATAAAATTACTGAGAACATAGAGACACTCGGCCTTTCCTACCCTCGCTCAATATAACGCTCATGCGATAAGATCGGAGACAGGCTCGAATGCAGTGTCATAAACACAGGGAAAATCACAACACAGCCAGACCAGAAAACAAACAATGTAATTAATTTTTTTTTTTAATATTATTATTTTTCGTCCGATCTACGCAAAACGATCTTACGCAAAGTGTTTTGTTGGATTTGTCTCCGCCCTAAATAGCAGAGTAGCTGATAAAACATCGAAAAATAAATTGTACAGAAAATTCATTCTTTCATGCATTTTCCGTATACGTGGCACATGACAGAAGCAAAATTTATATTATTTTGTATACATGACAATTCTATGACAATAAATACTTTCTCGTTGTCTTCTTTCATTATCATCTGACAGCTGATTCAACTGTGCCCTCCTTTCATTGCATACCATTGAGCTAGCTGTGCCGACCGGCGCAACGATTTATCAGCATTTTTACGAGTTTTCACCAATTTTCATTCAATTTTCGAACGTTATTGCATTCGTTAGTCAAACGCTATGTTGCCTTTGAAGATGTTCACTTTGTGATGTTATCAAAATTGTAATTGATAATTGCTTCATTATGTAATTTTGAATTGAGTGACCAATATTGCAGTGTTATTTACAATGATATAATCTTTCACATCGAAGCTGTAGTGTAATTAGATTTCGCAATATTGAGTATTAATCCATTGCTGGTTGCAATGGATTAATACTCAATAATCTGCAATGAAAATTACAACACCACGTTGCAATGCGCCTTGAGTGTTTTGGAAAGAATTGGCGTATACGGAACAATCCAAGTGTTGTCGACTACAAAATCGTTTCCTTTCACTTTCGTTGTGACAGTTCTACCGTTATCACAGTGCATGGTCGACGGCAAGTACTCCGAGCTTTATCCATGAATTTAACGGCGGAGACTATCATCGGCAATGATGAAGTAACTTTACAGCAACGCGATCACAACCGACCCGGTAGTGACCGTGTTGCTGTAAAGTTACATACTTAAATGTTATTAAGAATACAAACTCATCGCGTCACATAGCGGAACGGGCAGGACAACGTCTGCCGGGCCAGCAAGTAAACTTATATAATAGTATATAATAGGGTAGTAGGTAGTAGTTATATAATAGGGACGCCTATGTTCAACAGTGGACTAAGATGCTATGATGATGATGAAGATGAGTTAGCCGTCAGGTATCTACACTGTGAAGAAATGGGTGTTATCGGGGATGGAATAAAAAAACTACCCTTGTCAACACAATAAAATTAACCGAGGCCCCGAAGAGTTGCCAGCGACGTTGAAGGGACGCCGGTGATGAAATGACCACGCGTCGTCACGGTCGGCTTGCAGGTGTTTAATTTGCACCGGAAATGTGGTACTGCTGGTCGCTGGAATCGAACCTCGGAACCTTGTATTCAAATCTTGGGCTCGAATCTTGATCTCGAACCTTGGTCCCCAATATGGGGATGAAGTTAAATTAAAACTTACTCCGATATTTAAATATGCAACCGACAAAATATGCTGGTATAGCACAACGTACGTAAGGTCCGAAAGGAGACGTGTGTGTACTTAAGCTGAGCGGTGCGCAGAATGGTAGGCCCTAGGCCCGATGAAATGACCGTAGGCAATACCTCGCGCTAGTCTTGAATGTTCGATTAACGTCAAGCGAACGGAGACAATAGATACCTGTAAAAGTGAACGCGGGTATGCAGTTCGAAGCTTAACGTTAATAAATATAAATTATAATTGTAATATGTTTATGTGTATGTTAGGTTACAATTTTAATTTGACGTATGTATTAAATAAAAATGTTATTTTAAATGCTTGCATTTATTATTTTGATTATTTTATATTTAGTTTAGTAATATTAGGCTCGTGTGATGGCGGCTTAAGAGAATCTACCACCTCATCTCATCCCGTAGGTGTCGTAAAAGTCGACAGAGGAAAATAGAAACCAGAATATGGGCAGCAGCTTATTCCTGGAACATCTGAATAAATAAACTGCGATTGCCAACCCGCTTGCCAAGCGTGGCAACTATGTGCAAAATTCCCCCAAAATAAGAGCTACAAATTCCTATGGCAATCTATGGGGGCCTATATTCAGCAGTGGACTAGTGATAGGCTGAAGAGATGATGATGATGAGGTTACCATGGAATCTAAGTAATCTATACATAGTATAAAAGGAAGTCAGTCTGTCCTTCAGTATGACCGTGCTAATCTTGAGATCCACGGAACAAATTTGCATGCGGTTTTCATTGCTATATTTTTCGACAGTAGGTATAATGTTTATAGGTGCGATCGTAATTACGATGTTCGAGGAGACAAAATGGGTGGAGGAGTATTGGTAGCGATTCGTCACGAATTGATAGTCTACGATTATGCTTGTATTCATACATCTCAATCCACAGCACAGATAATCCGGGGGTATTTGAGATTGGGTGTCCTGGTTGTACTGAATTATGTAATATTTACTGTGGATATTTTCCCCAATCCCATTTACATATGGACTCCCTATAAGAATTTTATGGTCATGTCAATAAATACACCTTGTGAAAACCCGATGTTCATACTATAATTTTAGGAGATTTCAACATTCCCGGTGCGTTATGGAACGAAACCGATGGATGTAACTGTCACCCTGGTTAATGACTCTGGCTTAAGTCAGTTTAATAACATTTGTGATGATAGTGGTAGAAAATTAGATTTAATTATTAGCGATTATAACTGTAGAATAACTGCATCCGATGATCCTCTTGTTCCCGAATATAAGCAACATCCTGCGCTTGATATTGTTGTTGAAGACGTCAATGTTCAGACTCTGCGCCCTCAAAAGAATAGTCTGCGTTTGTATAATTCTGCTGGCTATTTGGTTATTAATTCAGCTTTATTCAAAATTAATTGGAAAGAACAGTTGAACAGAAAATCTAGCAATATCGACAATTGTGTAAATACATTTACATTATGGAAAATATTATTGCAGAGATTGTCCCAATAACGTTAATTAACTGTTCTAATAAATATCCAAAATGATTCCATCGTCCTTTGATAAAATTAATTAGTGAAAAGCTAAAATATCATTAAAAATGGAAGACATACAAACAAGTCAGTGGTTACAGAACGTTTTCTTTGTTACGTGCTCGACAAAAAAAAACTTGAAAAACTTTACTACTCTCGCTGTATATCAAATACTGCAGCTAACATTTGTAAAAATAGTAATATTTTTAGTCATACGTGAAATCTAAAAAGACAAGTTATGATTTTCCGGATACAATGATTATTGCTGATCAATCCTCTTCTGACAGCCATAAGATCTGTGAATTATTCAACATGCATTTGGTTCAATTTTTGAAAAAGATGTTAATGTTGATCCACCAAGTTTTGTTTATAATCGTACAGTTGATATTAAGTCGATAGCAATAAACGAAGAAATGATTTCTAAATATTTAAAAAAGTTATTGATGTATGATATATTTGATGTTTCTAAAAGATCCGCACCTGATGGTATTTCACCAATTTTTTTGCGTAATTGTTACGAACAAATAGCAAAGCCTTTGCTTTATTTATTTAATTTATCACTTACATCAGGTACAATGCCATCAGTCTGGAAGAAATCATATATTGTTCCTATATTTAAGTCAGGCAATAAACACGATATAGCTAACTAACATCCTACATCTAAACTTTGCATTATACCAAAATTATTTGAGAAAATTGTATATGATCATTAGTAACCAGTTATCAGACTCTTGATTATTGATCATCAGAATGGTTTTATAAGTCGAAAGTCCACTGACACAAACTAATGTGAATATATTGTTTTTTTTTATTGTATAAAGTGATGAAACGAGCAAAATGTTTTCCTGATGGCAAGTGCAACGTCTGCCCATAACAAATGCTGTGTCACCCAGAAAATTTCTGTGTGACACCACACTGTGACATAAGTTCTAAAGTCTCATATGCCCAGTAATTACGCTAGCTCACAGTGCCCTTCAAACCGAAACACAGTAATGCTTGTACACTACTGCTTCACGGCAGAATAACTGGCCCCGGGGTGGTACCTACGTAGACCTACCGTTCTCCCGCACACATTAGTAAATTTATTGTCCCGCACACATTAGTAAATTTATTGTCGGAAGGCTTTAAAGAAGCGGATACAGCTTTTTAAAATTTATAGAAAGGCTCCGGTAATATTCAAAAATGACCAAGAGGTACAAGTTGCGGTGCTCTTTCATTGTATGGACGAGAGAAGCACGTCGTAAAATTCTACGAGACATTTTAGATCAGTGACGACAGTTCTTATGAGGATTACCTCCTCAGAATTTTTTTAATAAATTTATTGTATAGAATAAATATAGAAAAAAAATACATTTGTAGCGACATCTATGTTGCCACATGAGAAGCTCAAGAAATATTTCACACATTCCGTAATCGCGCTATGAAAAGTTTCTGAGATTCGAACTATATACACAACATCTAAAATTAATAGTAGGAGACGTCCTCCCCTGATCAGACCAACCTGGTGGGTAGTCACCCTTTTCCTTAGCAATATCATATGCCAAATATTTACGCAAATTCTTCGTTACCCTATAAAAAAAGGATGTGTTAATTCACACATTTTCTCTACGAGAAATCGATCACAAGGGGAATTTTTTAACCAGTATCACTCATAAAAGAATACTACCACTCCATCTCATCTAATGGATCTCGTAAAAGGCGAGTAAGGAATTAAACTGCACTGTGCACGCAACAGCGCATGGTGGCGATGGGCTCACCACCTATCACACCAAGTGCATTATATTGTTTTGGTGAAACGTGGATTGTGGCAGTCATCTGTTTTTGCAGTGAGTCCAGTCTCGGACTACCCCTTATGGGATACAGTCGTGATCTTATGTATGTATGTATGTATCACTCACCTAAATTAATCCCAGAAAGGTAGTTGTAGGCATTACAGACAACAAGCTTAGAGATAGGTTACTCAAAGAAAGTGACTTATCATTAGAAAAGAGCATTAAAATGTGTTAAACAGCAGAATTAGAAGCAGAAAAGGTCAAGTAATTTGAGACTTTACAAAGTAGAGAAGCTTATAAAATAAAACTACAAATTGCTATTGTATTTGACTTTGGTAAGTTTTCTCAGAATTTATTTGGTCAAATTTTGTGGGGGAGTCTAATAAGCCACTAATGTCAATGTAATAGTGCTAAACCGTTTAATAAATGTCCCCCTAGATTACAACGAATAAAAGTACGTAGGTATGGTTTTTAATAAATTTGAGGTATTGGATCAGAAATAAAAATTAATTATAGGTGAAACTTTAAAATATGAAGCATTACAGACTACAATAAAATATATAAAAATGGACGGTCAAATAATAAAGGTGAAGTAGAGTCTGAGGCAAAAATATTTTTCTATTTTAGAGATTAGTTAAGTGAGTATAATGGTATAGTGATGAAAGATTGTCAGATTGTTATACGACGAAGTTTCAGACAGGATATGCTTAGTAGAATACATTGTGCTCGTTTGGGCAATGTGAAGTGTAAATCATTAGCTAGAGAAACTATATATTGGCCTACAATAAATAAAGAAATGGAAGACTTAATAACAAATTATGATACTTGTAAAAATATCAAAATGCTAATCGAAAAGAAGAAATGATTTGTAAGGAGGTATTTTCTTTTTGAGAGTAAATCCATATATTTCAGCTGTGTCTACAGTAAGGCCATAGAAATTAAGAATGCTATATATGCTATACAATTAAAAAAAAAAATAAAAAAATAAATTGATAACTCTTTTCTGAAACCTGAGAGACATTTCAAATACACAAACATTAGAAATTCCTTTTTCTCTTAAATGTTTTGTTCTAAGTATATTAAAATTTATACGATAATATTATGTAAGGCGAAAGCTTCGCAAGCCTGTTAATACATTTACGGAGGCGCTTTTATAGTGACTTAACAAAGTCCTAAAGGCAACGACGCGCATAATATTGAACGTAATTGCAAATTCTGAACTTGGCCAAAGGAATAAGTTCTTTAACGTCTTTCACTGAAGTCTCAATGTATTTTATAGAGTTTCAGAATAAAGAAATTATAGCGAACGATTAATAAAACAGGTTTAATTGGCATAGGAAGTGAAATAAAAACTGAGGAAAATAGAGGCGTGTATTTCAATAATCGTAAACCGTAAGGGATGATTAAATAACATATAATAAGGAAACAGTATTTCTATTTTTATTTAGTAACTGATTAGGAAACTGTATCATTAAATTAATTGACATTTGTGCTCGCATTTACTAGTGGTAAGATTTCTATGCCAGACGTAGGATTTCTATGCAGACGTCCTACTGGGTAGGTACTAGGTAGGGCCAGTTGTTCCGCCGTGAAGCAGAAGTGTGCAAACATAACTGTGTTTCGGTTTGAAGAGCACTGTGAGCCAGTGTAATCACAGGGCCTTTGAAACTTAAGATATCACACGTGTGGTGTCACACAGAAATGTTCTGGGTGACACAACATTTCTTATGGGCAGACGTTGCGCTTGCCATCAGGTGAACGATTTGCACGTGTCGTCGCTTTCTTCCCTGTAAATGACATCTATGTAAGTTGATAATCTTCATAGATTGTGTCGTTTGTTATACGTATTTAAAATATAAAATTGTGCTTTGTTATTATAAATGAATTGAGTTATATAAAAATTATTTTTCATATAGAATGACGAGAACAATAGCGAAAAATAGAAAAAAAATGTGCGTCTTTGGAATTGGTAGCGCGACACATAATTGTACAGGAGTATACATAAATGTCACATCATCTCGTTGAGTGTACCTCAACGTCTCAAAAGCAAAGTTTACAACCAGTGCGTGTTGCCGTGACACGTGATGTGATCCTTCACTGCGGGCCGCCTGAGGAAACTCAGTGTCGCACAGAGAGCCACGGAAAGGGCTATGCTCGGAGTTTCCCTGCGTGATAAAGTCCGTAACGATGATATCCGCAGCAGAACTAGATTAACAGACATAGCCCTAAGGATTAGCAAGCTGAACTGGCACTGGGCCAGCCATATAGGTCGTAGAACCGATAACCAATGGGGAAGAAAGGTTCTCGAGTGGCAATCTCGTACCAGCAAACGCAGTGTAGGGCAAACCCCATACTGGATGGAGCGACGGCCTGCGGGAAATCGGTAATGAGATTTTTGTAACGAAGTTGATTTTGAAAAAAAAAACATCTTGTATTATTGCGGCTTCCCAGTGTACCTGACGAGAAGCAACGTCAGCGAACGATGTTTTTTAATTTCAATAGCCTCGCGAATCATCCTAAGTAGGAATCGGTGTTCTTTTGCGAGGATTTGTGGTTTATCAAATCTGATGTAATGGTTGGGATGATCCCTTTGCGTAAAAGAATATATAGCTGATGTGAATCATCATCGTTCCAGAAAGTCTGCAGTCTGTGACCATGTTCTGGATCACAGGATCATCCCAACCATGATTCGCGAGGCTATTGAAATTAAAAAACATCCACCAGCTTAGAATCATATAATTAATAAAATTAAGTCAAAAACCAAGCATACCACTGCAAGACTTCAAGACACAGTTAGCTCTTTCTGCGTAGATCGGACCAAAAATAATAATTAAAAGCTGAAGGTACTCCGGGTTAACTATGAAACCAGGACATCTTTCACCTCAGTCCCCCCGTGACCATGGGTGCTGTAAAGCACTCGAAACGTCGGGTTATAAATAATAAAATTAAACGCGATGAAATACGTAAAATTAGTTTCATTTAAAAGTTTTCAATAGTCAAGGGATTACAAACGTATATCGTTCTGTGTAATATTATAGAAAAAATATCGTAATTTCGAAACCGGTTAAACCAACACGATGACTCATAGTCTATGTTTGTTCACGAGGTAAAAAAATTACCTGAATAGCCTTTGTATTTCTCGAGTTGTAATCCGTTCGTAATGACATACGTTCGTGTATACAAAATAGATACTTCTATTTTATTTATATGTATGTATGATAAAACAAGGAATAATAGTAACACTTAAAATTAAGAGGCAGTGCTAAGCCATCACAGCTTTTCTCTAAAACTATGATACCGAAGTTATAGAACGTTATGGCAATGAGGTCAACGATCAGTGGATGAAGGTTGAACAAAAGGCTTTATAGAGTTTAGTGCGAGATAAGCCTATATTGTCTAGAGCGTCTACTAACTGGGAACCAACAAAAGTGGATATAAGTTTTGTTCCGGTTTAGAATATAAACATTATTTTAAATTTAACTTTAATATAAACACTATTATTCATTTAAAAAAAATCAAAGGCAGTTGAATTAAGTGCCGCAAATATGAAAACGGTAGGTGAAGGCTATATATTTGTTGTAAAACGTCATTTGTTGTCATCGGTTCGTGAAGACATCTGATCTCTGATTTTTTTTTATTGTATAAAGTGACGAAATTAGCAAAACGTTCAACCGATGGTAAGTGCAGCGTCCGCCCACGACAAATGCTGCGTCCGTCACCCTGCGACATCAGTTCTTAAGTCTCAAATGCCCAGTGATTACGCTAGCTCACAGTGCCCTTCAAACAGAAACACAGTAATGCTTGCACACTACTGCTTCACGGCAGAATCACTGGCCCTTGGGGTGGACACCTACCTAGACGGATTCCTGCATCCTACCACCAGTAATTCAATGGATAAAGTTTGGCAAGTTGACGCTGTGTATACCGATTACTCAAAGGCATTTGACAAAATCTCCTACTCACTTCTCAGTCACAAGTTAGCAGATATATGTAGGTGTACATGGCGATCTTCTTAGGTTGTTGAAATCTTACTTAAGAAATCGTACTCAAGCGGTTTCAATCAAAGGTTACTGCTCTAGTTTCTCACAGTGCCCTACAATCCGAAACAGTAATGCTTGCACACTACTGTTTCACGGCAGAATAACTGACCCTGGCGTGGTACCTACCCTAGACGGATTCAAAAGACTCAAGGAATTGTATATTTCTGGTCTTAGTCGCAAGTGACGAAGGGCTAGTTATTTTCTCGCTTAGAGGTTAAGTCTTTGTCGTATTCCTCGTAGCACTATGCCACGGTAGGACTAGGCTTCAAAGCCAAATTGGTCGAGCCGTTGCCGATGATGATACATGCGGCAATTGAGTTTTGTTTATATAGATTTTAATTTCATTCAATACACTGAGGTTTTGTTATCTCTATATTCTATCTATCTATCGGAATGATATTTGGTCGCAGAAACGTTGTGCTCAGTTATTGTTTCATAATAACTTCCTTTTTTCCGTGTGGTAGCGGCTTAAGAGACTCTACCACCCCATCTCATCGCGTCGACACTCACGCGATGAGATGGGGTGGTAGAGTCTCTTAAAAGTCGACAGAGGGAAAATAAAAACAGGAGAAGGGCAGCAGCAACCTCCTGGAATATCTCAATAAATAAACTGCGGTTGCCAACCCGCCTGCCAAACGTGGTAACTATGGCCATATACCCCCAAAATGAGAACTTTTGTGGCAATCTATGGCGGAGGCCTATGTTGAACAGTGGACTAGTGATAGGCTGAAACGACTACGACGACTACAGACGTGAGTCAGATGGTCATGTAAAACTCTAATGAAGGTCTAGTAATAGGCTGAAGTGTGAATTTCCTTTTAATAACAAGTTCAAAGTAACCAACGTAGGAGAAAGTTTATTTTGCTGTATTCGATGACCAAGTTGAATTGTATTTTATATCGCTTCCGTGTCGATGAAACCTATTTTCTCACATAAAAGGAGCAGAATGAGAGTTTATTAATTGTCTGTGACATATTTCTCTTAATGATTTCTTATATTTACGCGAACACTTCACATTTAAATAAAACTAAGTTTACGGATTTTATCGCGTTTAATTTTTTTTACTATTTATAACCCGACGTTTTGAGTGCTTTACAGCACCCATGGTCACGGGAGGACTGAGGTGACAGATGTCCTGATGTCATAGTTAACCTGGGGTACCTTCAGCTTTTAATTATTATTTTTGGGTCCGATCTACGCAGAAAGAGCTAACTGTGTCTTGAAGTCTTGCAGTGGTATGCTTGGTTTTTGATTTAATTTTATTTTTTATTGGATCCCAAGCTGGTGGTAATACCCAACCATCTTCTCTATTGAAATTAGGACGTTTTTTGATTTCAATAGCATCGCGAATCATCCTTGGTAGGAATCGGTGTTCTTTTGCAAGGATCTGTGGTTTATCAAATCTGATGTAATGGTTGGGATGATCCAGAACATGGTCACAGACTGCAGACTTCCTAGAACGACGAGCAGCTGACGTGAAGCATCGACGTTCTAGGAAGTCTGCAGTCTAATAATTAAAAGCTGTAGGTACCCCAGGTTAACTATGACATCAGGACATCTGTCACCTCAGTCCTTCCGTGACCATGGGTGCTGTAAAACACTCGAAACGTCGGGTTATAAATAGTAAAAAAATTAAACGCGATAAAATCCGTAAACTTAGTTTCATTTAAATATTTCTCTTGACGACCGCGTGGCCTAGTGGTCCGAATACCTGACTTCTATGCTGCGAGCACTGGGTTCGAATCCCAACCGAAGCCAACATTTGTCTCAACATAACTTGTTAGTTTTTTGTTTCGGTTGTGTTGTGATTATCTCCATATGCGTATGCATCGTAGCCTACCTCCGATCTTATCGCATTAGCGTTATATCGAGCGGTATATACGGGGTAGGTTGGGCGAGTGAGTGCTTCTGTGATGTTGTTAGAAGACGGCAGGAAGTTCCCTGCCATGTTCGGAATTTTGGCCGACTGCAAGGGAAACAAGAAGAAACTGCAATTGTCAGGAACTGAATTGAAAGAGAAAATACAAGTACTAAAATAATTACATTTGTTAATCATTCTGGCCACAAAAAATAAAATAACGAAATCTTAAGTTTAATATAATAACTAATTAAATATATTCCAGACGCGCGAGATTATAAAATATCGCTGCCTTGGCATAACACGTACAACATTTAGACAAAATACTCGTATTAGGAAAACTGAAAAGTCAGGGACATTGTCGGAAAATTTCATTATTTAGATCTGGTAACCTTTGTGGGACTGTAAAAACTGCGCAGTTGATAGCTTCCGACAGTATTCGGTAGTTGTCGCCGTGGTCGAAAATCTGTCAGGAGGACTTCATCATCCTCATCATCATCACCATTTCTCTTGCACTATTTATTTTCATAATAGAAATGAACGCTACTCATGTCATTGCAGTATCGCCAAATTAATAATTTTTTTTTATCAAGCAAAAGGTAAAAAAGGTATAAATTCACTTAGATTTCTCTTTAACCACTGTTAAAGTGCATTTTACCAACAGTTTTTTGGACAAATGTTGGCTCCGATTGGAATCCGAACCATGGACCGGTGGCGTATAAATCCAGTATTCTGACCACTAGGCCACGCGGTCCGCGGGTAGACCACAGTGTTAGTTATTTTGCCCTGAAATAGTAGTGAGCAAACATTACTTACGCTTCGGTTTGAGGAGCAGATAGGTAGTGTATTCACTAAGCATATGAAAATTATAGTAAAAAATATAGAACTGATTTCTCAGAGGGCCGGGCGCAGTATTGTGTTCAGAAATGTTCTGGTTGACTGCGTTCGTTATGGGCAGCCGTTGCACTAAGCAGGTGAACGATATGCTGATCTCGTAACCTTCTTCAATCCAAACAAAAATTACAATGTCGAAGTGAAGAAATAACCAAACAGGTGTGAAGTCAATGCGCTGCTTAAGAAGAAGCTCGCAGAAGAAGATGTTCGAGAAGATGGTGTGCGAACGGACGCAATAAATACGATGTTGCGGCTGAGTGGTGTCGGTGGAAAATCCGTTTCGATATTTCGTCGCACCAGATGACCGAGAGTCATAGAGCCGTGGTAGCTCAGAGGCTAGGCGCTCGCTTTTAATTTCATAGTACGCGAGTGACCTGGGTTCGATTCCCGGTGCCGGCACCACTAAAATTGTTAATTGCAATTTTAAGTGCTGACGTACCACGTGCTCGGCGGTGAAGGAAAACATCGTGAGGAAACCTGCATGTCTGAGAAATTAAAAATATTTCGAAGACATGTGAAGTCCGCCAACCCGCATTGGAGCAGCGTGGCGGATTCTTCCTAGCTCCATAACCCTCTCAGAAATGAGAGGAGGCCTGTGCTCAGTAGTGAGACATTTATAGGCTGAAACTTTACTACTTTTTTAGATGACCGAGAATGGCAACCACAATCCCGCTCGCCAAGCGTATCAACATGGCATCTTTATTTCAATAACTTTCCCCACGTTAGAATTTCTTCTGTATCGTGGGTGCCCGTAGCCCGCTTTTTGTCCCCGCGGGAAAAGATACCTAACGGTTGGCGTACCACTTCACCGCCATTTTGGTAAGAGCAAAAAATTTAGTCATTTGATTAATTTTTAAATTTTATTAATATTTTAGTCTTAGTCCCCATTTCGTTCCCACGAGTAGAATAGTGATAGAATTGTATATTTTGAGGTTATATATAGTCGTGTCTTACGAAACCTCAATTGGAAAGAGCTAGTTGATATTCTACTCAGCCGGACGCCTTTCGGCACCAATAGCATATAAATAATTTACGAGTATCGTCATCATCATCATTTCAGCCTATCACTAGACCTCAGCAGGGGAGTGGATAGGATTGAAATTCTAGTTACCACTACTACTTTACTTTTACTACTTTTACTTTACGTAGTGGCGATGGGCTCACCACCTATCACACCAAGTGCATTATATTGTTTTGGTGAAACGTGGATTGTGGCAGTCATCCGTTTTTGCAGTGACTGCCCAGTCTCTGACTTCCCTTATGGGATACATGATCTTATGTACTTACTAGCCCACTTGATCGCGTCACATGTAACGTATTGCTAATGATATATTCTTATCAGGTCGGTTCGGTTCTTAAGAGTAATATGCCAAAATAGCTTTCGTGTCATTTTTTTTGTCACAGTGCAAACACAGAGCCACTCGCACTAACCTACCCGCGCCCGATGTAACCGCTCATGCGATACGATCGGAGGCAGGCTAGTGTCAGTGAAACGGGGACAATCACAATACGACATGACCCGGAAACCAACTTTTTATATTTTTGCACAAATATTGACTCCGGCTGGGATTCGAACCCGGTCAGAAAAGAAGTCAACTACTTACTACTAGATTACTAGATGAAACTGTATTTATTTATTATACTCTTTATTGCACACATTAAAGAAAAAAATAAAATAAAAAATACAATAATATGGAAATTAGCTCCTACCGGTGGCCTTATCGCTAAACAGCGATCTCTTCCAGGCAAACCTTCGATAAAGGAGATTTATTAACAGAAAAAGGTCGGAGGTGTGCACACAAGATATAAGTAAATAGAAGAAAAATACATATACAGTAAATAAAATAAAAAATGAAATACAAAAAATATATACAAAGATAGATAAATACATGTATATAAAAACCCGCAGAAGAAAACCACGTAAAAACAACACAGAATACTGTATTTCACTAATCTTATTTTTTTTTGGTTGAATCTGACGGAACGAGCAAAAGGCTCATCTAATGTTAATGCAATGTCTGCTCATAACAATTGCTGTCACCCAGAGCATTTCTGTGTGGCACCACACTGCGCTCGTCACCCTGAGACATCAGTTCTTAAGTCTCATATGCACAGTAATTACATTAGCTCTTAGTGCCTTCCAGACCGAGACACGGTAATGTTTGCACACTAGTGCTTAACGGCAGAATAGCTGGCCTGCTTTGGTACCTACCTAGATAGATTCCTGCATAGGAATCCTACCACTAGTAAATTTCAAGAATCTTACATTATTTTCTAGTATCTTTTTTTCCAGTATTTTTTTATGCATATCTCACATCAACACGTTTAAGAATCCAAGCTATCTGCACAAGATACCAAATTCGTAGTTGCAGCGGGAATCCAAACATTGCCGCATTTTGTATGTTAATGTGGGGCTGTGAACTCATACATACATACATGACGCCTGAATCAAAACGAAAATTAAACGAGCGACGCTGGTGTTTAAAAAATAGGGATTTTCTCATTACCGGAATTGTATGTGTACATACGAGTAAAGACAGTTCGGGTACATGTCTACTTAATCTCGAGTTGTGGGTTTTAATTTTAATTATGGCGAATATTAATGGCTGGCCGTGTGCTGGCGGCTTAAGAGAATCTATCCCCCAATCTCATTGCGTGTCGTAAAAGTCGATAGAGAAAATTAAAACCAGAAAATGGGTAGAAGCATCTTTCTGGAACATCTGAAGAAATAAACTGCGGTTACCAACCCGCCCGCCAAACGTGGAAGCTACAGCAAAAGCCCTTCCAAAATCAGAGCTACAAACTTATATGGCAATTTATGGGGGAGGCCATAGGCCTTCAGCAGTAGACTAGTGATAGGCTCAAATGATGATGATGATTTATTTATTCAGATGTTCCAGGAAGATGCTGCTGCCCATCTCCAGGCTTTTATTTTCCAACTGTCGTAAATAAATTAATAGATAGTAATTTATTATTTATCTTATTCTAATTTTGAACTTAATATTATTAAAATATTTTATGAATGTTGAAATTGTAACTCCTCATTATGTTTAAAGACACTTAAGAAATTAATATTCCTTTTACAATTATTTAAAGTTATGTAATCGGAAACCAAATTCTATATTTGTCTCGAGACAACTTTGGACGAATTAGTGGACCGAGCACAAAGCGACTTCTCTCCAGCCATTCGTCTTAATTACGGCTTCGAGCCGAGCCGCAGATTGTGAGATCCGCAAAGCAAATCTCTTAAAAAGCCCGTCTTTGTTAAACTGACTGACGTATAACTTTGTTTAATTTACGTTGTAGGAAATCTAAGGAGTTTATTCTCCTTCAGATCGCAGTTCCCAAAGTGGTAAATATCAATCCCCAGAAGTAAATTTCGCTTTCCTGTGCATTATTAATTCATCTTTTATTAAAAAAAAAACTGGACGTTCGTTTTAAATTTCACAGTACGCGTGTGACCTGGGTTCGATTCCCAGTTCCGGCTACACTAAAATTGTTACTTGCAGTTTAAGGTGCTGATTTAGCACTAGTTCGACGATGAAGGAAAACATCGTGACATGGGAAATCCGTCAACCAGCATTGGAGAAGAGTGTCGAACTCTTCCTAGCTCCAAAACCCCCGGGGAGGGTTTTGGAGCTAGGAAGAGTTCCATATGAGAGGAGGTCTGTACTCAGCAGTGGGACTTTAATAGGCTAATACTTTTTTTTCCTAAATTTATTTATCTATTGCAACATTTTACTGGTTGTAGGATTCCTATGCATGAATGCGTCTGGGTAGGTACCACCCCAGGTCCAGTTATTATTCCGTGAAGCAGTAGTGTGCAAACATTACTGAATTTCGTTTAGAAGGGCACTGAGAGATAGTGTAATCACTGGGCATATGACTTAAGAACTGAATTTTCGGGGGCAGTGTGGTACCACACAGAAATATTCTAGGTGACACAACATTGCTATGGGCAGACGAATAACACCAGGTAAACGTTTTGCTCGTCTCGTCCCTTTCTACAATAAAAAAAAAAACGTAAACTTTTGTGTCAGAATCGAAGTAGCATATTCATTGTAAAAGCAGCAAGTCTACAGTTTCAAAGACAGTAAAATTATAGTTAGCTGTTACTGAAAATTTGTTCTCTCCCCGGTCGGTCAGTCGTAGAGTCTATCACACTATCTAACACTTAATAAAGCCTCATTTTAGGATGAAACACGTGTTGTAGTGGTGTATATTACCTAGTGGTAGTATTGTAGTGGTGGAGGGTATCTAGTGGCGGTTCCCGGTGGCGGTGTTAGTTTGCTTGTGCACGCTACTGAGTTGGGACGGGCGTTGAACTTCAAAAACTTAATATACACCATTTTCTATTTTGCATGCGGATCTTAGCAAATTAACTTCCTTTCCTTCATTGTAATGGATATCCACAAAGTATCGCCTGATTCGATTAACTGTATGAAAACGGTTTAAAATTGAATTTTACACACTACGCCTTTAAATTTATTTGTTGTCTAATAAAATATTAATATGAAACACCGAAACTCAAAATAGAAACCGTAATAACAAAAACGTGATAAGAGAACGTTGAGGTGTGGTAGAAGATGTAGTAACAAAGATAGAGAAACGGATGCTTAGATGGTTTGGACACGTAGAGAAGATGGATGAAAGGAAATTTGACGAAACAGATTTATGAGGAGAGTGTGAATGGGCAGTCCGGTAAGGGTCGTAAGCGAACGTATTACGATCAGATCGAAATCGTCATCGCCGTGTCAAAAGTACCCGCAACCGACGAGCTTGTTTCATACAAGCTCGTCGGTTGCGGAACACTAATGAAAGTCGAGGAAGCTGAAGATGTGTGTCAGTATCCTAGCAAGTGGAAAGACGTGGTCTCTGCCTATGGGAAAGAGGTGTGACTCTGTATGTATGTAATAACAAAATTCAATAAAAAATAAAATCGAAAGTAGAAAGTGTTTTTGCGCCAATTGAGTTGAGAATCTTTTTACATGTTCCCGGGAACAACATTTGTTACCTTTTGAAAAGTGCAATACATATTAATATAAGAGAATTTTCACATTTTACTTTTCACTCTTTTTACATTTTAAATTAAAAAAATAACTGTCAAACAAACGGCCATATTTCGCATTCAGCTCTTACAAAGGGTTCCATCATTATTCTTAGACAGCGACATTCATTATATGGCCATTGTCATTCCATAAAAATATCCCTTGTATTGTGTGATAACCGAAATTCGTGCCTTTGTTTGCTTGCGATTTCATTTTTGTCTGTACCCTGTCTATGCTTCCAGCCAGTGATGTCAGAGCTGAAAGAAGCGGGAATATTTTCATTGCTGTAATCTTTAAAAGGTTGAATACCAAAGAAGTATTGTTGTATTTAGTTTCATACGATGAGGCTATTAAAATATAAAAAATACTATCACCGGCTCAATATCCTGTAATTAATCAAATTGAATCAAAAACCAAGCATACCACTGCAAGACTTCAAGACACTATAAGCTCATTTTGCGTAGATCGGACCAAAAGTAATTATTAAAAAGCTGCAGGTACCCGGGGTTAACTATGACATCAGGACGTTTGACACCTCGGTCCTCCCGTGACCATAAAACTTCGAGTTATAAATAGTTAAATATTAAAAGCGAATAAAATCCGAAAAATTTGTTTTATTCAATGTATAATATTCGCGTAAATATATGAAATAGTTAACATTATGTTCGAAAACATTAAGACAATACCAGCAATGAAGCACTGATCTATAAAATAATAATCTTTAATTACAAAATTCTTTGAACAGGATAATGTCTTCCTGGTTGATTTTTGACCAACATCGATTTCCGAATACTGTCAGAAGCTGTCAAGAAGATATCACAGTGCCACAAATACGACTACTGGTAGACTTTTGGTGTCAATTTGAAAAGTGACGGTAGTATTTTAATTGAATTAGGTAATTTCTGTATATATTTTGAGTTTTGATGTTCAATATTGATAGTTTATTATGCAGCAAGTGCTTGTGAAAGTGTAGTGATTAGGAAAATTCAATTTAAGACCAGTATCGTAATTTCGTTTTGTCTCCATTGGTCAAGCAAATGAAAGGTCAACTATAATTTTACTGTTGATCGACATTTTGAATTATCTATTGTCGCTTTCGTGTGTCTTGACATTGGCAGAATTCTATTGAAAGAGGCCAGAATTAATAGAAGAAGAAGTATACGGGTAAATACAGAGGCACGAAATTGTTTAAACCTACTCGCGCCTGGTAAAAAGCACACGCAATAAGATCGGTAGGCGCGATTATTCCCGCGAGTCACTAACACTGCATCCTAATGCAGTGTCAGAGATAGAGGCCGAGCACAGTATAACTATCTAGTCTCTAATGTATAGTAACTGACTCAAAAACCAACAATTTGTGCTTTTACGCAAATGATTCCGCGACGCCGTAATCGGGTACTCTGACCACCGAGTCACTCGGTCACATTTTAAAGTCAAAACGAAACAAACTGTATATCGATTTAAGTAAGAATTTATTTAAAGAGATTTATTCTTCGGGACTGTAAAGGGCGTGTCTCGGCCTTAAGCCATAATTACGAGTTAGATAAATGACTGAGGACAATTCATGTTGCTTTCGGCTCAGTAATTCCTTTAAGCTGAATTGTGACAAACATAAAACATTTCTTACAACGAAATGCAGCCTGTTATTTTATTTAAATGATGAAAATGCGAAAAAAACATTTGTCGTATTTTTGCTTTGTACTTGCATTGTTATTTACAGTTTTAGTCGTATGTTCCAAAAAAAATGTTAAAGTTTTATACTTATCCCTAATGAGACACGAGGCATATCTTTCACTGGTAGCATTTTGGTATTATAACTTTTTACTTCAAGTAAGTGAGGAGACGATTTGTGGCGCCATCTTGAAAAGTGGCGGTAGTGTTTTTATTGGATATAGTAATTTCTGTGCATATTTTGAGTTTTGATGATTAATATTGATAGTTTATTATGCAGCAATGGCTCACAGAAATTGCAGATCAAAATTGAACTTTTGACTTCGTTGTCTCCATCAGTCCAGCAAATCTTCTGTAAAAGTTAACTATCGTTTTACTGTCGACAGAATATTTTGAAGTCTTGCTGCTTGAAGGCCGTATTTCTGAATATGTTACTTGACACTGGAACATAGTTTATGACTTTTCCGTAAATAAATATACTAATAATATGCCTGCCACATGCTTCATACTTGTGAACAGGTGCTGTTGGTATAGGCTGGTCTGCTCGAGTTTACAATATACTTATATATTAATGAAATTAATCATGTTTAAAATTTTAACATGGAGCGTGGTTCGGTTTTCCTTGAGACTATTCTTTGTAAATTTATTTATAATGTATTTTTGACTAAGATAAAAAAAGGATTTCCAAAAAAATTGTATACCACGGAGATTCTTTCGCCTGTTTCTTCACCTCCAGAGGAACCTCAATACGAAACGGCGGTAGATTGTAAAGAAATGACGTTTGATGAACGAAATTTATATTTCTTTCGTCGAAAAATTTCATTTCAATAAATAATTCGTTCGTTAGATCGCAAGCGCAACGCTTGCCCATAACAGTAAAGCTGCCTCTCAGAGGCACCTACATAGCACCTTCTGTGTACCGCTTATTGTAGTAAACGTAACAGCCTATAAATGTCCCACTTTTGAGCACAGGCCGATCTCATTTAGAGTTCGCCACGCTGCTCGAATGCGGTTTGACGGACTTAACACGTCTTCGAAATATTTTTATTCCTCAGAGTAGGTTTCCTCACGATATTTTACTTCACCTTAGCACCAAATCAATTCAAATCAGCACTTAAAATTGCAGAAAAATTTAAGGCGAGCGCCGGCCCTTGAGCGAACCACTATCCTGCACTACTCTAATCCCCCATGAGACATCGGTTCTCATCATCATCATCTCACATGCCCTGGAATTACACTACGTACGACACTACACTACGAGAATATTATCTGAAGATTAATTGCCATATGTGATTGGTGTATACTTTATAATAAATTTTGCATTTATGTACGAGACAAGCAAAACGTTGCACCTGATGGTAAATGTAACGTCTGCCCATAACAAATGCTGTGTCACCCACAACACATCAACGTGTTTAATATTTTTTGTGATTATTTTGCAATTGTATACCAGATTCGTAAAAGAAGACAATAACAAAACAAGATAACTTTTTTCTTAAAAGTATTATTATATCAAATTCTCAAAATATCATATTTTTTGGTACGAATCGTTGTTCTCGTACTCATACAATTATAATCATACAATTAACTATTTTATGTTTTTTTTTATGAAAATGACAGTAAATTCATAAAAGGTCATACATCGGTTATCACTTCTCAACAAAGATCCGAATCCAGGACTTACGACATATAAATAAAATACACTGACCGCTACATCATGTGATCATTGAAGTTAGCAGAACAAATTATATGATATTTCTAGTTTCATAACAAAATGATGAATAGAGTTATGTATACTTGGTGTCGCTAGTATTAATCCGTTGCATTTAAACAGAAGTACAAGAGTATGGATACACTTTGCTTGTAGTATATATAAAGAAAGGACAACAATGAAGAAACTAGGAGAAAACAAAAAAATATATGAAGAAATAATTGACTGGTGGTAGGATTCCTAAGCAGGAATCCGTCTAGGTAGGTACCACCTCAGGGCCAGTTATTCTGCCGTGAAGCAGTAGTGTGCAAACATTACTGTGTTTCGGTCTGAAGGGCACTGTGAGCTAGTGTAATCGCTGGGTATATGAGATTTAAAAACTAATGTCTCGAGGTGACGGGCGCAATGTGGTGCCACACAGAAGTGTTCTGTGTGACACAGCATTTGTGAATGTTGTGCTCGTCTCGTCACTTTATACAATAAAAAAAAAGTTTATAAAACTAATTTGGGTCTCTTAAGGCTATTAAAAAGGTTATTAAAATAAATGTAAATGAAACATAAAAATATGTAATTAATAGCTGTCCCGTGCGAATACTTCGCACAGTATCGTGATCATGAACAGATGCCACCGTCTACTTTCTTAAAAGAATATAAACAACAGCAATCTTGCATGTCAGTTGAACAGGTTGTCAACAGATGGCGCTTTCTACAATTGAATTATTTAATACAATCTGTTTAATCAATTACTAACGAAAACATTAATTTTAGGACATTTACTTATTTCGCATCATCTAATGATCATCTTGATCTTCAAAAATCATACATTTATTTTGATTTTTGAAGTTTATTTATCAGGGGAGGTATTTCATACCGACTAAAAAGTATTTTTGAGAAATAATATATACAGACAGACTATTGAATCAACGAAAATGTAATCTATAAAATTGTATTCAAAACAACTTTACGTGGACGATCACATCCACCTTAGCAATTTCCAATATAGCGGCTTATGACAAAGCTTAAATAGTTCTAGAGTTCTGTTACCTGTTGTCTGTTGAAAAAAGAAAGACCTCAGAGTTTCTTGTCGGTTCTTCTCGGAGAAGGCCTTATTTTTTGAACCGGTGTAGATTTTCACATTCATAAAATTAATTATTATTATCATTAATTCATGCCTAAACTGAATAAAGAAATTTTGACTTTGACTTTGAAATGGATTAATAATTTCACATATGTACACACATGTGTGCATATATAAAAAGTTAGGATATTAAACTATATAAGATTAATAATAATAATCTTTACTTCCATAAAACACGATAAAATACAGTTGTTTTACTTGATGAGTCTCCCTTGTATTCTACTCGTATTATACAGCATGCAAATTAAATCAAGGTAAACATATTACTACAATAATTATTAAACATTTTACTCAATAAATAACATTAATATCTTAAATTTTACAAATTATTTATAATTATATTACTTATATAAACTCACTTATATAATACTAATCAGTTCATAATGTTAAATAATTCTTTAATATCATAGAATTTTTTTAGAAATTAACCAATTATAAAGTTTTTTTTTAAATAAATTCATATGTTAAACACGGGCTCACATTGTTAAACAGCTTTTTTATATTTAGCGGATTTCGGAACGTTATTAAGTACGATAAGATATAAAGGCAGTGCTCATGAATTTATTCACTACGTCGATAAAGCAGCTAGAGGCAAAGTTGCATCTTGATGCATTCAAGTGAGATACTGTTTTACCATTGAGTGCTCCGAGGAATTGTTCAGAATTATTCCAGCGGCCGAGTTTCACCTACGTACATCGGCACAGCACAAAATTCCATCCACATAATCCACTGTGCGTTGTGCCAGAAATTTTCTGCCACGCACGACCACTCCGTGAAACTTGCTGTTGTCAGCGGTTTTTCCGTACCGATAAGAGTTGGGGACCGTTAAAAAGACCCTATTCCTTTCTTAGCGGTCAGCAACGCACCCGTTCCCGTCCGTCCGCTCAAGGGCGGCGGTGATGACTGAACATCAGGTCAAAAAAAATCCGCTTCCGTAATTCTCTAGTTGAATTTGTTCGTACAGACAGGCCAAAAATATTTTTTTTATGATGGCAATTGCATAAAAGGCGGTTGAAAATTTAATTTAGTGTTTAGAATTACAATAAAGGTGGTTGAAAATTTAATTTAGTTTTTAGAATTATAATAAGGGTGGTTGAAAATTTAATTTACATACATAAGATCACGACTGTATCCCATAAGGGGTAGTCAGAGACTGGGCACTCACTGCAAATCATATGACTGCCACAATCCACGTTTCACCAAAACAATATAATACACTTGGTGTGATAGGTGGTGAGCCCATCGGCACCATGCGCTGTTGGGTGCACAGTGCAGTTTAATTCCTTACTCGCCTTTTACGAGATCCATTGTATGAGATGGAGTGGTAGTATTCTTTTAACGAGCCGCCACCACACGGCTATGAAATGCTGTGCTTAATACTCGCCTCGTCAAGGCGAAACGCACAAAAACACACACATGTATATGAGAACATTGTTAAATTAATATAAAAGCATGTAATTTATTGGCCAGTAAGTAGATTCTGTATAAAACTAAATGTATATCGTTGTCCTTATTGCGGTTGTTGGTATATTTATTTCCCACTATTCCCATCTTCTTTCCAGGCTTCTTATTAATTAAGATATGTTCTTGTTATATTTTGGTACAGAAATAAAAGAAATTATTATTTTTATTATTTCCCTAATTTGTCGTGTCAATTATTTTTGGCACATATGTAGGAAAATAAATGTACACAAATATCGAGAAGACACTTCCATAAACACACCGGATTATATTGATACACATTTTATTTAGTTTATTATAAAAAAAATACCGATTAAAAAAATTCTTGGTCCTCAATTAGTCACGATAGCGTCCGAAGTACTAATAGTAAAACTTAAAGTAAAAAAACTATAGTATAGACTCTTTTTTTATTAGTTTCAGAATCACGCCAGTGGCAGCCTATTGAATATCACTAACCTAATACTTGTGGTATGTGGTATTGGCAACGCACCCGCAGTTCCTCTGGTATATCGGCGCTGATCACTTATTATCGCTGTATTTTATTTTATTTTTATACTGTTTGGAAGATTTGATACAGCGAAACTTAAAATGATGAAGTTGTTGACAAATGAATAACAGTATGCCGATTATAAAACTCCACATATAGTTTGTTGGATGAATTACATAGTGCCAACTAATAAAAAAATTGATAATAATATATGAACTTAAATGAAGTACGAATCTATGCGAGAAATTACTTCGATGCAAAATAGTTTTGTGCTAGTTTACGTCTAACAGTTGCTGTTGGTGTGCAAAATACATCAAGATCAAACTTTTGCGCGACGGCATTCAAAGTCTCACTACCACGTATCATAAAGGTTGATAAAAAATAAAACCTTGCAGAAAAGTATTATATTATAACGTTAATTATATTATAGTATATTGTAGTTAATTATAGTAAGTTAGTATTTGGTTTCAAAACTTTTTTTAATACATAAATGTCTTTAGCAATTTTCATCCTGTTAATATTTCATAATGTGACATTTTAAGTTATAGGTAGTTATCCTTAAAAATTTAACATTAAAGCTTCTTTGAAAAAGTTATTCCCAACGCAATTTCCGAGTCATCTCTGAGCATGACATACTAAATCGCTATTATATATATGTTTTATACATTCCGCGCTACTGAACTGGGAATAAATATGTCCCCTACAAACGATAAATATGGAAATTTGGCTAAAGTTGAAAAAGAATTGATTTTGATCCCAAATCAATTTTAGCTTCTTAACATGCTACGCTGCTACAGTGCTACGTTGCTACAGTGTTGCGATGCTCCAACGCTATGGTGCTACGATGCTATATTGCTACAACGTTTTCGTTACGAATTCTATTCATTCATTGTTTCATGTTGCCTATAAATTACGCATTATAACTAGCCAATTTTATTCACAGGGCATTACTTATATATCACCATAAGTATTTTACAAGGAGTATAAACTTTAAGATGTTAACTTCCTGAAGTTTTGATAGTTTTAATAATAACAAAGAGATTGTAGTTTTACAGAACAGGAATCCGTCTAGGTAAAACCCTGAATCTCCTGAGGGCTCAGAATAACTGGCCCCAGGGCCAGTTATTCTGCCGTGAACCAGTAGTGTGCAAACATTACTCCGTTTCGGTTTGAAGGGCACTGTGAGCCAGCGTAATCACTGGGCATATGAGACTTAAGAACCTATGTCTCAGGGTGATAGGCACAGTGTAGTGTCACACAGAAATTTTCTGGGTGACACAGAATTTGTTATGGGCAGACGTTGCACTTACCATCAGGTGAACGTTTTGCTCGTTTCATCACTTTATCTAATAAAAAAAATGAAAAAAAAAATGTGTAGACTGTATCAGGGACGCAGCCGCAATGGAGTACGTAAAGCGTCTCGTGCGTGCTAGAGAGTGTGTAATAATTAGTGCTTGTACTCTTCAGTACAAGTAACATTTGTTTGCGTTTTTTATTCAAACATAAACTTACGTTCCAGTTAACTTAAACTAGTGTTACATGCCATTATATAATTTCGGTGATGTAATTGCTGTTAGCCTTTTTTGGCTTTTACAGCTTCATCGGATACAGTGCTCACGAGCCAGGGGCCCGCGTGCCAGGCTTGGTTTGACCCAAACATAAATAAATAAATAAACTCCTACAAAAACCTCGAAATTCGGACTGTATAGCGTTCGCTGCGTGCTTGCGCGATTTAGAATATCACAATACGATTTTAAGTCGTCTAATGACCGTCCGAGGGAGGCTGCGGGCCTCCATTCGGACTGTCGACTTGTGTGTCGGTAACTCTGGGCGGTGAGAACCGCCCTGGAACACGGGTGTATCGTGTGTACGCGGTGTGATTGTCGACTGCTGCGCGCCGCTCTCTACGGCGGTCGCGCGTCGTGGTGCGTGTTATATTAAAGCTACGAGTATTAACGGTGTGTACAGTGTAGCCTGGATCGTGACTGACCGTATCGTGGTCAGGGAGTGCTGAGACATCCGTGTCGTCTAGCACGTTCCGCCGGCGACGTTTGCGTTCGGTCGCGTTTCTATCGGGTCGGTAATTTGCTGCTTTAACCACCAGTGGGTTTGGATGAACCGCGGCTTTTTCGAAAATCCGCCGTGATAATGCTCTGAAGTGTTCAGAGATTAAGGGCATTTCACAGTCGCTGTGAATACATGCCATTGGCATCGCTTCATAGAATAATCTACATCCGTCGTACAAGTTATTGATTATGAGTAAAATAGTATAATAATAATTGAAGTAAATGAGGATTATTTATATTTACGCGAACACTACACATTTAAATGAAACTATTTTTACGGATTTTATCGCGTTAAATTTTACTATTTATAACCCGACGAGTCGAGCGCTTTACAGTCATCCATGTTCACGGTAGGACCGAGGTGACAGATGTTCTGATGTCATAGTTAAGCGTCATAGTTACGTAAACGCGATAAACTCCGTAAAATTAGTTTCATTTAAATGAAGTAAATAATAATTATGAGTATAAATTATAATACTGTACAGTATCAACAATTATAAATAAGTAACTTGATGAGTTATTGTATTGACTAATGTGATTGCGGTGCAAAAAAGTCCGTCTTAACTGAGTGAAGTAATCATTGTTAATAACTTATACCAGAACTTTACTCTGCCCAAACATTAAGTGTTTCAAAGTATTCATTCATTAGAGTTTTTCTTGACCATCTGACTCACGTCTGTCGTCGTCGTCGTTTCAGCCTATCACTAGTCAACTGCTGGAGATAGGCCTCCCCCATAGATTGCCACAAAAGTTATTGGCTCTCATTTTGGCGGGATTTTGTCATAGTTGCAACGCTTGGCAGGCGGGTTGGCAACCGCAGTTTATATATGCAGATGTTCCAGGAAGATGCTGCCCCATCTTTGGATTTTATTTTCCCACTGTCAACTTTTACACGACACCCACAGCATAAGATGGGGGGGGGGGGGGGGTTAGATTATTCTTAAACCGCCACCGCACGGCCACGTGTACACTTGTTGCACTATAATATCTCCGCAACTGATAGCTTCCGACAGTATTTTGTAATTATCGCGGTGGTCGAAAATTGGCCAGCTATGCATCATATAGATGTACATCCATACTAATATTATGAATGCGAAAGTAACTCTGTCTGTCCCTCTGTTTGGTTACCTTTTCACGGTTCAACCGCTGAATCGATTTTGACGAAATTTGGCACAGAGATAACTTGCATCCCGGAGACGGACATAGAATACTTTTTATCGCAGAAAATCTAATAGACCCAACGAAATATTTAAAAGAACGCGGACGAAATCGCGGGCATCAACTAGTGTGGATATATATTCCTAGACATAATGTTTAAAATGATGTTACAATTGTTTCTCATTTCGGAATGTTCATGTTGAAGGCTTATAAATCCCCAAACGTTTTGTGAACACTCCAAAAGCAATCTAAAGGAAGATACGCTGACACATACATTGTTCATTTCATATCGGCAATGTAAATTCGAAACGCAATATATTTCACTTCAAAATCATATAAAATACACCTGCTCGCCAAATTTGCGAGTAACGCACACATACCATGTAAAATATATATTCGCCCTAAAGTGTATTTATTACTTTGACCGTAACACGATTATAAGAGCGTAAATAATTGAGCTAACTTCCCTTCCATCCATTGTCTATCCGAATTTATTCTTAATTTGCATGACAACATTTGTATATTTCTATTGAGCTCGTTGTAAATTACAGACCCTACGATATATTTTACACTAGCTGATGCCCGAAACTTCGTCCGTGTGGATACAGGTTTTTCAAATATCCCGTGGGAACTATTGGATTTTCCGGGATAAAAAGTATCCTATGTCCGTCTCTAGGATGCAAGCTATCCCACCACCATAACCATTTCAGCCTACCATTAGTCCACTGTTGACTGTTGATGAACATAGGCCTCCCCCATAGAGCGCCACAAAAATTAATAGTAGCTCTCAATTTGGGGGGATTTCGCCATAGTTGCCACCCTTGGCAGGCGGGTTGGCAACCGCAGTTTATTTATTATGATGTTCCAGGAAGATTGCTGCTGCTCATCTTCTGGTTTTAATTTTCCCTCTGTCGACTTTTACGACACCCACGGGATGAGATGGGGTGGTAGATTATCTCTGTGCCAAATTTAGTCAAGATCGGTTCAGCGGTTTAATCGTGAAAAGGGAACAAACAGAGGGACAGAGACAGTTACTTTCGCATTTATAATTTTAGTATGGGTATATAATTATAGTATGTAATTACAGACAGACAAGACGTCATACTTATATACGCCAATTACATTACGCGACGCATTACGCAGGTTCCACAAATGGAAGAAACCACGTCTGGAACAAAAGCACGCTTATATAAAGATAATGCGAGGAAATGTGAAATCCGCCAACTGACAAGTAGGGCTGTACGACTGTACCCAAAAACGAGAAAATAACTGTGCTTGCTCATTAACTCACTCACTTAGCTCTCAGACTCAGTCCGTCAGAAATGTACTGCTGAACATAGGCCTCCCCCGTAGATTGGCGAGATTTTGCCACAGTTGCCACGCTTGGCAGGCGGGTTGGCAATCGAAGTTAATTTATTTAGCTTTTCAAGAAAGATGCTGCTGCCCATCTCCTTGTTTTCACCCACGAGACCTGATGGGGTGGTAGATTCTCTTGGGCCGCCACCACACCTGTTGCAAACATTTATTATGTAGTCTGTTATTTCGGAGCCGTGGTAGCTCAGGGGCTAGGCGCTCGCTTTAAATTTCATAGTACGCGAGTGACCTGGGTTCGATTCCCGGTGCCGGCACCACTAAAATTGTTAATTGCAATTTTTAGTGCTGACTTACCACGTGATCGACGGTGAAGGAAAACATCGTGAGGAAACTTGCATCCCTGAGTAATTAAAAATATCTCGAAGACACGTGAAGTCCGCCAACCCGCATTGGAGCAGCGTGGCGGATTCTTTCTAGCTTCAAAACCCTCTCAGAAATGAGAGGAGGCCTGTGCTCAGTAGTGGGACATTTATAGGCTGAAACTTTACTTTTTTTTTATTTCGGAGGCCATAAGAATTTCCTGGTATTATTCCCATAGCCAAATTTCACTGCTCCTACAAATGAACAATTTCTTAAAAATTAGAAAGTGCATTAAGTTCACCTTATGTCTACGTTTTTACAACAAAATCCCAGAAAGTGCACAGTCTTTCAATCAAAAAGTTATAATTTTTTATAAAACATAGTCTTCATATAAAGGGTTATTATAATATTAATGAATACATGGATGATGATAACCCCCGGGAATGAGGTGATCGGTGCCAAGCTATTTTTTATAATATTGTAATTGTACGTTGTTTTTAAATGACTTAAAGAAAAAAAAAATGCCCGCTGGGTTTCTTGCTGTTTCTTCCCAGGACAGAGGGGTTTTTTGCGAACCAGTTAAGATAAAAAAAAATTACGTTCAAAAAGTATATTATATAAATAATCTATGTTGAATAAAAATTAATCTATTCTATTATGAAAATGTAGGTAAGGTAAAAAAAAAAAATTTTTGCCCACTTTTCGCCGTCGTTGGAAATGAGATGTGACGGGTGGCAAAATGGTGGGTTTCCATTTTTAAAAAGTCATGTTTCTGTGTCGCGAACGTTATAGTGTACATGTATTTTTTTAATTTTTTCTTTGCGCCTTTTAATAACACTAATTTTACGGATTTTATAGCGTTTAATTATTAAACTATTTATAACAAGACGTTTCGAGTACTCAGGTGATAGATGTCACCCGATGTCGTAGTTAATCCGAGGTGAAGGTACCTCGGATTAACTATGACATCGGGTTTTAATTTTTATTTTTGGTCCGATCTACGCAATATGAGCTTACAGTGTCTTAAAGACAAGTCTTACAGTCGTATGCTTGGTTTTTGATTTAATTTTATTAATTAAAGGATCCTGAGCCGGCGGTAGTATCCAACCATCTTCTCTATTGAAATTAGATGTTTTTTTAATTTTAATAGCCTCGCGAATATTAGGAATCGGTGTACTTTTGCAAGGATTTGTGGTCTATCAAATCTGATGTAATGGTTGGGGTGATCCAGAACATGGTCTCATACTGCAGACTTCCCAGAGCCTCGATGCTTCACGTCAGCTATGTGCTCTTTTTTGCGGAAACCTCGATGAAACGAAAAAGCGACACTAAAAATAGACAAACCTATACATCTATAGGATTTAGCCCGTGCGAGAACGAAATATACAGTATACAGTGTTTTCTATTAAGTTTATATTTTCGTATTCTAATCTGTATAATATGTAATATATGTAGAATAAAAAGTAAATAATTTTTAAGCTCCGTAACAATATTATATTAAATAAACCATATAGTTATCCTATTCCTGATACTCTGCATTCATCTCATTCTTTCAAGTTTAGTTTTCTGAAGGTTTTACTTCTACCGCGTGTGAAATTATACAAATCTAAAAGTCCATGCAAGCGGAGTCGCGTGAATAGCTTGTTTTGAATAAAAGAGGACATTGAAGCGTGCAATAATCTGATACTTCACTAGAAGTTGTTCTTGTTAGTAGTACCGATACGTAATTAGGAGTGAAAGGGATGGACGAATGTGAAAGACGGAGCGACATATAACAATGAGCAGATGAATAACAAGAAGATTAGTGTTGTATCTTTAAAATATTATTTTATCTGTGTGTTTTCTTAAAAGCCTTACATAAGGTGAATCTAGGAGAATAATAGACTTAGAGTACAATATGTTCTAAGGCTCATTATCCTCATCATTTCAGCCTATCACTAGTCCACTGCTGAACATAGGACTCCCCCATAGATTGCCGCAAAAATTTATAGTTCTCATTATGGGGGGATTTTGCCATAGTTGCCACACTTGGCAGGCGGTTTATCAACCGCAGTTTATTTATTCGGATGTTCCAGGAAGATGCTGCTGCCCATATGGTTTTAAATTTCCCCCTATCGACGTATATCTACCACCCTATCTCATACCAAGGGTGCCGCCCTTGGTATGAGATAGGGTTGTAGATTCTCTTAAGCCGCCACCACAAGCGAGTTTTGATGTTTGTTCGGACATAACCTTTTGTTTATGAACCAATTTAAATGATTCTTTTTTTATTATAAAGGGGAGTCTATATCATATATCAACCTATAGCCTAAAAATAATGTTATATCCCATGTCTGTATAATATTGACGACAGCGAATCAGTGATTCCTGGGATCCGAGGCGAGTCCAATCTTGAGCAACACACAAATTCCAGATGTATTGTGGCTGTTCTTGCATCAGTGATTCCTTAAAACGTGATGTTAAAAAAGTAAAACAGTAAAGTTTCAGCCTAGAAATGTCCCACTACTGAGCACAGGCCTCCTCTCATTGCTGAGAGGGTTTTTTGGAGCTAGGAAGAATCCGCCACGCTGCTTCAATGCGGGTTGGCGGAATGCCATGTCTTCGAAATATTTTTTTATTTCTCAGACATGCATGTTTCCTCACGATGTTATCCTTCACCGCCGAGCACGTGGTAAATTAGCACTTAAAATTGTAAGTAAGTAAGTAAGTAAGTAAAACATTTATTTACGATTAAAAAACATACAGCACAAAATACAAACAAGAAATAAAATAAAATAAAAGAAAACAAAAAAAAATGTCTTAGCCACTACGAAAAAAATAAATAAATATATACACACACATATATATATATATATATATATATATATATATATATATATATATATATATATATATATATATATATATACACACACATACACACATATACCTATTACCAAAATATCTGTGCTGCAGCATATAATCGTAAAGTGGACCGAACTCAGTTAAAGCCGCGATGCTAACATCGCAGCACTGGTTTTCAGTTCGGCCCAGAACAGGAGGAAACTTGGACGCCTCCATGTGCACCGCCATGCTAATCTGGCACAAAATAGTTTTTAATTTTGTAAGCTCCTATTGACAGCGTAGTTAAATAATAAAGCTACTTTGAAATTATGAGCACGAAAGCATAATCCCACTCCTTCCAAGTCATATATTAATTTATGATAATAAATAGTCAATCCCATAAACCTACCTTTATTGATAGTTAGCCACTATTTTTTTTTTGTTCATCTAACAATAACAATTTGTATCTAATTCTAAACCCATTTACTGATTTTAAGTCACGCAAAGGAGGCGGGAGGTTATTCCAACACTTTGTGGCACTATATTTGAAACTACCTCTAAAAGCGGCTGAGCGGTTGAAGGGGTATGTTAGCTTGTTACCAGACGATCTGGTAAGATACATATTACTTTCGTCCTGGGCCCAACTCAGCTTATTGTAGAGGTATATAGGCTCTTTGGATTTTACTATACCAAATAACAGGGTGGCGAAGTGTAGACGCCTGCGGAAGTCCATCTTTAAGATATTTGCGTTATTAAAGAAAGGGGTCACGTGTGTACGCGGTGGTACATTAAAACAGAACCGCGCGCAGGCATTCTGTACCCTTTGTATATTTTGTTTAGTCCGTACTAACAGACGTGACCCTATAAGGGAATCTGCGTAATTAAATTTGGAGAGAATGAGGGACTCGCAGAGGTTAATACGTAAAGCAACGCTTAAATAATCCCGAATTCGATACAGTACTTTTAGTCTGTAGAAGCAATTACGTGCAATATCTATAATATGCTTTTCAAACCTAAGGTTCTCGTCCATCATCACTCCAAGATTCCTCGCTTCAGAGACTCTTTTAATTGTCTCATTATTTACAACGACAGCTGGACGTCTTGCACTAACCTTCCGTATCTGAGTAGGTGTTCCCAGAATCAAATACTTGGTTTTTTTCGGATTTAAAACCAATGCGCTACGCTCAGACCATAAAGATATGCGCTCCAGATCAGAGTTCAACTTTACCAACGCTGTTCCTGTGTCGCAAGGCTTAAAAGAAATATACATCTGTAAGTCATCTGCGTACAAATGATACTTACAATGTTTTATATTGCTGATGATATCGGCGCTGTATATCATAAAAAGCAGTGGACCCAAAATAGACCCCTGCGGAACTCCCCGTTCGACAGGTCGAATCGCGGAAAAACTTTTATCGTTTTCATTTTGCTGCAGTTCGACTAGCTGAGAACGGTTCTTAAAATAGCTGTCGAACCATTTAACTGCGTTTGCACTTATTCCGTAAAATGATAATTTGGAAAGAAGTAAGGATACGTTAAGGGTTTCAAATGCGCGCGAGAAATCTAGCAGGGTCAGAATAGTGCTCTCTCCATTGGCTTGTGCCCCAAGAATGTCGTCTACTACGTCGATTAATGCAGTAGTAGTACTGCGCTGCTTTCTGAAGCCAGACTGAAGCATTGGAAGAATATTGTTTACCTCGAGATATTCGGTCAACTGATTGAATGCTGCCTTTTCTATTACCTTGGATAAGCACGGTAAAATGCTGATGGGCCGCAGATCTGATAGTGAAGTAGGATTACCACTTTTAGGAATAGGCTTCACAAGGGCTTGTTGCCAGACATCGGGGTAAATATTTGTCTCAAATGACTTATTAACAATAAATGTTATTACCGCCAGACAATCAGGGAGTAAAAGCCTTAACATATCAAGAGATATTCCATCAAATCCGACTGCATTGGACTGTAAGGAATTTAAAATTTTTGCTACATCAGATTCTGAGATTGCTTTAAATTGAAACGAGTTGTCCGAAGTACGATGAAATTCAAAAAAAGTGAGAAGGGATAAAGAAACATTATTTTTTCCGGGGACCTTAAGAAAATGATCATTCAATGCATCAGCGTCATTAAAATGAACTGGTAGAGAAGTGTCATTACTTTTTATTTGAACGTGCCGTTTGATATGCGTCCACATTACTTTTGGTTGCTTTATTTTAGAGTTGACATAGTATTTAAAATACGCGATTTTTTCTGAGACAATAGCAGTATTGACTATTGATTTCAGATTTTTGTAATAAGCTTTATGGGAATCAAGCTTTGTCTTGCGAGCTCTGACTTGGGCCTCATCACGCTTTTTCATCATACATTTAATATTATATGTAATCCAGGGATAATTGCTATGTTTTATATGAACAGTTTTCAAGGGTGCATGTTGATCAAAAATATTTAATACAACATTATTAAAGGAATAAACTAAATCATTAACATCTTGCAAAAATGTCAAACTATGCCAGTTTATTTGTTTTAAATCTTGTTTAAAAAGGTCAGTATCGATAGACCTTAATGGTCTGAATGTAACACGCTTCGGTCGGAACCGAGCTTTGAGAATGTTTAATTCGCATACAACTAGAGCATGACTACTCAAATCACGAATATGGTCAACTGTTAAATATGATACCGGTGCGTCAGTGCATAGAACATCTATGAGAGTCTCACTGTTTTCGGTAAAATGCGTCGGTTCATTAACATATTGTGAAAGGTTGCTACATTTTAAAAAATCAGAGAACATTTTAGTACTTACGCTATGGGTGTTTAGGACATCGATGTTAAAATCCCCTAACAGAACAATGTTATCGTTTCCCACGAAAGAACTTACTGAGTCGCTTAACGCGTCCAGAAACAATCGTACACTTAACCACGGGGGACGATAAGCCGTTCCGATTATAAGGAATTTACCGTTGATGTTAATACTTAACCACATCTGTTCAACTGTGGGATAAACAGGATGCTGAATAATCCGCGTTGGCAAACCCTGTCTTAGGTAGAACCCTACTCCTCCGCCACGTGCCCGGACCTCGGCAGGCCGGGGCACGTGTCGTAGTCGGTACCCTGGAACAGAAGGCGCACGGCCCTCCTCCCCTTCCCGAAGCCACGTTTCATTAATGGCCATTATGTCAACAGAGTGACGCGCCATCGCTGCCAAAAACTCGTCATGTCTGGTACCAAGCGATCCAGGATTCAGAAAACCAATTTTTAATTTATTTGATCTAGTCATTTTCATAACAATAAGCTATTTTAAGAACAACATAAATAACATTGTTATAATTACTCATTAAAACCATATTATACCTACGGCCTTTAAATCTAGCGAAAATAGAAGGTTTAAATGCGTGAAAATAAGATAAAACAAAAGGCATTAGGTTAGATAAAAAACTGACATGAGCGCTGGCAAGTAAAGCTATTTGAGCACTGGCTATGCTGCAGCACGGATCAAAACAAATATTAGACCAAAAACATGTGCTCGTTTCTAAGGCATTATTATAACTCAGTCTTAGGCACGAAATAATTATATAAAATTGAGAATTTTTATTACATCTCCAGCTATGTAACTTATTTTTTACACACACACATATAACATCAGAGAAAACTAAACTATTATTAAAGTAAACAACCAAAACACGACTAAATATTTTCTTCAAACGCCTGAAAGCCCAAAAGTTTTAGAAATGTCTAGTTCAGTTCGAATGCGATGGCGCGCCGAGTTTGAATCACGACGAGCAAAAATAAACCCGTCCCGTGTCCACACGTACCGCCAGCCTCTGCGCCGCCCTTCCTCCCGGGATTTATAAAATAGCTGCTTATTCAACGGAGTTAGGCGCTCATTTAAATAAAAACGACTAGGTTCTACGCCTAAGTCTAGCCCAGCGGTATCGGCGCCACGACGAACGCGCGCAGCACGTATCAGTTGATCTCGGATCACTCTCCGAGCAAGACGCAAAACCAGAGGGCGTGGTCTGGGCTTTTCGGCACTGCTTCCATTGTGTTGGATTTCGCGACGCATACCTGTCCGCCCTACGCTTACCACATCGCGCTCGTCCAACTCAACACCGATCTTTGTGGCCAATAACGTGACCACGTGTAGAGGATTTTCGCCCTTAAGCTCCGCGACGCCAGATATTTCGACATCGTTAAGTAATGATTCTTGGTCCCGATCGTTTAACCGACACTTTAGTTCAATTAATGTGTCTTCTAATTTAGTATCTGCCGGTGGGGTCTGTTTCTGAGTCTCCGTCGCCCGCTGCTCAAGATATGTCACCCTTTTCTCAACATCGCCAACTCTGTTATTTAATTCTTTTATGGTCGTGCTAATTTTGGACATTTCTTGACCGAAGGACGACATCTCTCGGACAATGGTTGTTAGTTGCTCACGTATAAATTTTATTTCATTCGCCAAGTCGACACCAACGTCGATACGCCCTCTGTTGGCAGTGTCCACCAACGCATCGCCGAGGTCCGTATCCGTGCCGCCGGAGGCACATGAACTCGGTGTAGCACTCATGCCGCTTGCGCATGATTTTTTGCAATCACGACATTGCCATTTATTTGTTATACGGGTATCGGTTTTAATGTTAACGCATTGCCGATGAAATAAATGCATGCAATTTGAGCATTTTGCCCCGTCCATTGTTGAGGCGAATCTTCCGCATACACCACACTTATTTGCCATTCTTAGCTTTATTTAATTATGTAAAAGGTATAAAATTAATTATATAATACGTCAGTAGATGTCGCTGACTGCAATTATGATTTTGTCGCGAAAACTACTCTAAAGTCTCTAAAGTAAAAAAACTGTCTAAGGATCTATGCCACACAATTTGCCTCATGAAATCTTTATAAAAATATATTTAACACTAGTTTACGCCGTGTTCACCGTAACAATGCAATAATGTGAAAATGCAGTGACAAACAGCTGATTATGACGTTATGAACAGCTGGTATGCTGCAGTCAGTTTTTTCCCATTACACATCAATTACCACTACTATCACTTTAGTCCACATACTATATTGCACAGCACTACTGGATTGTCCTTAAATTTAGATATTCACTACGAAAAGTTTAACAATTTTAGTGGTTCCAACACCGGGGATGGAACCCAGGTCACTCGCGTACTATGAAATTGCCGTACTATGAATTGGCGAGCGCCTAGCCCCTGAGCTACCACAGTTCTTTTAAAGTCTACTCGTATATCATATACAAAATGATGTTATATCCCATGTGTGTATAATATTGATGACAGCGAATCAGTGATTCCTGGGATCCGAGGCGAGTCCAATCATGAGCAAAACACAAATTCTAAATGTAATAAGGCTATTCTTGGATCAGTGATTCCTTGGAACGTGATGTTATCAAAACAAAAATGTAAATTTCGCACCGTTTGTAAATATTGAGGAAAAGGAGTAGAACGCTGTGTGTGCTCGCGTTAATCCGCCATATTCGAAAGTTGTTGAATTATTTATGAGTTCTGTATGAGCGGCGGGAATAAAGAAAACTTCATAGGCGTAAACAGGAGTCATTAGCATAAAAAAAGAATAATTAGAAAATGAAAAGAAATGAATTGAAACTGGTCTATAGCCCGACTACTCTTAAAAATCTCAATTTTTGTAATTACAGAGACTTGACAATTTTAGTTTTTATGATGTTTATAATTTTTAGTTTTCGGTAAAAACATTACATTAGTGATTTTGTAATTTTTAGTACATCATCGATAGCATAATTAAAACGTTTAACTTAAACTTGTCTCTCTACTACATTTCCAAAATTAAAGAAGCCAGCTAGAAAGTCCCGTCAAAATCAGTCCAGCCGTTTCGGAGATTAGCCGGAACGAACAGACAGAATTTAAAAAAAAAATACTTTGTTTTTTATAAGTACCGAATATACTTTCATAAGCATTGAGTAAAAAGCTGTTTTGATATTACATCGTATTTTGATATTACAAACATACAACTAAATTTTATTTATTTGTATAGACAATATTTGAAAGTTTGTGGCTATAGCTCAGAGTTTGTCCCCTGGCCTTAGATTCAAAATACTGACTTGGGTGTAATCGGCGTAATAAAAAGGAAAACGTCTGGGAACCTGCTTATCTGAGAAATAAAAAACAATGAAGTCACTCGGCGGCCGTCTTCCGTAGAGTCTATGACGCTTGATAATGCCTCGTTTTGGGGCGAAACACGTGTCGTGTTGTCGACTTCAGTGGTGTATATTATCTAGTGGTAGTATTGTAGTGGTTGGTGGAGGGTACCTGGTGGCGGTTCCTGGTGGCGGTGTTAGTTTGCTTGTGCACGCTACTAAGGGAGGGCGGGCGGTGCTCTTCAAAAAACTAGGTAATATACACCATTTTTATATTTTGCATGCGGATCTTAGCAAAGTAACTTACTTTCCTTCATTATAATGGATTTCCGCATAGTAACGCCTGATTCTATTAACTATAAATAAAAACATTTTAACGGTATGTGAAGTCCACCAACCCGAAAAGGGGCAATGTGGCGGGCTCTTACCGGCCCTGAAACGCTCTTAACAACTGAAGGAGGACTGCGCTCTACAGTGGAACACTTAACGTCTGAAACTCCTTTAGGCGCAATGAGAGTAAAATTTCAAGGTCGAGTTTGAGTGCAGCGTTTTCGTGCAACGGTTCTGTTATTTTACAGTGAGAAATATTTTTGTTAATTCATGTTTAAAGTTGCCGCCTATAAATGTCCCACTGCTGAGCACAGGTCTCCCTGGCCAGGTTGCCCTCTTTTGGGGCTCCGTCTGGCTAGCCGAACCGCGCTGAGGGCGCTGCGAAGAATCAGCACCTCACCAGAGTACTGACAGTGGGGACCATCGCGCTTCACTAGGATATCCGCTGCCGAAAAAGGCAAACCCAAGGCTGAACGCGTAGTAACGCGAGGCGAAGATTTATATCTCTGAGGGGGGCACACGCCCCGGACAGATACCTGGCGCGCTTGAGAAGACCCAAGTAACAGGCGTCCCCTTATTTCTGAGTGGGTTTTTGAGCCAGAAAAACCCGCCACGCAGCTCCATTGCGGGTTGGCGGATTAATTATGTCTTCAAAATGTATTTTTTTCCTCAGGCATGCAGGTTTTCTCGCGATGTTTTTCTTCACCTTTGAGCACGTGGTAAAGCAGCACCGGTGACCGAACATAGGTTACTCGCGTACTATAAAATTTAAGGCGTGCGCCGGGGCCCTGAGCTACCACGGATTCATGTTTATTTATTTCTATTTTAATTAAGAATCTAATATATATATATATATATATATATATAAGTTTCACTTCTGTACGTGCACGTAGTTGCACGCGCTCTTTTTTATATAGCGACTAGTCTTCGCAATTCTGGTTTATTTGTATCAGCTGCAATGAATATCTTGTAATATATTTGAATACATTTTCATAATTATTACTTTGTATGGGACTGAAACTTGCTTATATATAAAACTTAAGAACTGGTGTACCATGGTGATGAATGCGTGAACAATGCGGTCCTGCACATTTTCCACTAGAAAGTTGATGATACCGCATTTTTGTGGGCAGAAATAACAGTTACTATTTATATATTTTTTTTTAACTTTGCACACACAAAAAAATAGATGTACAAAAAGGCGGACTTAATGCTACGAGGCATTCTCTACCAGTCTACCTTCGGGTCGAGCAGAAAAGATGTAGGGTGCAAACAGCAAACAAAATAATAACCTAAGTAATCCACAAAAAAGTATAAAAACTACTATGAGGTGAACGACTTGCTCATCTCGTCATTTATTTACATAAAAAAACAGCTTAGCTATGAATTTTTTATGTATTAGTACGGAATTTTCATTGAAATGCAAAAAGGCAACCGAAGCTTTTCCGACAGGAACGGAATGAAATTTTAATCTGAAATGATAGGGGAACCAAGGCTCCCACGGAATTTATTTATACGGCCACTGCAGTGACGTAGTAATGAGAGCAAAGAAAAAAGAAGCGAATCGTGTTCACGTTTTGACAGTTCCGTAGAAAGGTATTTTTTTTATTGAAATAAGACAAAGTTGAAGAGATGCAACATCTCTTAGCAAGGTCAGTGGATCAAGCCGATCGGAAAGAACATGATCGTCAACGAATCGAGCCGCTCTTTGTTTAATGCGGTCAGGAACTGACGCTGGGGTGCCTTCGCCCAGGGATGAGAACAATACTCTGAGTGAGGCCGAACCTGCGCCTTGTAAAGTTGCAAGTGGTGGGCCGGCTAATATACTGTCCCGCTCTACTGAGCACGCCAAGCTTTTTAGATGCCCATTTAACCTTCCCTTCCAAGTGACCGCGAAACTGAACGTCACTCGATATGTCCACGCCAAGGATTTCGATACTGGTCGAGACAACGAGGGGAGAGCTTCCAAAATGAGATAATACGATGAAGGGCTACTCTTTAGCGGTAAACGCGTAAACCTGTGTCTTCATAGGCTTGAACTAGACTAAATTCAGTTAGCCCCAGTCCGAGATTTTGTCTAACAAAATCTCGACTTCAGATACAAGTTTATTCTGGTACTCGTCAACGTTCCCGAGAAATATTTTCATCACCAGTGCTGTCGTCTGCAGAGCGATTAATGTTAATAATTTGCAACATATCATTAATATGCACAAGAAACAGAGTTTCGTCTACGACCTACGACCGAATTAAATAGTATTTTTATTTAAGTTTGTAACGAATATTTCTTTATAACATTGATTACAATTTTTTTTTAATTTTACAACCTGCTCCCCATAATTCTTATAATCTGCGATCTAATTGTTGAATTTTGCATACTATAATGGCGAAATATGTCTCGGACACTAAATTGTAACGTTGCCCCGCCGGGTACCTACCTACACGGATTCCTGCACAAGTAAGACCTACCTATTTCTTTACTAATTTGAAATCGAACTACAGAAAAAAAATCGGTGAATTTTGCAGGCGTAGCACCGCCTTCTGCATTTGAGCGCAGAACGACTCGTCACGGAGCCTCAGTGACCTCAGAAGTTCCGAGAGACTGTTTTTTTTTATTATTAGATAAAGTGATGAAACGAGCAAAACGTTCACCTGATGGTAAGTGCAACGTCGACCCATAACACATGCTGTGTCACCCAGAAAATTCCTGTGTGACACCACACTGTGCCCATCACCCTGAGACGAAAGTTCTTAAGTCTCATATGCCCAGTGATTACGCTAGCTCACAGTGCCCTTCAAACCGAAACACAGTAATGTTTTCACACTACTGCTTCACGGCAGAATAACTGGCCCTGGGGTGGTACCTACCCAGTCGGATTCCTGATTTTACCCAGATCGGTCGCCTGGTGAGCCTGGTCCAAATATTATTTCTTTATTATTGTTACCGTTTACTCTTTGCGTCTTGTTCTTAGGAGACTCATCAGCCTGCCAGAGGCCACTGACGATAGTGATTTAATGATGATCTCATACTGTCAGAATCAAAATCAAATGCGAAAGAGATATTAAAGTGCCACACGTGTCGCAAAATCATGTAATGCTCATGCAATTAGTCCGGAGGTAAGATAGGATGCATTGCCAGAAACACGGGGACAATCATAATACAACTAGATTTGAAAACCTACAATTTGTGTTTTAGCACATGTGCTGGCTTGAGTTATGATTCGAACATAGGACCCGCGGCGAAGAAGTCAGCTACGCTGACCACTAGGCCAAACGGTTGTCCTAGTCTTTATCTACAGGTGTTTTTACTGAACGGAACCCTAAAAAACTAACAAAGAGACGAGACAAATGTTAGTAGAGAGCGCCATTAAAACAATAAATGGCGAGTGGACATAAAACGTTACGGCACGTCGCACGACGCTGTTACTGCGCGTACTTTGAAACGTTTTTTAATCTGTAAGTTACATATTCTCAACTGCAGTGCGGAATGGCAGTCTGGATGTTTCAAATTAGGGATTCAGTTTCATTGCGTATCTATCATACCTACATCCGTCTAGCATCTCAGAGACTCTGATCAATGTAAACGTTTTAATTCGTGAAAAAATTAGTCATCATCTTAGATTGCCACATGAAACGGTCTGAGCCACCTGCATTTATCGACTTGACGCGAAACCGGAGTTATGTCAGAAGCTCAGGGTGTCTTCACCCTGAGCGCGGTGTGGTGCCACACAGAAATGTTCTGGGTGACACTGCTGCTGTAAAAAATATTTTCAATAAAAAGCACCATCGAATCAACTACTAAATAATAAAAACACTATACACTTACATATTTACAGGTATCTGTACTGGTAAATATATACCTAGACGGATTCCTATGCCGGAATCCGTCTAGGTAGCTACCACCACAGGGCCAGTTATTTTGCCGTGAAGCGGTAGTGTGCAAACATTACTGTGTTTCGGTCTGAAGGGCACTGGGAGCTAGCGTAATTACTGGGCATGATACTTAAGAACTGATGGTTCAGGGTTACGAGCGCAGTGTGGTGAAATACAGAAATGTTCTGGTAAAAATCAGGATAGCTGGTCCATAATTGTTAAAACCGGTTCAGTAGTTTTTGAGTTTATTCATTACAATAAAAAAAAAAACAATTTTTCTCTTTATAATATCAGTTTAGATATTTCTTTATATTATCATTTTATTTCTGAACATTAATAGACTCCTCAATTTTTTGGTTCCAGGCGTCGGCATGACTATTTTATAAAAAAGTCATAAACAGTAGTATTTTTTACATACATAAAAGTCTCCGATATGTGTACGGCAGAGAGAGCGCCTACCTCTTTTCCACCTTTAACCTCAAGAATTTTTCGATTAGTACCAAAACGGCGGCGACGTGGTTCGCCACCCGTCATGTCTCGTTTCCCTGAGTTATGCGAGAGGCCTCTGCTAACCCCTTAAAAAGGAAAAAGTCTCACATTTACAGCACGAAAGAGCTCCAGTGCGGGTAAGCGGACTACACAATATGTGTGCATGTCTGGATGTATTTTGATTTACTTCTATGACAAGCAGATTTGCTCACGCCGAGAATGTGGTCAGTAGTGGGTCATCCATAGGCTGTTATATTACTTTTTGTTTGTTTGTTACAATAGCACTAATCAGTTGCGGTTCTCTCAAATAAATATTTGGTATAGAATTTGTTATTACAAACGTTATTATAAACTTTATTGGGTAGCATTAGAGTAATTTCTATGTTAATTTCTCATCACACTTCGACACGAACTCAAAACTTGTTTGATAAATTCTTACGGACGTTTTCAATTGAGGATTACCGAAACTGCTTTTACTGCAGAAATGAAAACTTTATCTGAAGTTTAATTTAAAACAGATACTCTTGCGGATTTTTTTCATAAGGTCGACGACGATGCTGTAATGGGGAAAAAACGTTATAGTATAGTATGCATCAGAGTGAAGTAAGTAATATTTACGAGTAGAAAGACATGTGATAAATTTTAGCATAGTACGCCATTATGCCCATAAATGACGAGTGGACATAAAATATTAGGTCCTTACATATGAAATTTGCGTTTTGTCGTACTGGCCACTTTCATCTGAAATATATCCTCTTTTATATAAACTTGAAAACTAAAAAAGCTTGAACGGTCTCATGAATGGAGTAAAGCAAACTACCAAACACGCGTCGACTGCAGCGTTACATTGCTCAACCGGCACAATAATGAAGAGATCAAGTCCATTTTTTTTAACATTGGGAAATGCCTAACACCTACCTGCCTTCACGGGGGGAAGGACGGGTTACGTCGGACTTGCATCGACTAAAACCTCATGGTGTTCCGCCTTCGCCGCATGTTGGCAGGGCCACTGGAACGCTCGCGCACACGTCCGCGACCGACCGGTGCTGCAATCGGCGGCCCCTTCTCGGGAGAGAACGGCTCCTCTCCTCTCTCCTTCACAGCAAGGCGCGCCGGAACACACGACGCGCCCTCCAGCACGGCCTCTCTTTATGCGCGCAACGAACCCCCCCGAGTCCGCCACGCAGAGGCCACGGGGCCAGGAGACTTGCACTCGAAAGCACCAGTCTTCTCGGCCCCGGCAGTGGATCTGGTCTGCGGCTCCGCCGCCAACCACATCGGCCGCGGAGGATAGGGACAGAGGCAACGACACACCAACACGAGGAGTGTAAGGAGTGTAAGGAGGCTAAACAAAAGTAGCTGCAATTGGAATGTCTGTGACATCCACCGTACTCTCCGGACCTTGTTCCAACAGATTACTATTTTTTCCGGAATTTGGATAACTTCTTACAATGAAAAAATACATCTCCGATGTGTCAGTCCAAACCGCCTTCAGAGAGTTTATTGATTCTCGCTCCTATGGTTTTTTTAGTAAAGGAATCAATGAACTACCTATGAGATGGCAAAAGTGCATAGATAACAATGTAATACTTCGATTAATTAAATATATTTAAAAAAAAAACGACTTTATATTCCTCCCATACAAAACGCCAATTTGATATGTAAGGACCTAATATTAAAGTTCAGAAGTTCCTCTCGAGGTGTCCAAGGTATTGTTCTTACAGAATACGCAGAATAAAACCATAATATAGTGATAGCATTGCATATGCTAACACTAGACTGCTCGTGGGAACGCCATTGGGAGTAACAACTTTTTGACTAGTACCAAAATGGCGGCGCCGTGATTCGACACCAACGGAGGTGCCGTCGGCATATAAAACAAATGCCAGATCTGTTATGTCATTTTATTTGCTTCATCGCTATTATCATTATTATCTAGTCTATATATTATCATAGTCTATGGAATTTAGATTTCTCCATACATACAACATACATTAAGGGTTTGCAGTAATATTGTAAGTTGGATTTTTAATAAAACAATGGGACTATATGCGCCGTGTGGTAGCGGTTAAGAGAATCTACCACCCCATCTTATCCCGTTGGTAAAAGTCGTAAAAGTTGGTCGTAAAAGTTGACCGAGGGAAAATTGAAACCAGAAGATGGGCAGCAGCATCTTCCTGAAACATCATAATAAATAAACTGCGGTTGCCAACCCGCCTGCCAAGCGTGGCAACTATGGCAAAATCCCCCCAAAATGAGAGCTGCAAACTTTTGTGGCAATCTTTGGGGGAGGTCTATGTTCAGCAGTGGACTAGTGATGGACTGAAATGATGATGATGATGATGATGAATGGGACTATATTATTTTCTTACGTAAGTCAATTATTTCTAAATTCATCATCATTTTGAGCTTCAAATTAAAATAGACCAAATTACACTGCAATTGCTAATCGTCAAATGTGTCCAGACGAAATCGTTCTCGTGAGTTTTATCAGAAAACAACTGAAACAGAAATGAAAGAGATTTTATGTTTTACAAGCGTCTAATCTAAAGCAATTAACTCCAGATCGTTTCATAAATATCGGATTCTAAAAAAGACGATGCGATTCGGTACAAGTGATAAAAGTGAAACTGTACTAGAAATTTTAATAAGATAAAAATAAATCAACATAAAGTCTCAGCCTATAAGTGTCCCACTACTGGGCATAGGCCTCCTATCATTTCTGAGAGGGTGGAGCTAGGAAGAATCCGCTACGCTGCTCCAATGCGGGTTGGCGGACTTCACATCTCTCTCACGTCTTCGAAATATTTTTAATTTCTCAGACATGCAAGTTTCCTCACGATGTTTTCCTTCACCGCCGAGCACGTGGCAAGTCAGCACTTTAAATTACAATTAACAATTTAAGTGGTGCCGGCACCGGGAATCGTACCCAGGTCACTCGCGTACTATGAAATTTAAAGCGAGCGCCTATCCCCTGAGCTACCACGGCTCATAAATCAACATCAAAATCATCGTGATTTAACAAAAATATTTCTAACTGAAAAATAACTGGTCAGTGTATGAACAATTATTAATTCATCAATAAATATTAATTAAGAATGACAGAAACGTTTCACGAAAACGATGCACTCAAATTCTACAATCTCATCGCTCCTAAAGAAGTTACACTTCAAAAGTATATTTTTCTACCTGATACGTCCATGGAGGATTAAAGAATTCGGCATAAGTAATTTTATATGCTAATTTACCACGTGCAAGCGATTAAGGAAAATCTCGTTAACATGTCTGAGGAAAGAAAATTTTTCGACGATATGTGAAGTTCGTCAACTCGCTTTGGAGCAGCGTGGACACTGCCCGGCTACAAAACCTTTGCAGAAATTAACAGACTTTTTTTACTATTAACTTTTTTACTAATTCTATAAATCACATCAGTTAAAGAACTGATATGATTAATAGAATAAGTGAAATAAGGAAGCAAATCAAGTAATAACTAAAACATTTAATTTTTTTAATTTTTGTGTTCGGAAATCTGAAATAAAAAGAGCAATAAATTTGATACACTTGACGTTTTATATTTGTTTAGGAAGCGTGAAGTTTCGTGTAATTCCGAAGTTTAATATCCGAGTCGCAACTGGCAGTTCCGGATTTTGTTGACAGTTAAATTGAACATTATTCCCGTCGAATAGCGCGCTTTGTCGGGAGGCGTGCGGTTGCGGCCAGTGCCACTGACGCGTGACTTCTGAATAATGCATACGGTCTGATTTAGTTTACTGTATGCATATTTCCCAGTTGACTTGTATTGGATGTTCTAATTCAAGATTAAGCTCACCTTTGGTTAGGGTTGCCAGGTCCTAATCCGAACAGACCAGCTAGTTAAGTCGGACTTTTGAGTAAAAAATCCAGGCAATACTTCTTATTAAAGATTATGTATAATTATGCCGTGTGGTAGCGGCTTAAGAGAATCTACCACCCCATCTGATACCGTGGTTGTCGTCAGAGGGAAAATAAAAACCAGAAGATGGATAGCAGCATATTCCTGGAACATCTGAATAAATATACTGCTGTTGCCAACCTGCCTGCCAAGCGTGACAAAATTGCCCCAAAATGAGAGCTACAAACTGTGGCAAACATTGGGGAAGCAGTGAACTAGATAGGCTGAAATGATGATGATGATGTATATTTATTTAATCCAGGTTGTAGGATAACTATCCAGGAATCCGTCTAGGTAGGTACCCAGGGCCAGTTATTCTGCCGTGAAGTAGTACTGTGCAAGCATTACTGTGTTTCGGTCTGAAGGGCACTGAGCGCTAGCGTAATCACTGAGCATTTGAGACTTAGAACTGATCTGAACTGAACTGAACTGTCTCAGGGTGGGCGCAGTGTGATGTCGCACAGAAATATTCTGATGACACAGAATTTGTTGTGGGCAGACGTTGCACTTACCACCAGGTGAACGTTTTGCTCGTTTTCGTCACTTTCTACAACAAATAAAAATCAGATGCGAAATTTGATATTGAAAGTTTTTTTTTATTGGATTAAGTGACGAGACGAGCAAAACGTCCACCTGGTGGTAAGTGTAACGTCTACAATTTCTGTGTGGAACTACACTGCACCCGTTAGTTCCAAAATCTCATATGCCCAGTGATTACACTAGCTCTCGGTGCCGTTCAGAACGCAACACAGTAGTGTTTGCACACTACTGCTTCACAGCAGAATAACTGGCCTGGTGCTACCGACCTAGACGGATTCCTGCATAGGACTCCTATCACCAGTTACTTCTTAACAAATAACCAGATACTTAACAAATTAAGGTTAAGAAATTTTGGCTGGAAAGTTTCATTAGATGTATATGAATAGGTAAAGACCCCGTTTATTGATAAGGAATCGCGTACTCCGAATACCACATTACATGCAAATTTTATGAAGACGTTTTGTTAGCGTTATCTGATGAATCGCACTGCGAGATACGTTGTTCTTCCATTTATTAGCAGCCATTGTACCGTGTTTCGGAGCAAACGATTTTGTAATAACGATCGTTCTCCCAGAACATTTAGATTAACAAACTTGATTAAAGCGTAATAATAGTGCTCGCTTAAGTTATTGGAGTCTATCTCTTAATCGGTTTAATAGAAATAAACTCAACAAAGACGGACGACAGCTGAACTTACTTACACGTAAAGTAAGGCGTGATTGGTGTATGTAATGAAGGAAAGAAAGTTAATTTTCTAAGAACCGCAATGAAAAATATAAAATGGTGTATATTACCTAGTACCTAGTAATGAAGAACACCGTAACATATAACATACTAACGGACCCGACAGACGTTGTCCTGCCCGAACGGCAGCTTGGCTTGCCTGCTGTTGACAGATTCAGCAAACGATTTTTCGATATTCGAATTGTCGATAAACTATATACATACATACATACACAGAGTCACGCCTTTCCCTATACGGGTAGGCAGAGACCACATCATTCCACTTGGTACGATCCTGACACAAATCTTTAGCTTCCTCTACTTTCATTAGTGTTTTCACACATGCTCGTCGGTTGCGGGTACTTTTGACGTGGCCTTTCCTTAAAACGATTTCGACCTGATCGTAATACGTTCGCCTACGTCGACCCTTTCCGGCTTGCCCGTGTGAAGCACTCGCCTCATAAATCTGTTTCGTCAATCTTCTTTCATCCATCCTCTCTACGTGTCCAAATGATCTAAGCATCCCTTTCTCTATCTTTTTGTAATTTTCCTTGAACTTTTTCGCAGCGTCACCTACCGGGTCCAATTCTGAATCAAAACCATCCAGGGAACCACATAAAAACACAAATAAATATTCTTCAACATCGGTCCAGACGTTTAGAGGAGTTCAGTGACATACACACGCACAGAAGAATTATATGTAGGATTCCTATGCAGGAATACGTCTTGGTGGATACCACCGGTTGGCCAGTTGTTCTGCCGTCAAGTAGCAGTGTGCAAACATTACTGTGTTTCGCTCTAAAGGGTACTGACAGCTAGTGTAATTTCTGGGCATACGAGACTTAAGGACTGATGTCTCAGGGGGACGAGCGCAGTGGGATGGAACTCAGACATCTTTTGAGTCACACAGCATTTGTTATGGGCAGACGTTGCTCTTTGCCGTCAGGTGAACGCTTTGCTCGTTTCGTCCCTTTCTTCTATAAAAAAGTTCCATAAGCTCTCTTCAAAGCGATCTTTGCACACTACTGTTCCACGGTAGATCAACGACTACTGCTACTAATACTCTGATGATACTCTGATATAATAAAGATTATAAGGTATAACACACCTATAGAATATAATAGAATAAGGTTTATTAAACATAGATTATTTACATAATTATTATTAACCGTCATTTTTTAAGATACACTTATCATCATCATTTCTGCCTATCACTAGTCCACTGGCCCACCTCATAGATTCTCTTATCTGGACCTGGGATTTTGCTATAGTTGCCACAAGTCCAAAGCTTTTACTGCAAAAAAAACGTGGGGTTGTCAGTAAAACAGCTGATAGTTGTCAACTAATGTCTTCGTAGCTGATTCAAGCGCGACGACTAGTTGTTAATACTGTCTAAAGCTATCAACTACTCGGGAGATATTATAGTGCCATAAATGTACGCTCAAACACATACGGACTGGGCATGGCGATCTGAAAACGATTAATCGAACAATCGATTCCTCTGACCAAATAATTATACATTCAAAAATCGATATGTTGCACTGAATCGATTCAGTGAATCGATATTTCACCCTTGAAAATCGACATTCGATTTTTTCTGTTTTGGTAAAAACCATAAAATTATTTACAATTAGATGAATGTACTCGTAATATTACGGCGTTGACGGTTAAAGGGTTAATTACTCAACAACTCGCAAGATGGCTGTGTGCTGAGTTTCCGTTGCCTCTCTTTAATAAAAAAAAAAAGTTACGCTTGTAATATTTGACTTTTTTGAATAAGATTAAAAAATAGGTTGGATGGTGCAAAACCAAGGCCGTAAAAATAGTAACAAAAAAAAAAGACTTTGTTGATTGATATTGCGTCATTGTCTTTTCATTCATTTCATTTGTATAAAGATGCCTTGATTGGTCGATTGTCGTAATATACATACCGTGAAATAAATACTTATTTTTATGTAGTGTTTGTTACGGAATAATAAGTACATGAGAGTAAGTAAAGTTCTTTTTATTTTTTACTTTGATGCTATTATTTTGCGTTTGTTCTGTTAGTTGCTGTTGTTAAATCTAATCATGTATGTAAGTAGTCATTTAAATTAATTTACATACGAATAATCACTAATGAGCATTGAAATAACTATTTATATACTTTACTATTACTTTATGTCCATTCATCTGTATAACCTAAAATTGTTTAACAAATACATTTAGAAAATAAATGTCTTCGTTTATACCTGATCTGATACTTTCATATGGTAATAAAAATAGTTGTTATTATGATTTTTATATCGAATTCCCTGAACTAAAAAAATCCCTGATTTTACTGATAATAGATTCCAGAGATTGTTTATTATGATATCTTTCTTGTTTTTCATAAAATGGATTTATATTTACATTGTAAATATAAACATAAAAAAATCGATTTTTTGGAAATCGATCTTTAAGACCTCGATTTTTTTTGGAAAGAATCGCCATCCCTAATACGCACTCACTTGTCCTGACCTCTATCCGCGCCCAATGTAACACCTATTAAATAAGATCGAAGATTGGCCAGGACGCAATGTCAGAGACAAGGGGACCACTACAACACAACCAGATTCAAAAACCGACTATTTGTTTGAACAAAAATTTTATCCGACTGAGATTTGAACTCAGGACCCGCGACGTCAGGTATTCTGTCCGCTAGGCCACGCGGTCACCAAAATTGTCAGCTAAGCAGGTAAAATTTACTCTTTTAGTTTGCAAATTAAAGAAGTTACTACTCTTTCGCGCAAATAATATTTCTTTACTAATTTGATCCACCGAATAAGGAAGTCAAACGATAAAGTCAACATTGGTACGAAAATCTTTCGGGAACTCGCTTAAAGAAAGAAAAACAAAAGAGCCTGTCATGTGAACATAGTTTGTTATTAAATATATTTTTCCTTCGCTAACATTATTTGCGTTTAATGTACTACATACACTTTGTTTATTACTAGCCGATGCCCGCGACTTCGTCCGTTCGTTCGTGGGAATTACTGGCGGTAGGATTTCTATGCAGGAATGCGTCTAGGTAGGTACTACCACAGGGCCAGTTATTCTGCCGTGAAGCAGTAGTATGCAAACACTACTGTGTTTTGGTTTGAAGGGTACTGAGAGCTAGCGTAATCACTGGGCATATGAGACTTAAGAACTGATGTCTCAGGGTGACGGGTGCTGTGTTGTGCTTAAATGTAATCTAAAAATCTAATATAAATAAAAAAATACTTTTCAAATATAGCCCTTTTATTTTCTCCAAATTATAACGGCTATAATTATTTATGAATTAAACGTTATAATTTGAGCCGTTTGATTTCCGTCACGGCACACGAGTCGATCTTACCCCCAAAAAGATGTTTCACATAAAAAAAAGTTTCGCGTAGTTGAGATGGTTATATATTATATACATATTATGGTTATATATTATCTATCGGATGCTATCAGGATTTACCTGCATTTCCCTAAGTTGACTATTACGACATCCACGGGATGGAACGGTATGACAGATTCTCTGACGACGGCACCACACGGCATATATCAAATATACAGAGTGATTGTGCTCTCCTTCTCAGAAAAGTTAGAGTGTGATAGGTGGGTGGAATAAAAACTAGACACGGTATTATTAATCTTTGGCTTACTTGCTTTCTTTCTCTTAGAATACTACCACTCCATCTCATCCAATGGATTTCGTAAAAGGCGAGTAAGGAATAAAACTCCACTGTGCACCCAATAGCGCATAGTGGCGATGGGCTCACCACCTATCACACCAAGTGCATTATATTGTTTTGGTGAAACGTGGTTTGTGGCAGTCATCTGCTTTTGCAGTGAGTGCCCAGTCTCTGGCTACCCCTTATGGGATACAGTCGTGATATTATGTATGTATGTATCTTTGGCTTTACTAGAGTCCCGTACATCCAACAAACTGCATAAACCTAAGACATGTTACCCTGCCGCGGCAGTAAATAAAAATTAAAAATAAGTAAAATAAACATGCCACGGGCTTTTATTTCACCTACCTATCACACCCTACTTTTTCTGAGAAGAAGTGAACGAAAACTCTGTATATATCGTTGTATAAAGACCGCGTGGCTTAGCGGTCAGAGTACCTGACTTCTACGCCTCGGGTCCTGTGTTGGAATACCAGCCGGAGCCGACATTTGTGCAAAAACACAAATTGTTGGTTTACGAATTTAGTCATGCTGTGCATCTGAAATTTACGTTTGCAAAACGCACTCACGATACTTGAGAAAACCTATTGTGGGGCATAGTATTTTCAATAAAAAAAAAGGAGATTATTAAGGTCTGTAATGATGATTATAATACCACAGCGACATTTAATTCAAACGTATCGGGTTTAAAATGTTTAGTTTTAAATAAGACTTTCCTTTATACAAAGAAGAATATAATACTGCACCTTTCACGATATTTCTCTATGCCTTAGGTTGACTACAAAAGATCGCTTAAAACATTAAATCTGCTCTTCATTCTCTCGATCAACTATCTGTCGGAAGTCAAAAGATTATTGTAGCTTTGTCCCTCCTCGAATTTTCCGACTCTGACAGGTCAGGTTGATGTGGTATATTTTTTTTCTTTCGGTTGATGTTCACACATAGGAAGATTACTTCAATTTTGCATAAGTTATTGAAAACAAACAACTTAAATTTTTATTCATACATACATACATAAGATCACGACGGTATCCCATTAAGGGGTAGTCAGAGACTGGGCACTCACTGCAAAAACAGATGACTGCCACAATCCACGGTTAACCAAAACAATATAATGCACTTGGTGTGTTAGGTGGTGAGCCAGTGCAGTTTAATTCCTTACTCGCCTTTTACGAGATCCATTGGATGAGATGGAATGGTAGTATTCTTTTAACGAGCCGCCACCACACGGCTCATTTTTTTTTTTAATTTTTATTTATAATTTGCAATAATCGCCGTGTGTTAGCGGCTTAAGAGAATCTACGACCCCATCTCATCCCGTGGGTGTCGTAAAAGTCGACAGAGGGAAAATGAAAACCACGAGATGGGCAGCAGCATCATCTCGGAACATCTGAAAAAATAAACTGTAGTTGCCATCCCGCCTGCCCAGTGTTCTGTACAGTGTTCTGAACTATAGCAATATTCCCCCAAAATGAGAACTGTAAACTTTTGTGGCAATCTATGGGGGACGCCTATGTTCAGCAGTGGACTAGTGATAGGCAGAAATGAAGAATTAGCAATAAATTTAAATCTAGTCCCTAAGCTTTGGAATCGCAACTGGCGGTTTCGGATTTTGTAGACAGTTAAATTGAATACTGTTCGCGTGGAACCGCAGGCTTTGTTGGAGCGCATGCGGTCGCGAGTGCCGCTGACGCGTGACTTTTGAATAATGCATCACGACCGAATTAATTCACAGGGATTTCGTGTTCCATATTGACTTTTGATATTGAAACAATCTGATGTATCATTTAATTAATTGTTGAACGTTAGCGACCGCGAAGCTAAGTGGTCAGCGTTTGAACCTCGGATGAATATTTTTACTGTTACTGCAAGACTTCCAGACACAGTAAGCTCTTTCTGCGTAGATCGGACCAAGAATAATAATTAAAAGCTGAAGGTACTCCGGGTTAACTATGACATCGGGACATCCGTCACCTCAGTCCGCCCGTGACCATGGGTGCTGTAAAGCACTCAAAACGTCGGGTTATAAATAATAAAATTAAACGCAATAAAATCCGTAAAATTAGTTTCATTTAAATGTGTAGTGTTCGCGTAAATATAAGAAATCATTAATCTCTCCATGTTTGTTTAGTGTTGTTGACCGACCAGGTCGTTGCTCCATGGAGGTGAAGAGGAGGTCGCCTTACTAGATGGAACGACGACTTGTTCGGTTGACACGGCAACCTGGGAGGACGATGGATGCAGGTGGCTCAGGAATTCGATGAAACTATTTTTATTTTTATTTATGAATCAAGATCCAAATTCATACAATTTATGAATCAAGATTTAAATTCACATAATTTCTAAAAGGTACTGGTGGTAGGATTCCTACCCTTCTGTTGTGAAGTAGCAGAGTGCAAATTTTACTGTATTTCAGTCTGAAGGGCACTGGGATCTAGTGTAATTACTGGGAGATGTAAGAACTAATGTTTCAGGTAAACGTTTTTCACGCCTTGTATCTTTATCAGAAACAAAAAACATAGAATTTACATTATTAGACAATTAACGGATATGTAAATTAGTGTGCTGTTAATATATAAATCATTAAACACGTTAACTTCAATTTGTCTATAAGAAGCTAGACGAAGAAACATGTTTTTAAAAATAAAAACGCTCGTAAAAATCCAAAAGTTCCATGAAATTAATGACTCTAATAACATAGGTCTTTAAAAGTTTATAGCTTTCGGTGCTATACATTTCATTACGATGTTTTCCTTAGCTGCCGAGCACGCAATAAACCACTAAAAAATACGTTTCATCAGATAATCTACCACCCCATCATATCCCGTGGGTGTCGTAAAATTCGACAGAGGCAAAATGAAAACCAGGAAATGGGCTGCAGCATCTTCCTGGATCATCTGAATCTGAAACTGCGGTTGCCAACCACTCCAAAATGAGAGCTACAAACTTTTGTGACTATCTATGGGGGAGGCCTATGTTCAGCGGTGGACTTGTGATAGGCTGAAACGACGACGACGACGACACATTTAAAATTGCAATATTTCACTACAAATCACGTTGAATGGGAGCCAAGTCTATGAAAATTAATGGTTGTTGTAAGCTACGATTCAAACCCAGTCGTAATTGTAAACTACGATTTAAACTCGCAGTAACAGTTGTAGTCGCAGCTACGACTCAGTCCCATACAATCAGAAGTAAAGAGATCAGAATACAATCAGAAGTAAAAAAACTACGACTCAGTCCCGTACAATCAGAAGTAAACAGCTTATATTATCTTATTTTAATTATTAACTACAATATTTTATTGGTTGATTGTTATGCAGTCGTCACTAGACGGCTACATCAGTTGCCAAAAAACGGTAAAGTTGCGAACTTCACTGTTTTTTGTAACTGATGTAACTACGGGGCATAATATGAGACTTAAGAACTGATGTCTCTGGGTGACTAGTGCAGTGATTTTGCGCAAAAATTATCTGAGAGACATAGCATTTGTAACATTTTGTTCTCCATCTCGTTGCCATCTTTCATAAAAAAATTAACAAAGTTTTAAGCTTAAAATGATTCCAAACGCCACCTTCCGAAGAAGAGAATATTTGCCGTAACCACTACTCTTGGCAGGTGGATTGGGGTTCGCAGTACCAGACGTTTTTTATTGGATAAAGTGACAACGAGAAGAAAGTGTTGCTTAGTCAGCTGTATAACGAGAATATCCGCAGCAGAACTAGAGTAACCGACATAGACATGAGGATTACCGTATAGCTCGTAGGCCCGATAACCGTTGGGGAAGAAAGATTTTGTAATGGCAATTTCGTACCGGCAAACGTAGTGTAGGGTAACCCTCCACTAGATGGAGCGAAGACCTGCACGGGAAGTCGATGGATGCAGGTGGTTCAGGACCGTGTCTTGAAGCAATCTATAGGAGAGGCCTATGTTCAACAGTGAACTGAGACAGACTGAAATAATGATGATGATGAGCAAAACGTTCACCTGATGGTAAGTGCAACGTCTGCTCATAACAAATGCTGTGTCACCTAGAAAATTTCTGTTCGCCACCAAATCGCGCCCGTCATCCTCATATCCGCATATCAGTTCTTAAATCTCATATGCCCAGTGATTACACTAGCTCCCAGTGCCCTTCAGACCAAAGCGCGGTAATGTTTGCACACCACCTACCTAGACGGATTCCTGCATAGGAATCCTAGCAATCTGTGTCGCGCTGTTCGTAACCAATTGTTTAAATTATATTTTTCGTACAATCTACGGTTGGGCCCTAGACTCATTTACACTTTGTGTGAATGATAAACATTCGTAGTATTTTGTAAATCCCTCCGCAGATTCTTGTCCAAACACAAATCTTATAAGTTTGTTACTTAGTTGACTTGTTAAGTTATCGAGATAAGCTGTGCGTTTCTTGAGGGGAAACTTCTGATTATTACATTAATTAACACGATAATAATAAATCGAGCTAGTCGAGCAAACATTTCCTTTTCAGTCTCTGTTGTAGTTAGCAATAGATCTTAACGAACTGCGGTGTAAGTTGTTCTAGATCAGAGTTCCCCAAACTTTTTTGTGTCGTAGACCCCTTGCCATGTTTTTCCGTGTTGGGTAGACCCCCTACTTACCTGATATTGATTTCCTGTAAATTTCTAACTGTAGTGAAGTTAAGTGTTAAAAACTTAAAGTAAAAACACAATAAGTAATTTATACATTTATTAATTGAATTTAAATTAAAACTACTCAAAATAAAATTTTGTATCTTCATATGTACTTTTATAAATAATGTAAGTGTAAGTAAATAGGTACTATCAGTGTATTATCATTTCATGGACCCCCAAATTTTTTTTCGCTGACGTAGACCCCTTGCAGGTTGTCATAGACCGCTAGGGGTCGATATAGACCACTTTGGGAATCACTGTTCTAGATTTATAATATGAATTATTGAATAGAATAGAATAGTTTTTATTCAACATAGATTATTTACATAATACTTATTGAACGTAATTTTCTTAAGTTACACAGGTTTGCAACGGTTTCGCTTCTGTCTTGGGAAGAAGCAGCAGGAAACCCAGCAGGCAATTTTATTTTGTTTTTAGTAATATTGTAAAATGATGTACAATGTAGAAATAACTTGGCAGCGATCACCTTATTCCCAGGGCATATCATCATCCATGTATTCTTTTACATTATAATAACCCTTACCGTAGTGTTTGTTCAATAAAAAAAAATGATTGAAAGACTGCACTTATTTAAACTACATTTTTTTCTTGTTGTCTTAATAAATTTAATAATTTTGGTCCTTGGATATATTCTAAGTGAAATATTTAGTAAATATTGAAAGAGTTGTCTTTTCTGTATCAGGCCTATATAACCTGAGTGCCAGTAATTCTGCAGTTAAAACATTAGTGCGTAATAATTTCTGTTTGAAAGTACTCTAGGATATTCTAGAGTGCCGTGTGGTAGCGGCTTAAGAGAATCTACCACCCCATCACATCTCGTGGGTGTCGTAAAAATCGACAGAGGGAAAATTAAAACCGGAAGATGGGCAGCAGCATCTTCTTGGAACATCAGAATAAATAAACTGCGGTTGCCAACCCGCCTGCCAAGCGTGGCAACTATGTCAAAATTCCCCTCAAAATGAGAGCTTGCGCTGTGGCACCACATTGCGTTTGGCATTCTATAATTATCATCATCATCATTTCAGCCTATCACTAGTTCACTGCTGAACGTAGGCATCCCCCATAGATTACGACAAAGTTTGTAGCTCTTATTTTCGGGCATTTTGCCATAATTTTCACGCTTGGCAAGCGGGTTGGCAACCGCAGTTTATTTATTAAGATGTTCCTGGAAGATGCTGCTGCTCATCTCCTGTTTTTTAATTCCCTTCTGTCGACTTTTACGACACCCACGTGATGAGATCGGGTGGTAGATTCTCTTAAGCCGCCACTACGTTACGGCACTATGTTAGATGGTAACTTATGAATATTAATAGTATTTTAAACCGAAGTCGATATTAAATCTATTTACGAGTATAACATATAGCATGTGTTGATATGAATGTGAGAGCGGAATGTTAGAATGGAGCACGGGTAAAAGGGATGGCATGTAAAAAAAAAGTGCGGTGCGTACCTTGCGCGTCGTCGGCGAGGTGCGTGGGCGCGAACACGTCGTCGTCCCCGTTGAGCGCGTCGTCGCGCAGCAGCAGCGCGGCGCCGGGCCGCTGCGACAGCGTGAAGAAGTCGCCCGAGCCCGCCCCCAGCGCTTCCAGAGCGCCCGCGCTCTCGAAGTACTCGTCCAGCACCAGCTTCGCCGTCTATTCGCCGAAAACAATTCCATTGATATATATCAGTATTATTACAATTAGAATAGAATGGAAAAACATGAATTTGGCACAATAACTATTAACATAGACATTTGAATATAAAAAACAAAATAACAAGAAAAATATATATACGCAGATAAATTGAAAACCTTCTTTTTTAGTCCATTAAATAGTAAAATTATGCAAGGAACTTTTTTAATATGTCAAATTTTATGAACACTTTTTAATATATTTTATATGAAAGAATATAATTTACATTATCAACATCTAAACCATCCACTGTGGGATATAATTAACTGCAAAGATTAGAAGTTTTGATGTATTACGAGACACTTTGTTCGAGTTCGACACACTAAGATGCTACGAAAAATCAGCTGTCTAAATAATAAAGATTATAGATTTGGCAGAGGTATACTTTTTATATTTCACTTAGTCGACTTATACAACACCAAAGTTACGATGTCGATGTGGTTGTTGATTCTCTTACATTAAATGTTAAATGCACGCAATTTTAACGAGACTTTAAATAAAAGATATGCAGCAATATTTACAAATTCAAAAGTTCTGAATAAAATTAATTAGCATAATTTATTCCGTTAGTTTAATATTTTTATGAAAATTAGTGAAACTACTTCAAGATAGAATAATTTTAATATTACTGTTATGGTCACTAGTACGAATATTAGAACATAAAAAATGTCTTTGTTTGGTCTTGGTCTTCAACATGTCTACAACTTTCTATATGTAGAAATATGGTAATGTTATATTATTAATACTGCCTAACATCAACAATGAGTTAATTACTAAAAAGTTTTTTTTTTATTATGAGAAAGAGACAAGACACGCAAAACATTCACCAGATGCTAAGTGCCATATCTGCCCATAACAAATGCTGTGTCATTTAGAACATTTCTGTGTAGCACACCACACTGCGCCCGTCCCTCTAAGACATCAGTTATTAAGTCTCATATGCCCAGAGATTACATTTGCTCTCAGTCACCTTCAGACCGAAACACAGTAATGTTTACACCCCCGCGCCGCAGCAGAATAACTGTTCTAGCAGTGGTATCTATCTAGACAGAGAATGCATATGAATCTTACCACAAGTAAAATTGTGTTAAATTATGTGGTATTATCTTGAATACATTATGATTTTATTTTAGAGTATACTAATAATTAAGTTCTTACTTTGACAAAATCCAAATTGTTGCCCGTGATCTTAATGGAATGTTGACCAAAAGTCACAGTATACTTATATTCTCCAAGTGCGGCGTCGTTTGTGGAGAAGCTATGGAGCAAAGCGCGAGTATTGTTGTGCGGAGATTTCTAGAAAAAGAAAAAAATATTGAATGTAATACAACTATTTCACGCTTTAATATGTAAAGTTACAGTACACATTTTAATGAGAAAATTGAATAAACATTGACACTACTAAAAATAATGTTAGATTCATGACGAAATATGAACACATTAACTTGCTTTAACCATATAATATACATGTTGTGAACACAATAACTTACTTTTACAATATATCAGATTTCTATTAAGAGGAGCCAAAAGGAGAAGTTTCAATCTTTTAAAAATGGAACATAACAGACAGACACTACAATTTTATTTGTGTTTGACATGTGATAAACATACTTGTGCAGTATATAATATAACCTACATGAAGTGCAGTTTCATTGAAAAGTTGATGACCACCTGGCCTAAAGGTGGGAGTAACTTTTTTTTTTTTTGTTTTTTAAAAACGAAGCTCCACACTAGGATTTTCTCCTGTATCGTGGGTGCGTTTTACAAACATACATTTCACATGCACAATACAACCAGACCCGAAAAGCAACAATTTGTGTTTTTGCACAAATGTTACCTCCGGCTGGGAATCGAACCCAGGACCGGTGGTGCAGAAGTCAGGTACGCTAGTCTAAAATAAAAAAGTGAGCGAGAAGGACAGAGACGAATGAGGAGGCGGTAGGAGGAAGCGAAGTGAAGTGAAGACGTGTAGGTCAGGGGTGCTGAAACTTGAACTGCTGGCGATCTACCTCAATATTTTTAGACTACGATCGATCGACTCTTCGAGGCTGCAAGTATATTTGATTCAGGATTGTCGTCTAGGTGGAGTGTATCGTGGCATAGATATTACATTTATGTATATGTGAGCGTGGGAGGTCACTGGCGGTGTCAGGGTACAAATAAAATTCGGTGAGCGCCTGTACATCCGCGAGAAGGGAGGATATTTACTTCCCCGTATGATGTCGTCGTGCGACTAACTGTAGGCGCAAGATGAAGTTTGCGGCCGTGCAACGGCGATGTTGCATATTATCTACTCGAACCTTCATCCTACTTTAAAAATGTATCGCGGTAAGTATCACCGTCCTCGTATGCACACATCTAATTATATATATAAAAAAAGGAATGCAACAACAAAGGGTAAGTACCATTTTAAATACATGACACTATCTTATACATACTTTAATATATTCCATATTTATTTTAAAACTATAACTTCATTTTATTTATTTTGATTTTCAGATGATCGAGGAGCAGCGGGGACGTCGTAAACAGTATATATGTATGTTTAATACATTATGATAAACGGTCGATCGCGATCGACCGTTTGAGCACCCCTGGTGTAGGTTGTGAAAGAAAATAAGAAAATTGAAAAAAAAAAAATTAAAAAAAGATTATTTTTAATTGTTTCTGTACCCAAATGAATTGGAATCTAACTTAAATATATACTCGCTTATACGTACCATCCAGCTAGTTCATTCCCGGTCTAACAGCTGCGTGATCATGGAACTGGTATAATCGAGGAAGTGATTATCGAGCGGACGTTGAATGCAGCGCGCTTCCTGTTCCGTTCGGTTATAATACTGCCTTAAACTAGAATCCGTATTGCTGTTGCCATTTAAACAGGCAATAAATGTTTACGTTTCGAGCCTAAATTGAATGAAGCCGTTTTGATTTTGCAATAGTAACATTGTATCGAAATGTTATTTACTATATGACATACATACATAAGATCACGATTGTATCCCATAAGGGGTAGTCAGAGACTGGGCACTCACTGCAAAAACAGATGACTGCCACAATCCACGTTTCACCAAAACAATATAATGCACTTGGTGTGATAGGTGGTGAGCCCATCGCCACCATGCGCTGTTGGATGCACAGTGCAGTTTAATTCCTTACTCGCCTTTTACGAGATCCATTGGATGACATGGACACGCATTTACTATATACATACAGTTATGCTTTTTTCCAATATAAGGGGTAGGCAGAGACTAGTAGCCCACTTTTCTCCTTCGTTTAGTCTCAGCCCCACGAGTTGTGAAGGGTGGCAAACCAAGGCACCGCCATTTTGTGTGAGTCAATATTACTTCCCATTGCGTTACCACTAGCAGTATAGTGCATATTATGGTGTTATTCCGTACGAATAATGGCGGATAAAGGCTTCTAAAGGATTATCCTTGTGTTTGTAGATCTTGATTTTGATTCATCATCACCATTTCAGCCTATTACTAATCCACTGCTGAACGTAGGCCTCCTCAAAGATTGCCCCATAAATTTAGGCTCTTATGGCTATCTGCTGGCGATCTACGTCAATATTTTTAGACTACGATCGATCGACTCTGAGAGGCTGCAAGTATATTTGATCCGGGATTGTCGTCTAGGTGGAGTGTCTCGTGGCATAGATATTAACATTTACGTATATGTTTTATTACATAAATTTAGGCTCTTATTTTTGGGGAATTTGCCATAGTTGCCACGCGTGGCGGGCGGGTTGAAACCGCAGTTTATTTATTCAGATGTTCCAGGAGATGCTGCTGCCCATCTCTTGGTTTTTATTATACCTTGGTCGACTTTTACGAAACCCACGGGATGAGATGGGGTGGTAGATTCTCTTAAGCCGCCACCACTCGGAAACTAAAAGTTGTAAATTATTAATAAAATAAATGTAATATGAAATGTAAAAGCGCCAATGGCAATCCATGAGCGAAGCCTATGTTCAGCAGTGGACTAGTGAATAGGCTGAAATGATGATGATGATGATGAAAACAGTGATTTGGAGTACTAGCGGCAGGATTCCTGAGCTCCGTACGCACCATTCTAGAGCCAGTTTCTCTGCCGTGAAGCAGTAGTGTGCAGACATTACTGTTTCGGTTTGAAGAGCACTGTGAGCTAGCGTAATCGCTGGGCATATGATACATAAAAACTGACGTCTCAGTGTGACGAGCGCAGTGTTGTGTCACACAGAAAAATTTTCACATCACACAGGTGTCACAGCATTTGTTATGAGCAGACGTTACACTTACCATCAGGTGAACGATTTACTTATTTCCTTACTTTATACAATGAAAAAAACGTAATGAGGATCGATGCCGATACTATACTATCATGACTATGGCCCCACAACATCCCCACAAAATGAGAGCTACAAACTTTTGCCATCAACCAAACAAAGGCCATCTATGAGCGAAGCCTATGTTCAATAGTGGACTAGTGATAGGCTGATGTGATGACTATGACCTGGCATTCTCACCAACTCAATGCTTTTCAAGCGTGTTTTTTATGTTTTTATTAAACTATAATTTTATCTATACCAATATTATAAATGAGATAGTAACTCTCACTTTCAGACGGACAAAAATAGAAGAGAGACAGTGAGCCAGTAAAAAGGTAACAAACAGACCTCTGTTATTTTGTTACCGTTTACCGTTGCCGTTGAGCTAATCTTGACAAAATTCGGCGCAGAGATAGCTTAGAAACTAGCCTGGAAACGGACGTAGGATACTTTTTATTTCGGAAGACCTATGAGTTCATTATATAATTTATATAAGATATTAGGTATTTATAAAAAACCAAGATTAACGCGGACGTAGTCGCGTGCTTCAGGTAGTCATTAATAAAATTAAGTGAACGTGTTAGTAACTTTTAAATATTATTCAAATTGCTTAGTTAAATTTTCATCATTATAATTTGAAGTTATCGTAGAGTATAATATGCTCGTATGTTAATCCATAACTAAGAGAACACAAAAAGTCCAGACCAGACAGACGCCTTTGAGTTAATGCCAGTCATATGAAAGTCATTAAGTTAATTATAAAACAAAATTTATTTTATCACCTCTATTATACCGTCTGTAAAGTTCTTAACGCAAGTCGTTCAACTCACCTCTACTTTCAGTTAATTAATTTTAGCGTTAAATACGTGAATACTTGAATGTCAAGACGTTTCTCGGGTAATCATATCTCTGTCATTTATTTGTTAACAACTTTAGCGACTTGTTAGGTTAAACAGGGATTCGTTTAGGTAATGCGGGACTCGTCCAAACCTACCTAGGACTTCAGTAACGCTCATACGACCAAGATCAAAGGTAAGCTAGGACAAAACAACAACAAAGGTGGTAGATTCTTAAGCAGAAATCCGTCTAGGTAGGTACCACCCCAGGGTCAGTTATTCTTCCGTGAAGCAATAGTGCGCAAATATTGTTTCGGTCTGAAGGGCACTGGGTGCTAGTGTAATCACTGACCATATAAGCCGATGTCTCAGGGTGTCACACAGTTATGCTCTGGATGACACAGCATCTATTATGTGCAGATTATATTTTGCGCTGAAAGCTTTTTGATAACAAATAATTCAACATAAAATATTAAATCATATTCAGCGATAAAGATAATATGTAAGTTTGTTTATTTTTACTATGTTGTACTCATATCATTTTTTATTCGATAAAGTGACGGGACGAGCAAAACGTTCTCCTGATGGTAAGTGCACCGTATGCCTATAACAAATGCTGTGTTACTCAGAACAATTCTGTATAGTACCATACTGCGCCCGTCACCATGAAACATCAGTTCTTAAGTCATATGCCCAGTTTAGCGGATTATATTGCCAATAAAAAGGGTAGCTACCCGCCAGATCGGGTGGTCTGATCTGAGTAGGACGTATCCTCCTCTTAGTAATATTTAGATGTTGTATATATAGATCGCATCTCAGAAAAGTTTTCTGCGCGAGTCTGCGAGTTTCATAGCGCGATTATGGAATGTATGAAATATTTCTTGAGCTTCTCATATGGTGCGACAGAGATGACGCTACACCCAGTGATTACACTAGCTCTCAGTGCCTTTCAGGAACAATAATGTGCTACTACTACTGCTTCGAGGCAGAATAACTGGCCCTGGGGCGGTACCTGCCTAGATGGATTCCTGCGTAGGAATCCTACCACCAGATTAAATAATGATTTTCATACATCTTTCGTTTTCTAAATAAGAAAAAAATTATAGCCTCACTATTTTCTAAAACACCGAAAGAGCTCGACTTTTAAATTAAAATTTTGTGTTTCCAGAATGGAGGGTGCAAGTGATTGCAAATGAAGCTTGATCGAATCAATTGTCCTTAAAAAGCCCTTCTATCAAATCGACTAAAAAGTAAGAGCACAGATAATCGACGTCTAAGTATATTCAGGAAGCGATATTGTAATCGCGTTTTAATTCCCTAATTTAATTTTGTTTGCAATTCAGCACTGCTTCTGATTGAAAATAAATATATTTTAAATATGAATGTGGTGATGAATATTTTGAGTATGATGCAGATTGGAAGCATTGGTAGGATTACTATGCGGGAATCCTTCTAGATTGCAACGTTAGGGGTGTACTTGGAATATGAAAAAGAACTAAGCAACACAATAAAAACGGTTTAATAGAAAAAATAAAAAAAAGATAGGTCGTGAGTGTTATGGCTCGCCCAATGTTTGCTGAAGTAATCCGGTACTACCCTGTGGTTCTGCGTGACACGAAGGATGTCGGCCCCGTCGGGTTGCTGTGATGCTGCGATGCTGAAAGTTTGGCTGGCAGGTGTTCAAATTGCACCGGAAATCTGCTTCTACTTTAGACTCGAATCAAAGAGCAAACCTTGGAGTCGAATCTTAGATTTTAACCTTGGATTCGACCCTGAAAAATACCTTCCAGAAATTGAAGTCCTTCATTTGTAGTTCGGTCTGCATGTGACCACCTCCACACAGCGGAATGGGAATATCGAGATGTAGAAGTGAGATAGCCGTTAAGGACACTCAGATGGAGTTACAATAATAAAAAATAAAATAATAAAGTACCACCGCAAGTCCAGTTATTCCACCGTCAAGGAATAGTGTGCAAACGTTACTGTATTTCGATCTGAAGGGCATTGAAAGCTAGTGTAATTACTGGGCATATGAGACTTAAGAACTGATATCTCAGGGTGATCAGCGCAGTGTGATGAGCGTAGTGTGTTACCACACGGAAACTGAGGAGGAGGAGACTGACGATGCACTTACCATCGGGTGAACGTTTTGCCCGTCTCGTCATTATTACATACATACAGTAACGCCTTTTTCAAGTGGTTGGCATTGGTCACGTAGCCCACTTTTTGTCCTCACGGGAAACGTGACGTGACAGGTGGCGAACCACGTCGCCGCCATTTTGGTACGAGTCAAAAAATTCTTACTCCCATATGCGTTCCCACGAGCAGTATAGTGACAGCATTGTATATTAAGGTGTTATTCTGTAACTTGTAACGTGTGTCTTAGTACTTTAGTCGCATCTTACGACACCTCAGTAGGAAATAGGTAGGTGCATTTCTACTCTGCCGACTATCGGCATAACTGGCACGGCACTTTCTTCCATGGAAAAAATACCAATTCCATCCAACCATACCATTATACCATCATACCATTAGACAATAATCACTGCCACAAGCGTATGGTGTATAGTGACGACGCTGTGGCTTGACAGTATACTTGTTCGAATCGAAATTGGAGCCAACATTTGTGCAAAATACAAATTGTTTGTTATCGGTTCCGGTAGTCTGTGATTGTTCTCATGTCTCTAACATTACATTCTTGCCTACCTGAGATCTAATAGCATGTCAACAACTGCGGGTAGGTTAGGTTCGACTGAGTTTGTGCCTTCACTTTTGTTCTGTGCAGTTGATACATTATGACGGAAATTGGAAGTCGTCGTCGTATTCGAAAATTGGTCAGCCGGACGTCATGTTGCATCTAGTGTGGTGATGACAAATCCCCCCTTCTTGGGTAAGGCCTATGCCTGGCATTGGACTGTTACCAGGCTGATGGTGATAATTTCATCGATGACGTCTTTCAAAGTATACATTTTGCAAAAGTAGTTGTAAAACGTTTCATAATATAAATTTTAAAAGAAAAAAATAAATACTGTTAAGATTTGTCTCTTGCCTCTGCAAATTCACAGCGCCGGGAAGTTACTGAATTTTAACTGAAGCTTGTAACATTATGAATTTTACAGTGGCGTTGAAAAATGCTCTTTATAACGACGTAATAAAACCTTTATATCAACGCCGTATAAATAAAATTATATGGAAATACAAAGTATACATAATACGGGAAGAGAAATATGACGAAAATATGAGAAATGTTGTCACGACTTCGTAGATTTCAGGATATATTTTTGGCGTTGGAAAATGGTGTTTAAATACACATATTTACGGCTTAGTTGATGCAGTATCTAACAATATGGTTTCTGTACCATGGGCCACGGGCCACGGGCCACGGGCCGCGGGCGATTCCAAAATGGAATCAAATTTTGGATAATCTCTATGTTTTCCAGTTCAGGGTGTTTATGTTTGTGCATGTCTGCACATGTATACACCGATAGTTGTTAGCTGATGTCCGGCAGAGTAGAATAGCACCTACCACTTTCCTTCCGAGGTGTCGTAAGAGGCGACTAAGGTGGACAGCCTTTACGAGTATTCTTGCAGAATAACACCATAATATACTATGCTGTCTTTATACCGCTCGTGGGAACGCAACGGGGAGTAACGTTTTTTTGACTAGCACCAAAATGGCGGCGACGTGGGTGACCCGTCACGTCTCGTTTTCCGCGAGGGCGAAAAGTGGGCTACGTGAGTGGCCTCTGCCTACCCCTTATATGGGAGAAAGTCGTGATAGTATGTATGATGATGTAAATACACCCATGAGAAATCCTACACACATGCACACCGTTGTAATTCTGGACCTATTTAAAGTAATTAAGAATATTTAAGTTACGGAAATAGAATAGTTCCTTTAAATAAAACTATTTGTTTTTACGGATTTTATTGCGTTTAATTTTGCACTATTTATAACCCGACGTTTCCAGCGCTTTACAGCACCCATGGTCACAGGAGGACTGAGCACAGTCTCACTCAGATAGTATTGGCGTAAATATAAGAAATCATTAATTGTAACTTTTTATTCGAAATCTGAAAAATTCGTATAGGAAAGTTTACTACAAATTACTCGTACTACTTAAGACTGTGTAAAAAAGTACTATTTGAATTTTTTTTTTTAATTTGATAAAGTAACGAGACGAGCAAAACATTCACCTGATGAAAAGTGCAACGTCTGCCCATAACAGATGCTGTGTTACTCAGAATATTTCTGTGTAGCACCACACTGCGCCCGTCACCTTGATACATTAGTTCTTAAGTCTCATATGCCCAGTGATTACGCTAGCTCACAGTGCCCTTCAGACCGAAACACAGTAATGTTTGCACACTACTACTGCTTCACGGCAGAATAACTGGCCCTGGGGTGGTACCTACCTAGACGGATTCCTGCATAGGAATCCTACCACCAGTAAAGACCTTAAAAATTAACGCTGACGTTGTTATTATACAAGAGTAGGTACATCCCCTGTTTAACACTTTTAGGGGATAAATTTACAAAAATCACAACTAGTTGGGCCAGTTACTCTGCCGTGAAGCAGTAGTGTGCAAACATTACTGTGTCTCGGTTTGAAGGGCACTCAGAGCTAGCGTAATTACTGGGCATATGAGACTTGATACTGATACTGATACTGAGATGATGTCTCAGGGTGATGGGCGCAGTGTGGTGTCACACATAAATTTTCTGGGTGACACAGCATTTGTTATGGGCAGACGTTGCACTTACCACAAGGTGAACGTTTTGCTCGTTTCATCGCTTTATCCAATAAAAAAAACCATTTTAGACCAACCGGTAAAGGCTCTCCGTCGTCTATCAGTCAGTCAGTATTCAAGTTTTATTAAGCAGATACAAAAAAACCTAAAATCCATTGAATGGTATAACCCCATACTTAAAAAGATAGAATAGGATAATTTTTATTCAATATAGATTATTTACATAAACCTTATTGAAAGTCATTGCTTTTTTTATTTTTTAACTACACTGGTTCGCAAAAAAGCCTCTGTCCTGGGAAGAACCAGTAAGAAACCCAGCGGTATTTTTTTTCAGTCACATTTAAAATAATGTACAATAACAGCAGTATTATAAATATGTAGAAATAGCTTGGCGGCGATCACCTCATTCCCAGGGGTTATCATCATCCATGTGTTCCTTAGTGTTATACTCGTAATAAGCCTTTTTATGAAGTCATTGTCTAATATAAAATTTGAACTTTTTGATTGAAAGACTGCACTTTCTGGGATTTTGTTGTAAAAACGTATACATTGCCCCATAAAAGAGTTACTGACCCTGTGAAGTCGAGTAACTGGCATTATTAATTTATGCTCGTTCCTGGTATTTATAAGATACTAGAAAATGTTGCTGCTTAGAATAATTTTATACAGCATTAACTTAATTAGATACGAAGTTAACGTTCATACAATATCGAATACGTCGCGTCTGTAAAGTTTTCGACTACAACTAAAAGAAAGAGTTTCCAGTTGTATCTACTGTAATTTTCCATTAGCTAATTTAACTCGTATATCTCCAAACAAACTTTCTTTCTTAATGTGTTATACGTAAAGTATTAGCGTGCGTATAACTATTATTAGCATGAATTTGTAAAGATCAGTTTATATTGGTCATTTGCCGTTGTTATGTTGGAGGTAAAGAGAAGGGATTTGCTTTAATCGCAACGCTCGGAAGGTTGGATTTTTAATTTCTGAAGTGTAAGCTTCTTTAGAATCGTTGTAATTTGAAAGTAGATGAAGCGAATAAGCAACACTAAAAAAAGACAAACATACATCTATTGGATTTAGCCTGCGACAGAATGAGATATAATACAGTATACAGTGTTCTCATGATTTTTAGGTTGTACTCGCCGAAGGTCATTCAGGTGTAATAAAAAAATATTGTAGATTATTTTAATAGTTAAAAACGAAACATTTTAATTTACGTTACGTTCCTACGTTACGTAAATTAAAACATTTCCTAAGTCCGTTCGTAATGGAAATATTATAATGACACACAAGTCCTGGCTTTGGATAATTGACTTCGTTATAAGCGGATTTTTATTTTAACAGAAATACTTAATGTATGAGAATAAGAAAAAGTAGGAAATAAGCGAAAATACACGGCGTTCATTAAGATTACAAGCACTTTTAAATACGTTACCGCATTATTTTATTTGCGTACAAGTTGATTTTTCCTGTAAAAAAAGTTAGAAAACACGAGCACATCAGAATTTCTTTTAATTAAACCAACGATTTGTGTTATGCACAAATGATGGCTCCGGCTGGGATTTGAACCCAGTACTCGCGGCTTAGAGGTCAGACACTCTGACCAGTAGGCTACGCGGTCGTCAAAGATGTTTTACTAAAAGTAAAGTAAAGTAAAGTTTCAGCCTATAAATGTCCCACTACTGAGCACAGGCCTCCTCTCATTTCTGAGAGGGTTTTGGAGCTTGGAAGAATCCGCCACGCTGCTCCTATGCGGGTTGGCGGACTTCACATGTCTTCGAAATATTTTTAATTTCTCAGACATGCAGGTTTCCTCACGATGTTTTCCTTCACCGCCGAGCACGTGGTAAGTCTTTTCTTTTCTTTTTTCTTTTTTTTTTTTATAAAAACGATGTCCCACAGTAGGATTTCTCCTGTGTCGTGGGTGCGTTTTACATACATAAATTCCACTTGCACAAACACCCAGACCCGGAACAACTATCTGTAGGTTATACAAATACTTGTCCCGTGCGGGAATCGAACCCGCGACCCGCGGCGCAGAAGTCAACCACTTAACCACTGCGCCAACCGAGCGTCCGAGCCGTCCGTCCGTGCCGAACCGAGCGAGAAGTCAGCACTTAAATTGCAATTAACAATTTTAGTGGTGCCGGCACCGGGAATCGAACCCAGGTCACTCGCGTACTATGAAATTAAAACCGAGCGCCTAGCCCCTGAGCTACCACGGCTCTGTGGTTTACTAAATGAATTGAAAACTCCCGTTCAATCCCTCAAATGTATACTCGTATGTGGAGTAAATAAGAAAGAAAGAAAGAAGAAGAAAGAAAAATCATTTATTTGCTTGAAGCAGACGTACACAAAAGTAATACATAATAAAAAAATTAAAATAGTACAAAAAATAAAAAAAAGAGAGAGAGAACTTAAAACACAAATAATACTAAAAATAAAAGTATGGAAATTGTACGCCGTACTCCTAGCAAACGAGGTTGACAACTCAGCATACACTGCGGCGGAAGCGAATTCCGTCACAGCACCGATTTTCAGTGTCAACCCCCATTTGCACTCCGATGTCGTTTAAAGAAAATAAATAAAATAATATGAAATATATAAATAATTACAATATTACGGTAATAATATATAAAACAGTAATAAAATTTTGAAAATAAATACGTAGCCTTCTGACACTTATAGTAATTCCTAACAATAGATATAATACAAGTACTGTTGTAATGTTGAACAATTTAATGTGGATTGCGGAAGCTAAATAGTTAAGTTTCTGTACACGATAAGCTTCATCTTGAATATTATAAGTTAAAAAAAACATATTTCTTATACGTTCGTTCAAAAAATGACCTTCTCAGAGAAGAACCGGCAAAAAACGCTGGGGTCTTTTTTTTTTTATTGTAAACGTTCACCTGATAGTAAGTGCTACGTCAGCCCATGACAAATGCTGTGTCACCCAGAATATTTCTGTGTGACACCACACTGCGCCCGTCACCCTGAGACATCAGCTCTTAAGTCTCATATGCCCAGTGATTACGCTAGCTCACAGTGCCCTTCAAACCGAAACACAGTAATGCTTCCACAGTACTGTTTCACGGCAGAATAACTGGCCCTGGGGTGGTACCTACATAGACGGATTCCTGCATAGGAATCCTACCACCAAAAAATTTTCATGCTTTGTTATATAATGTAATTTATAAATTTTATAAAATTGCTACCTACATTATAAATTTAGTAGCCAGGGGGTTTGCAAGTGCAGAGTATGAGTTATTTCCACACATCTTTGTATTTCCTTTATATAATGATCGATTTTATAATACGCTTTGTCTATTAATGTCTTCTTGACAAGTTTTTTAAAATGTCCGATTTTTGTGTTACACTTTCATGAATTTTATTATATTATTGTAGATATATAAGACAGTAAGTTAAATAAAATCTTGTAGAAAAAAAGATTGACAGTCGAAACCATTTTAAAAAAGTCTCCATGAAGTTCATTTAACAGAGCAAAAGGATTCCGATTTTAATTTCGATTAGGGATTTTTATTCAATTAATTTGAAACAAATAGCTAAAAGACGATCAAAAAGAAAATACGACAAAGACGCCTCGTTTAACATAATGGCCAACTTTTGTTCAATTGATGAAAGGGAGCTTTTCCAACGTCAGTTGCCTCGTTCTTCAATTCAATCAGCTTCAATTTGCAACTGAAGACGCCCTTATGCCTGAGAGAATAACAATGAAATTTATTAACCGTAAATTTAATTTGATTTGGACCTCTTTAAACAAAGAACTCGAACACTTGGCCGTTAGGATAAAATGTTCAAGTATCTTTTTATAGTGATTTCGTAAATCGTAATTTGAAATTTTATCCGAGTAAAGTCGATCAATGAGTAGACCGTCCTCATCGTAACTGGTGGCAGGATTATTTTTCAGGAAACCGTTTAGAGGTAGAAGCAGGTCCCGTCGCGACTTCTAGCACTGAGTGATCGCCAGCAGCGTCATTAAGCTTATCTCACACATATCAGATCGATCTGCCGTTGAGCCGGCGTCAACCGAATGCGTCCACGTAGCTGAAGTGTCTCAGCACCTCATGGCTGCACGGTGGGTGCTCGGTAGGGGCAAGCGGGGCCACCCCGAGATCATATCCTCCGCGGGAATCATAGCCGGCTTTTTTTTTATAAAGTGACGAAACGAGCAAAACATTCACCAGATGGTAAGGGCAACGTCCGCCCACAACAAATGCTGTGTCACCCAGAATATTTCTGTGCGCCCGTCACTCTGAGACATCAGTTCTTAAGTCTCAAATGCCAAGTGATTACGCTAGCTCACAGTGCCCTTCAAACCGAAACACAGTAATGCTTGCACACTACTGCTTCACGGCAGAATAACTGGCCCTGGGGTGGTACCTACCTCGACGGATTCCTGCATAGGAATCCTACCACCAGTAAGGCTTGTGCGCCGTCCCCTCGCCGACTGCGGTACGTAAACGCGGCGACGACCAGTCGTGAACGCGGAGACTGCGAGCTGACCACCACTCGTATGCCCTGAAGACGCTGATTAATTTGCGTTGCAGTATGAAGTTTCATACAAAGAATACTAAACGGCTAGAGGTCAGGTGACGCTGATCCGGTGCCGAGCTGATATGTCTGCGACAACCCTTATTCTGCTTAGAAGGCTGTTAGAAGCAGCGGAGCCGCGGACTGAAGGCCCACGAGTCTTCCGACGTTACTGCAAAAATCGCCAGGTCTACAGCGCACTATACAAAAATGGCAAATTTGTATTGACGAGAGTTACCACGGGATAACATATGTATTGCTGTGGCGCCGTGCTATCGGCGCATCGACGTTCCGCGTATCCCGTGTTATTGACGCAGCATCAGCATTATGCATATCCATTGTTTAGTTCCTACATTATTTTAATTGTATAATTGATTAACCAGTCTTGACTTAGCTTTAACATTGTAACGTACTCATTAAATAAATATTATAGTTTTTTAAAACATAATTTTTCAACGCCCAAACTTAACTCGAGATTATTTTTATTAAATACTTTATACTAAGCTATTTAAATTAACATTCCAGATTGGTGTGACATCTTGTAAATGTTGTAAAAATGCTATTCACACAATAATTTACACACAACAATTTGTTTTTCTGCTAATATATTTTTTAAGAATTTTATTGTAAACAGATAAAATTGGTTGTTTTATTAGTTACGAAAGAATTTAAAACGAAACAATTTCGCAATTCATTTCAAATTTTCGTAAACTGTCTAGACTAATAAGAATAAAATTATTATTGATGAAGAAAGAGAATGTTCTGGAATAGTTTTTCTTGAATTACAAATTACAAGTACGAAAAAGTAAATTCTAAATCTCCCATTATATTCAGAGTGAGTCGAATCCATACTAATATTGTAAATGCGAAAGTAACTCTCTCTGTCCCTTTGTCTGTTTACCTTTCCACGACTCAACCATTGAACCGAACTTAATGAAATTCGGCACAGAAATAGCTTGCATCCCGGAGACATACGATACCTTTTATCCCGGAAAATAAAATCGTTAACACGAGATATTTAAAAGACCTATGTCCACGCGGACGAAGTCACTTCAGCTAGTTATCAATAAAGTCTAATTCAATAATATAACAAGTTATTTCAGTGAAGTCAATTCCCTCTGTTCCCTGTTTGGAAGGTTTTGTAGAAAAAAAAAAATATTTAGCCAGAGATAAAATTGTAAGTTTTTGCTTCAATAAATGTTGATTTTATATTTGCTACGGTACTTTAGTTTTATAAAACGAAAATTGAATATTTTTAATGTCGATGTCGTTTCAGCCTATCAATAGTCCACTGCTGAACATAGGCCTCCCCCATAGATTGCCACAAAAGTTTGTAGCTCTCGTTTTGGGGGGATTTTGCCATAGTTGCCACGCTTGGCAGTTTTTAATGATTTGTCGAATATTATACATTTAATAAAACTAAATTAACTCGTGTGGATTTTATCGTGTTATACTTTAACTACTTAGAATCCGACATTTCGACATTCCGCTTTACAGCACGTATGGTCACTGGAGAACTAATGTGTTAATTTAGCTTCTTCTCGAATATTTTTTAAACTTTCCTTCTCTTAGAATATAACAGAATAAAAATTGCTTTACTTCTTGGCAAAAAAAAAGTTCTAATAAGAATCAGTAGACGAGAGATTAGAATATGGTAATTGGACCTGTCACCAAAGACGTTGTTAAGATCGGGAGTGTGTCGACAAGGGTTGCGTATAATATACGCCATATAGCCGGCCATATAGCTCATAGAATCGATAACCTTTGGAGAAGAAAGATTCTTGAGAGGCAACCTCGTACCGGCAAAAGCAGTGTAGGGCGACCCGCTACTACTGTGTCGACCTGCACGGTTTTGCGGGAAGTCGATAGATGCAGGTGACTCAGAACTTTGCGAGCAATCTATAGGGGATGCCTATATTCAGCACTGGACTAGTGATAGGCTGAAATGATGATGATGATTATGATGATGAGGTACGATCGCAAAGCCGTAAAGGAGTGCAAACATTATTGTGTTCGGTTTCAAGGATACTGATAGCTAGTGGAATAACTGGACCAATAACACTTAAGAACTGATGTCTCAGGGCGATGAGCACAGTGTGGTGCCCTATAGAAATAAAATTAATAAAGTAAGTTAATAAAAATAGTAAAGTAAATGTGACCACCTGAAATTCATTAAGTGCTAATTGCCATGTTCTGTAAATAAATAAATTTCAAATATTCTTTATTGCTGCCTGCTTCTTTACTGCTGATCCGACTTTAAAGTAAATAGTATACTAATTATTTTAGATTCCAATTACGGAAACTGTCTCCTTACCATTAAATATTTACGTCCATACCTTTTAATATTATAAATGCGAAAGTAACTCTCTCTGTCCCTCTGTCTGTTTGTTACCTTTTTACAGTTGAGCTGATTTTATCGAAAGTTAGTACAGAGATAGCTTGCCAGGATGCAGACGGACATAGGATACTTTTTATTCCGAAAAAACCACGGGATATAAAAAAACCTAAATATATCCACACGAAAGAAGTCGCGGGCAGCCAGTCTTTTATAAGACAGATGTAGGCAAGAAAGTCCTGAATAAATGTGTACCGCTATTGAAAATTTAAAACGCTCCAGGCAATTATAATCTTCGGTTAATTAGCTGACTTCTTTAAGTGAAAAATAATTTATATCCTTAAAATATAGTATAATGCTTAATCCTCTACTTCTCTAGCGTACTTTTCGCAGCGACTTAAGAAATAATTTAAGCGTTTCAGAATTTGCATAACCACCTTTATTTTGCATTTAATTAATATTCAAATTAAGTTCTGAAGATCAAAGATCACAAAAGCCTTGAGAATATTAGTATTATCAGGATGTGGGAGGAAAGTCACAATAATATTTTTTAAGAAGAATATGTTTACAAAGTTATTTTCGTATATTGTAACTTAGTTTGCGGTTTACAAGAGAAAATCAAAATTTAGGGTTCGAGACTATACGATTTTATTTGAAATTACTTTTGGATCTTCGTATCAGATAACGCGAAAGAAACTTTAAAAAGCTTGTATTTGTTAAAGTGCGTAAAGATACATCCATATCAATATTGTGAACGCGAAAGTAACTCTCTCTGTCCCTCTGTCTGTTTGTAACCTTTTCACGGCCGTTTAACCGATCTCGACGAAATTTTCCACTGAGATAACTTACATCCTGGAGATGGACATAGGATACTGTTATCCCGGAAAATTATTTCATCACGCCGTTCACGTCACGAAGTCACTCCAGCTATTCTTCTCAAACATTTCATTTCTACATACATACATACGAGTACATAAGACCGTTCAGAAGAAAATTGGACTTCTAATTCCAACTTTTGATTCAAAATCCAACGTCACTTGATTTCCGCATCACTGCGATAATATCCCTGGGCGCCTGTTCGCCTGCAATGGAAACTTATCAAAGTCACTAAACCGCTGTTCGTATAACGCTGTACTTACTTAACTGTCGCGTCGCATGTACACCCCTAAAAAGAACTTTTTGCTTTAAATTCTGCGTTGAGTTATATAACAAATAATTTTCGTAAATAACAGTTTTTAATACATACATACATAAGATCACGACTGTATCCCATAAGGGGTAGTCAGAGACTGGGCACTCACTGCAAAAACAGATGACTGCCACAATCCACGTTTCACCAAAACAATATAATGCACTTGGTGTGATAGGTGGTGAGCCCATCGCCACCATGCGCTGTTGGGTGCACAACGCAGTTTAATTCCTTACTCGCCTTTTACGAGATCCATTGGATGAGATGGAGTGGTAGTATTCTTTTAACGAGCCGCCACCACACGGCTAACGGCATTTCTACAGCATTAACAATAAATAAAATTTTCAAGGTTAAGTAAATTTGAGTATTTGGTTATTATCAAAGTTTTGACGATTAAGTCAAAATGCAATGAAATGAATTGGCTGAAAAGACGATTTTTGAAGTTTTACTTTTTGGGCGCGTTAAGAGTAAAAATTTGGAACAGTTTGAAGTTGGTCGTCTAACTAAATTAAGTTTATAATAAACGAAGCAAAAGTTTTTTTTAATTAATATTAGTGATTTAATTATATAAATATATGTATATACATTAATCGCTTTGACTAAATTCTTGTCATTAGTCTGCAAGCAGATTGCTTAAAGTAATCGTAAGATAGTAAGATTAGATATATTCTAATAGCTCAAGCGCCAAGCGCTCGCCGAAGAAAACAATACATTAATAAATAATACTGACCTTACATGTCATACTACATACAGCTCCGTTAGGTATTTTGACTACTTTCAACTAACGTGTTACTTAGTAACTTTTAACCACGTTGGAGCTATTTGCCTATTTCAGCCTTATTGGATTTTCCCTTAAAGAGGTAAACGGTCCGTTAAGCTGATTCGTAAGATTTTTAATTTCACTTTTTTAATGCCCTTGAAATTTCAAGGCTCTTTATTGAAGGCATTTGTTAAGCATAAATTATTAAAAAAAAAATTGTATTGCTATTCATTTCGTTTGATTAACAGGCGGTCTCTTGAAGAAAAGTTGGAAGTGATAGAAATGTATTTTTTTTTTAAATTTTATAAATCATGTACCACGCTAGGATCTCTTCTTTCTTGAGTCAAAGTCAAAGTCAAAATTTCTTTATTCAATTTAGGCTTGTTTAAAGTTCTTATTAACGTCAATAATCTCCAACGTACGTCTCTAACGTCTCCACAAGTTCAAAAATGCCCTCAGAAAAGAACCGGCAAGATATACTGGGCTTTTTTATATTTTATTTATTAAAACTTTATTGTACACCTTAATTAAAAGGGTAACAATGGGCGGACTGAATGCCTATTGGCATTCTTTACCAGTCAACCCGTGGGCGTGAGAGAGAGAAAGTTGTGAAGAAGTTCAATATAAAAAAAAAATGTGAAAAATACCATAAATAACCAGCCGAAGTAAATAAAATTAACAAAAAATTAAGAAAAAATAAGTAAATTATAATATGGTATACATAAACATACAAAAACATAAATACACATATATATATATATATATATATATATATATATATACAAAATAAACATACACACATATTCATACATACTTCTATATACGTTACATATACTTAAAAATGCAATGATCAAGGAAGACGTATCGTCGTCGTCGTCGTTTCAGCCTATCAATAGTCCACTGCTGAACATAGGCCTCCCTCATAGATTGCCACAAAAGTTTGTAGCTCTCGTTTTGGGGGGTAATATTCCCGCACCAACCTTTTAAAAGTATTTTTGTTGGATACTTTTCTAATATCTTCGGGCAGGGTGTTCCAGAGCAGTGTAGCCTGAACAGTAAAGGAGTTACCGACGAAACCGGTGGAATGTTGAGGTACACTAACCTTATGATTAGATGAGGAACGAAGAACCCTTTCATGAGTTAAATAAATATACTGGAATTTATCCATAAGATATGACGGAGTGAAAGGATTGTTTAAAATAGTGAAGAGACAAGGAGAATTATAGAGTTACGCCTTTGTTGAATAGGAAGCCATTTAAGGCGAGAACGATATTCAGAGATATGGTCATACTTTCGAAGGCCGAAAATGTACCTGATACAATTGTTTAGAAGGCGCTCTATGTAACACATATCTGCATAGTCAATAAATGGAAGTATGAGTGACTGCACAAGAATGACCTTAGTCTTAACGGGCAGAAAGTTTTTAAGGCGGTAGAGTGAGCATAATGCCCCGGTCTCTTTCCGGGAGACTTCAGTGACGTGTTTCCTCCAGTCCATAGTCGTATCGATATACAGCCCCAGGTTTTTCACCGAGTTTGAGAACGGTATTATGTTATCGTTGTAATGCACGGAAGGCAGACTTGAGAAATCAATTTTACCTAGCATTTTCGGTCTACCTACCAGCATAGCTTGGCATTTTTTGGTATTTACAGTAATTCCAAAGCGTAATGACCAATCGTATATGGACTTAAAATTGTTATTAATATTATTAATCGCGTTATGAAGAGTATAGATATCAGATTGCACGTAGATCTGAAGATCATCTGCATACAGGTGATACGAACAATTGAGACTCGAAAGAATACCGCCTTGCGGCACGCCAGTATCAATATGAGCCCACTGTGAGGTATTTTGCCCCATGCAGACAGATTGCTGACGTCCGCGAAGATAAGAAGACAACCACTCCAGGACCGAGGGAGCGAATTTAAAATGGGTAAAAATAGCAAGGAGGATTTCGTGGTCGACTGTGTTAAAAACATTAGAAAAGTCAACAAGCACCAAAACTGTAACTTTCTTCAGTTCCATGCCTTCCCTGATATCTTCAGTGATTTTAAGTAATGCAGTTGTGGTGCTGTGACCAGAGCGAAACCCAGACTGATAAAGACTCAGTAGGTTATGTTTGTATATGAAGTTAGAGATTTGCTTATGGACACAGGCTTCCAAAACTTTGGACAGAAAAGGCAGAATCGATATGGGCCGGAAATGAAGGGGAAGTGTAGGGTTTGGAATTTTAGGTAGAGGTTTCACAAAAGCCTTTTTCCACAGAGACGGATATTGGCCGGAGTCAAGAGAAAAGTTAATAATGTAAGTGACTGCAGGGAGAAGGTACTCTATTAAATTGGTTATCATGACTCTACTTACCTCATCGCAACCCACAGCCCCGGACTTAATTGCCAAAAAAGTCTTCCTAACATCTACTTCGTCTACAGGAGAAAAATTAAAGACAGGAATGGGAGGGGGTTGGATTGAAGCTATGTAAGCTATGGTACAAGAACGGATTGTAGGGTCCATTGCAACAGCAGAAGTGAAATGAAGATTGATATCGTCGTGAGAAATAGTAAGACCGCAATCCAGAGACGGTGACTTACCCACTCCCATAGAGTTAAGAAATTTCCATATATTCGATGGTGAAGAATTATTTATATTATTGTGGAAATATCGGCGTTTAGCAGTACGTACCACCTGATTGCATCTATTTCTGGCCATCTTAAAAGATAACCAGTTCTCCTCCGTACGTGCCCTCTTAAATCGTACGAAAGCCCTATTGCGACTGTTCATTGCCTTCCGTATAACTTCAGTCATCCAGGGAGCTGGCCGGCGTTTGACCCTAACCATATGAGCTGGAGCGTGAGCATCATACAAATCCAGAATCATGCTATTGAGTAAAGTAACCTTTTCATCAACAGCAGATGCCCTTGCCATAGAGGTAAAACTTAAATTGGCTGCGTCACTCATTAATTTTTCCAAGTTTATTCTATTAAAATTGCGTAAAAACCGAACCGATGGACTAAATTTCGGTGGTATTAGCTTATACGAAGCATAAATGAGGTCGTGACGAGAGAAACCCGGTGCAGGAAGCTGACCATGAGTTGCCACATGTTCAGAAGAATCGGCTGTATTGAGATCAATCAATGAGTCATCAGAGTCGAAGTTATGATGAGTAGCCCCCAAAGGAAGAATAGACAGATTAACAGACTCAATGATTATACGAAGTTTTTGAGAGCGTAAAGAATTTTTTAACAGATCGGTGTTAAAATCCCCCATGACTATGCAGTGCGAGTACTCAGAAGTAATGTTCTCGAGAGCCATTTCTAAATTGGCGAAATAGTCAATTGAAGGAGGACAAAACACTACTCCCAGAATCATCCTTAAACCCTTGACATTAAGTTCCAGAAACAAAAACTCCGCTGAGGCAGAGTAGGGAGAATGAGAAGTTAAGACGATTTTGTACCAAATTGATTTATGCAAATAAATAGCAACACCACCGCCCCCTCTGTCTATGCGGTCGTTTCGAATCAGTATAAAATCCGGTAGAGGATACAACGTCGAGTGCAACGATGGCTTTAGCCAACTCTCAGAAACTAATATTGCGTGTATAAAATTGTAAGAGAAAGATACTTCAAACTCTGAAAAGTGGCTTGGGATACTTTGTGCAATAATATGATAGACATTTAGCAATTTATCGTTGTTTGGAAAAATTTCGTTTAATTGTTTACTTAAAGAATAAACGCTACCATTTTACTGATCATCGCAAGATACTCGTACAAATGAGAGGTCGGAATCATCAGAACATAATGATTCAACATCGACCATAATAAAATGTAATATGATAAATATTTATATTATATATAAAATAATAAAAATAAAATATTATACCTAACGCAAAAGAATAATAACAAAAAAAATCCAAATGAAATAAGCACCATCCCTCCAGTTGACTGTTTACAACGCAGTTGTACTATTAGAGCAATTAGTAGTAGCCAGGCACAGTTAACATTTTAAACTGGGGAAAAAAAAACAAATGTCAATGCTTTACACAAAGAAGCATAACTCACCTTACGTAATTTAAGCAGTAAAGAAATGACGACATAAACTAATTATTCTAAATAACAATAATAAATAAGAAAACATTGGAGTATTATTTACAAAAATGTAGCTACTCGTAAAACATAAATGAAGATTGTAGGCTGTATGTTTAAAAGATCTGTGCCTGTTAAGTCAAAAATGTTGTTAATATTAAACCAATTTGACAATAACGTTTTGTTTACATTATCTTGTGAATGTTCCTAAGTAACCACTGATTTACAAAATATAATAATAATCACTTTACCCATATTTACGTAAAAAAGAAAAAAAATGACTATACAGCAAACATCAGATTATCGGAGTGGAACAAAAAGTGTAATTAAAAGAGACGTGTAATTAGAAGATATAATGCCATTTATAAATTACAAAAAAAAAATTACATCATAAATCTAATAGCCAGGGAGGGGGTTTGCAAGTGCAGAGTATGAGTTATTTCCAGACATCTTTGTCCTCTATATAATTATCTATTTTAGAATACTCTTTATCTAATAATGTCTTATTGACAAGTTTTTTAAAATCTCTTTCCGGTTTTTGTGTTATACTTTTAGGAATTTTATTATAAAATTTTATACATCTACTAAGAAAAGACTTTCTCTAGCGTGTCGCCTCGACCTATTCTACAGGGTATGGTTCTGAACGTACATAATATTTTCAAAAATAAACAACGACGGAAGTGTGAAAATATTGGTCTCCTTGAATAATTCTCGTAGCGACTCGCGATGTCCCAAGTTAAAGATTGCCCGAAATGCTTGGTTTGCAAAATAAGTATAGTCTCAAATTCAGCTGCGGATCCCCACAATAGTACGCCATAGGAAATAATACTGTGAAAGTATGCAAAATATACTAATTTAGCTGTAGCTTCACCAGTCAGCTGTTTAATCTTTCTTATTGCAAAAATGGCAGAACTTAATTTCGGAGCTATTTTTTCAATGTGCGCTGCCCACTGTTACTTGGAATCAGTAGTGATTCCAAGGAATACAGTTGAAACGTGAGATTAGAATTCTGTAAATCAATATGAATATTATGCACCAACTTGCACATTTTAAAGTGTAAACATTTTGTTTTCCCTGCATTTCAAACTAAATTATTTGCCGCAAACCATTTGGAAACTAATGCGTTTCATTGGGCTGTTCCAGCAATTATGTATCATCGGCAAACAGAACTATCTCAGACGTTTTTTGTACCAAAAATGGTAGATCATTAATGTAAACCAAGAACAGAAAACAAATATGAAAAAGAACAGAAATGGACCAAGGATCGATCCCTGATGGCATAACACCTTTCTATTTGTAAGGTAGGAAGACGAAAGATCCAGTGCGGCTTCACGAAAGCCGTAGAATTTAAGTTTACATATTAAATTTTTATATTCCACGCAGTGAGTTTTACAAACTGACCCGGAAACCAAAAGTTTGTATTTTCGTACAACATAGCAGGACTCGTTATTGTGCCGTGAAGCAGTAGTGTACAAATTGTATTACCGTGTTTCGGTCTAAAGAGCACTGAGTGCTAGTGTGAGCAAATGAGACTTAGGAACTGATGTCAAAGTCAAAGTCAAAATTTCTTTATTCAGTTTAGGTTTCTATAAAGCTCTTATGAGTATGAAAATCTGCACCGGTTCAAAAAATAAGACCTTTTCTGAGAAGAACCGGCGAGAAACTTTGAGGTATTTCTTTTTTTCAATGCCATATTACATGTCATTTATAAGTTATATAAAAATTACAACATAAATTTAGTAGCCAGGGGGTTTGCAAGTGCAGGGTTAGAGTTATTTCTAGACATATCTGTCCACTATGTAATGATCTATTTGATAATACGCTTTTTCCAATAATGTCTTCTTGACAAGGTTATTGAATTTCATGTTAGTTTCAAATGCCCAGTGATGACGCTAGCTCACAGTGCCCTTCAAACCGAAACACAGTAATGCTTGCACACTACTGCATCACGGCAGAATAACTGGCACTGGGATGGTACCTACCTAGACGAATTCCTACATAGGAATCCTACCACCAGTAAAAAATAACACTCAGAGTCACACTTTTAGGATGTATCAGGGTGAAGAGCGCCAGTGTGGTGTAACACAGATGTAATTAAAACCCGCTGAGTGAAGGACAATACATATCTAAAATAGTTATGTCCTCATGGACGATTTTATAACACGTCACCTAATTCCGAATACAGTTGGAATCTATGAACTGCGCGAGAGGTATTATAGTGCCACAAGTGCATGCAAAAACACAAGGGCAGTCACTAATCATTGCCTATCTGCGCCCGATGAAACACTAATGCGATAAGACAATGCAGTGAGCTGGAATAATAGTTAAAAAAACGCGTGTAACTAATACATGTGAAAAAAGTTTTTTTTTTATTGTTGTAAGTGATGAACGAGCGAAACGTTCACCTGATGGTAAGTGCAACGTCTGCCCATAACAAATGCTGTGCCATCCAGAACATTTCTGTGTCCTAACTGTGCCCATCCGCTGAGACGTCAGTTCCCAAGTCTCATATGCCCAGTGATCACGCTAGCTCGCAGTACCCTTCAAACCGAAACACAGCAACGCTTGCACAACACTGCTTCACGGCAGAATAACTGGCCCTGGGGTGGTACCTACCTAGACAGATTCCTGCATAGGCAAGTATTTATTAGAAATGTGATTAAAATTAAATAAATAGCCATGTGGCGGCGGCTTAAGAGAATCTACCACCCCATCTCATTCCGCGGATGTCGTAAAAGTCGACAGAAAAAAAATAAAATCCCGGAGATGGGTAGCACGGCATCTTCCTCGAACATCTGATTAAATAAACTGCGGTTGCCAACCCGCCTGCCGAGCGCGGCGACTATGGCAAAATCCCTTCAAAATGACCGCTACAAATTTTTGTGGCAGTCTATGGAGCCTATGTTCAGCAGTGATCCGGTTCTCACCGCCTAGAGTTACCGACACATAAGTCGACAGTCCAAATGGACGCGCGCAGCCTCCCTCGGACGGTCATTAGACGACTTAAAATATTTAAGATTTTCGAAATCGCGAAAGCACGCAGCGAACGCGACACAGTCCGAACTTTGAGGTTTTTGAAGGAGTTTTTATTTATTTATTTATGTTTGGGTCAAAGCAAACCTGGCACGCGGGCCACTGGCCCGCGAGCACAGTATCCGATAAAGCTGTAAAAGCCGAGAAGGCTAACAGTAATTACATCACCGAAAATATATATATCAGCAGTGATTCTCTTAAGCCGCCACCATACGGTTGTGAATAAGTATAAGTGCAAGTAACATAAGTAAAGAGTAAAGTGTTGCAAAGTTAAGGAAGCGGAGCGAAGCTCTTAGTGCAACAACGGACGATATTAATTTCAGTTCGCAAACTGAAGCGGTATTAATTGTACATTTTCCCTCGTTTAAAACTAACTTATAGTAGAGTATCAGTAACTTGGCTCCGTATTAACAAACGATACTTGGCTGAGTGAAACTGCAACACTATGCAAAGTGACGTAGGTCATTTCTCGGTGCGTTCCTCAAGGATATCTGTTTAACTTACAAACAGAAGTCCGGCAGAGAGGTGTCATAAGAGGCGTCTAAGGTATTGTACGGACAGCCTTTAGTCGTGCAGAATAACACAATAATATGCAATGCTGCCACTACAGCTCGTGGGAACGCAATGAGGGGTAAGATTTTTGCACGTCTCATGGCACGAAGCGGCGTGAGATAGTGATTTATATCCGACATGTCAAGGCCAAGCGGTGCCTCCTCTTCAAATGCCCCTATCACAATTATATTGCACTTATATGCTCATTTGAAAAGACTCATATCAAGAAAACACTTTAATTAATACATTAAAATTATTTTGAAAAATCATCTAATATTTACTTTAAAAATAACTGTTAAAAATAAAAGTTTATAAAGAAAGATTGACAGGGATGTGCCTAAAAAAATCTAGACATACAAGTCAATTTTTCACGATAAGTCCTGAAAAAATTGACGTATCGAGGCCGGGTTTATTTATCGTGTCCAGAATTTATCAACTGGTTTCCTATTTCATATCAAAAGTCTAGCACGTAAAGTTATTAAGTAAAATAGATTTTTTTTTATTTTATTTTTCTGAAATGGAATTGATTCGAAATATTTAAACCTCAATACGATTTTTTTTCTAAAGAGTTAAATGAGCGTCATGAGACTTTCATTCACGTCAAACATTTTGTTGATTCGTACTAAAATGGCGGCGATTTGGATCTCACGGAGGCCTTAAGTGGGCTACGTCTGTGGCCTCTGCCTGCCCCTTACATTGGAAAAAGGCGTGACTGTAAATAGACCACTCAAGCGTAAGTTAATTTTCCTAATACGCGAGTGACCTGAAGCCTGGTGTCCGGACCACTAAAATTTTTTCTGCAAATTTAAGTCGATTTAAGGGTTCTGCGATAAAGAAAAACATCGTGGCTAAACCTGCATCTGAAGAATACAATATTTTCGGGAACATTTTTTTAATGATTAAAGTAACGAGACGTCTGTCTTAACAAATGCTGTGTCACCCAGAACACTTCTGTGTGACACCGAACTTCGCCCGTCATCCTGAGACATCAGTTCTAAGTCTCATATGCCCAGTGATTACATTAGCGATCGGTGCCCTACAGACCGAAACAGTAATGTTTGCACACTAATGCTTCATGACATAGTAACTGGCCATGCGGCGATTCCCGCATAGGAAGTCCGGCTCAAATACTTGCTCAAAAATGAGAAGAGACCTGTGCTCAGCAGTGAAACACTTAAAGGCTGTTAATTTACTTATTATTAAAAAAGCCGTGTGGGGGCGGCTCGATAAAAGAATACTACCACTCCATCTCATCCAATGGATCTCGTAAAAGGCGAGTAAGGAATTAAACTGCGTTGTGCACCCAACAGCGCATGGTGGCGATGGGCTCACCACCTATCACACCAAGTGCATTATATTGTTTTGGTGAAACGTGGATTGTGGCAGTCATCTATTTATGCAGTGACTGCCCAGTCTCTGACTACCCCTTATGGGATACAGTCGTGATCTTATGTATGTATGTATTAAAAACTGTTATTTACGAAAATTATTTGTTATATAACTCAACGCAGATATTTAAAGCAAAAAGTTCTTTTTAGGGGTATACATGCGACGCGACAGTTAAGTAAGTACAGCGTTATACGAACACCAAGCAGTTTAGTGACTTTGATAAGTTTCCATTGCAGGCGAACAGGCGCCCAGGGATATTATCGCAGTGATGCGGAAATCAAGTGACGTTGGATTTTGAATCAAAAGTTGGAATTAGAAGTCCAATTTTAATCGCTGTTCGTATAGTATCTGAATAACTCAAGCTTTACCATAGAGATTTATTAAACATGCCTTATAAGGATACATGGTTATATTGTAGTTAATAGAATCAGGCGTTACTTTGCGGAAATCCATTATAATGAAGGAAGGTAAGTTACTTTGCTAAGATCCCCATGCAAAATATAAAAATGGTGTATATTACCTAGTTTTTTGAAGAGCACCGCCCGCCCTCCCTCAGTAGCGTGCACAAGCAAACTAACACCGCCACCAGGAACCGCCACCAGGTACCCTCCACCAACTACAATACCACCACTAGATAATATACACCACTGAAGTCGAGAACACGACACGTGTTTCGCCCCAAAACGAGGCATTATCAAGCGTCATAGACTCTACGACAGACGGCCGCCGAGTGTCTGTACTCCATGTGAGTGTATACACCATTTTTATATTTTGCATGCGGATCTTAGCAAAGTAACTTACCTTCCTTCATGGTTATATTGGTTAGGTTTCTGAACGGAACATAAATTCCTATTTTAAACACCTTGCTTTCTCTCTCATTTAACTTTCGCTCTCTAGCAACGACGCCATTCGTCATCATCATTTCAGCCTATTACTAGTCCACTGCTAAACATAGACCAGATTGCCACAAAGTTTGTAGCTCTCGTTTAGGTAGGATTTTGCCATAGTTGCCACGCTTGGCAGGCGGGTTGGCAACCGCAGTTTACTTATTCAGATGTTCCAGGAAGATGCCGCTGCCCATCTCCTGGTTTTTGTTTTCCTTTCGGAGACTTTTACGACACCCACGGGATGAAATGGGGTGGTAGGGTCTCTTAAGCCGCCAACACACGACGTAGCCGCCACCACACGACGCTATTAACTAAGACTAATGTTGCTAACTTAACGGTGCTAGTGAAATTAAAAAAAATACGAAGATTAAAGAGGATTTTATGGTAAAACTGCATTTCATTAAATATTAAAATTAACAGTCACAATTAGAGGGTAAATGAATATACAATTTTTTAGTCATGTATATCAACATAATTTTGCTTCTGACGACCGCGTGGTTTCCAATCTCAGGCGGAATCAAAATCTGAGCAGGAATTAAAATTGTTGGTTTCAGTCTAGTTGTGTTGGGATTATGTCAGTGTCTCTCGCATTATTTTATTAATTTATTTATTAAAACTTTACTATACACCTTAATTAAATGGGTAACAATGGGCGGCTTTCGGAATTTGGCATTCTCTCCCAATCAACTATAACACTATATACACTATCATACTGTAACACTTTATCTTAGTCTTCCTCCGATCTTATCACATAAAAGCTTACAGTTCACGCCTGTAGTATTGTGGCATATAAATAGCTTCAGAGATCGTCAGTGTTTAGTTATACTACGCGCGTTCGTTTCTACGTACACATACGTACAGTCACGCCTTTTACGCATATCAGGTGTAGGCAGAGGCAGCACACGTATCCTAATTTTTTACGAGTACATGTTACGAGTGTACGAGTTAAAAAATTCTTACTCCCCATTGCGTACCCACGAGCAGTATAGTCAAAGCATTGTATAGTATAGTTGTTAATATGCACGAATTAAGGCTGTCGGCGGTAGGAAAGAGGTAGATGCTATTTTAGTCTGTCGGACAGCTATCGGCTAATATATGTATAATGATATTACATACATACATACAGTCACGCCTCTTTCCCATAGGGGTACGCAGAGACCAGATTTTTCCACTTGCTACGATACTGACACACATCTTTAGCATCTTCTACTTTCATTAGCGTTTTCACACACGCTCGTCGGTTGCGGGTACTTTTAACGTGACCTTTCCTCAAAAGTTCACCGATCTGATTGTGATACGTACGCCTAGGTCGACCCTTACCGGCTTTTCCATTTACACTTGCCTCATAAATCTGTTTCGTCAATCTCCTTTCATTCATCCTCTCTACGTGTTCAAATCATCTAAGCATGCCTTTATCTATCTTTTTCACTACATCTTCAACCACACCGGAACGTTCCCTTATCACGCTGTTTCTCACTTTGTCAATCAGAGTTACTCCAGCTATACTTCTCAAACTTCTCATTTCCACAGCGTTAATCCTACTTTCATGCTTCTTCTGCCAGACCCAGCATTTACTACTATACATAAGTGTAGCCAGAACGTATCTAAAAAGGCACGACTGGCTGTACATAGGGGAGTTCTGGTCCCCACACTTATAATGATATTATACTCTTGAATTATTGTAAATAATGAAACAAAGACGTAATTGCGTTTCTCTGTAAAAACAAAAGAAACAAAATTTAAAACCATTATTTCAGGTCTTTTACTTACATTCTCCTATTTCGTTAAAAATGTCACTACTGTCAGTTTTGACATAGAAAATACAAAATTAAGAAAAGCGGTCGTATATAAATGATATATTCGAAACCACAAGACCTATATTGACTTAAAATTTGGAATGCGCATTCCTTTGTCAACGTATACATCCACTAACAACAGATTTATATCAGCATTTACTTGTAAATGTGTAAATGGGCTAGTGCGGTTTTTTTTCAATGCATAATTTAACATAATACTCGTAACTTCCGTGTGAAGTGAAGAAGTTCCAAGGCGGGTCACCTAGTTTATATTTAAAAGTATATTTTCTCTATTTCAATCATTTTGACGCCTTTGCATCACACGTCTTGTTCTTTGAAGCAGGCGCGAACCAAATATAACATCTTCGTAATTGAGTCTAGACAATTAAAGCGACTCGCATAATGCAATCCTAACCTCAGTACACAGGGGATATCGTACGATGTAAAGAATTTTGGGCCGATAAAAGCAAGAACGAACCATATTCATCACATGAGTCTCGAATCGTAAATAGCTGTTAAATTTAGTACGTAATTCCTAGCTACATCAATAGGATTACTGTTTATTATGTATTTCAATGTTTTAGGTATTATTCTTGTAATGTAAAAATCATTGTATATACAAATTGTATATGTGTTGTAGCGAATAAATAAACGAGTTATCTATCTATTTATTAACACACAGCGACATACACTTGCACAAGCTTGTCTTAAGGACCGATTTGGAGTTTTCGAAGAATCCTTTACATTCATAAATATTCATGTAACTACTTTCAAAACTGCATACTATCAAGAAGACTGTTTCAATAGTCATCAGTTTTCAAATTTGGGTCATATTGAGAAGCAAATCGCTTTTATAAGCAACACTGACTGTAAAAGTTTCTACTTCGTTAATGTTTTTAAGATTTTTTTCTTTTTAAAATGTTATCCAGTTATTTTTTAAGTATGTTTCGATGTCAAATTTCGCGTCCGAATCACTTTTTTTCTGTTTTTCATGCCTCGTATCGGTTCATTTTACAGACCTAAATTTCACAAACTGACCCGAAAACCAATGATTAGTGATTTTGCTCAAATGTTGGCAGCAGCTTAGAAATTAGGTACGTTAACCACAAGGCCACGCGATAAATATATTATATATTTTTTAAACTACATTTGAATTATATACTCTTTTAGCAAAGTAAATGCTGTGGTTATCACAGTATCATAAAACATTCATTATACCAATTTTTAATGGGAGAAAATGACGAGACAAGCAAATTACCTAATGGTAAATGCAACGTGTTATCATTATCATTTCAGCCTATCACTAGTCCACTGCTGAACATTTTTTTCTTGTATAAAGTGACGAAACGAGCAAAACGTTCACCTGATGGTAAGTGCAACGTCCGCCCACAACAAATGCTGTGTCACCCAGAATAGTTCTGTGTGACACCACACTGCGCCCGTCACCCTGAGACATCAGTTCTTAAGTCTCAAATGCCCAGTGATTACGCTACGAAACACAGTAATGTACTACTGCTTCACGGCAGAATAACTGGCCCTGGGGTGGTACCAACCTAGACGGATTCCTGCATAGGAATCCTACCACCAGTTAATTTCATATTGTAATATTTTTAATTAACTTGTATAGTACTTTAATAGATAAGGTCTCTTGGATATATTTTATGGGTTTTAAAGTCAACTTTAGGCACTGATTTATGTAATATTATGCCAAGAAGAATTAAATTGAAAATTATGAAAGTTCACTACTGGGATTGGTCCTCATATATATTTTCCCAACTTTTTTGTACCACCATTTTTTTTTTATAATTTTTAATATTTTCTTAAATCTTTCTAAAACGTAAAAATACGTAATTAGAGATAGTATATCGTTACACTACCTAGACGGATTCCTGCATAGGAATCCTAACACCAGTAAATAGGTCTCCCTCATAGATTGCCACAAAAGTTTGTAGCTCTCATGTTAGGGGATATAGCCATAGTTGCCACGCTTGGTAGGCGGTTTGGCAACCGCAGATTATTTATTCGGATGTGGATGTGGATAGTGTCATTCCTGTGTTGGTGATTCAAAGTTTGTACAAAACTGCTTGACGGCAGAATAACTGGCACTGCGGTGGTACCTACCTAGACGGGTTCTAGTCGGAGGTCTACCACTAGAATTAAACTGCTACAGGCTGATGATTTTGATCGTTGAACGTCTCGTTTATTGTGAGTTTTTCAATATTTCAGTACAACATAATTTTAAGTACATATTTATTTCAAAAATCTCTAGAATAAACATTCAATAAAGTGAATAATATTTCATTGAATTTATGTTACGAAGATTTAGTTTCAAACTAGAATCTCTTCTGCGAATGAAGCTGGAAGCGCAGCAGCTGTTCGAATGGTCAAAGTAAAAATAATCGGCTTACCGACTGGAAACTCGAGTTTTATTCAGCTTGAAATAATAGACTATATTCTGTATTATTAAGGTACTGAGATAGCGCTACTATGTAAGAAAATACATTTATTTGTACTTCATCAATTATGACGCACGATATATCTACATTTCAAGGGATAGTTTCAAATGACTCGAAAATCACTTACTTAATTTCCTTTTGTTTCGCTTTACCTAAGTAACGTTATACGGGTTTTCAGAATTAGAATTTTGAAATAAATATTTCTTTATTAAAAAATATTTATTAATAAAAACCGAGTGGTAGCGGCTGAAGAGATTATACCACCCCATCTCATCCCGTGGGTATCGTAAAAGTCGACAGAGGGAAGATGAAAACGGTGGATGGACTCTTCCTGGAACATCTGAATAAATAAACTGCGGTTGCCAACCCGCCTGCCAAGCGTGGCAACTATGGTATATCGCTACAAATTTTTGTGGCAATCTGTGGGGGAGGCCTATCTTCAGCAGTGGACTAGTGATAGGCTGAAGCGATGATGAATATAACTAATATTGAAAATAGAAATTAAACTTATTCCCGAGCCTATTCGCCGAGCGCTGAGGGCGCTTAGCCTTGAGACCTTTGTAATGGGTAACTAGCGCAAGGGCTTCCGAGAGGGGACCTCGGCTTGGACTGTTACGCACCTAGCAATTACGTGAATAATGACCATATAGTTGACATTCATGGCATTGTGAGGGAGGGCCGTTTTTGAACGGGAGTTCTGCTGTTAGCCTCGAGAGGTTGCAGCAGGGTTTCAGACTAAAAATCTGTTTTCCGGCTGGGGAACGCTTACAGGCGATGGTGCTCACCATGTTGTAGAGTGCCTTAGTGCGGCCGCTGTACATCCATTGCGCGGATAGGATCGGGAGGCCTAGGCACTCTACTAGAATGGCACAGCCAGGAGTCACGTAAAGTACTTTTTAACAATATAATAACTCTGGAAGTGGGTATAAGTTTTATTACATATTATATTAATACTATTTAGTTACACAGTATCCTAACAAAATGAACCGGCGAATGAGGAAAAGTACATACTTACGTCACAGTTAATAACATTTTCTTGTCCGCGTGGCCAAGTACTCGCTATTTATTGTTTTAAGGCCGCTCTTTTACAAAGATGTCTCGTTTCTTTATTATTTTTCAGGGTTCCGTTCTGTGAAAACACTTTTAGTTAAATACTAAAGATTGGCCCAGTTGTCAGAGTATTTGACTTCCACGCCTCGAGACCAAGGTTCGAATTCCAGCCGGGGCAAAACATATGTGGAAAAGCACAAATTGTTGCTTTCTGGACCTGGTTGTGTTGTGCATGTGAAATGTACTCACATGTCTGTAAAACGCACTCACTCATTATGAGCGTCAAATAATTATCAAATGACAATTACGTAGTCTTTATTTAAAAAGAATTAACATGAACGGACCTTCGTTTAATGTAGGCAGTAGAGGCAGTAAAACAGTTATAGAGGTCTCCGCTATATTGACTGTGCGCTCCTAAATTTTTATTCGACCTCTGGATTTGTGATTTGTCATTTTGAGAGTTTGATTTTTGAGAATACAGGAATCCGTCTAAGTAGGTACCTCCCCAGGGCCTTTCAAACATTACTGTTTTTGGATTGAAGGGCAGTGTGGTGACACTCCGAATGGACCAATGCTGAACTTAGCATTAGGTGAGCGGTTTGCCCGTACCCTCACCTTATTTAATAAAAAAGCAGCACCCCTGCTTGTGTTTTTTAACCGAATTCAGAAAAGGAGTGGTCACAGTACGTGACTTTTACAGCGTGGATCCTGGTTTTAAATCCCAGCCGGGGACCCAACATTTGTAATAAAATATAAATTGTTGGTATTTGAGTTGTTGGATATTGTCGTTTGTAAAACTTAATAAAGTTTAGTCCGAAGTTTCCATTAAAAAAACATTTTTAGTTAAAATTATGAGAGTTACTATGGAATGCTAGAAAAATAATTTTAACATAAGAACATTATTGTAAACTAGCCGATTCCCGCAACTTCGCAATTAAAAATCCCGTAGGAACTCTTTAATTATCTGGGATAAGAAGTATCCTATGTTCACCTCCAGGATGCAACTATCTCTGTACCAAATTTCGTCAAGAAAGGTTCCGCGGTTGAGCCGTGAAAAGGTAACAAACAGACGGAGGGACAAAGAGAGTTACTATCGTATTTATAATATTAGTATGGAATAAAGGAAAACATTGTTTTAAAGCATATTTACATTTTTCAGCCATATTTTATAAAGAGCTTAAGAAAAAATAAAACTATAATGACTCAAAAATACAAGAGGAAAGTTTGACGAGTTGCTCCTGGCGTCGATACAATTTAGGTTGCCCTAAGTTACACAGTTTTTATCTTTCTGGTACATTAAACGTTATTTCTGTGAGAATCCCGTTAACTACGGCCACAGATAAAATACTGACTTATTTTTGTACTTTCGTACAAAAAAGATTTGTCTTTTTTGTACTAAAAGTTAATATTGTTGGTGGCGGTTTAAGACAATCTACCACCCCATCTCATCCCGTGGGTGTCGTAAAAGTCGACAGACGGAAAATGAAAACCAGAAGATGGGCAGCAGCATCTTCCGGGAACATCTCAATGAATAAACTGCGATTGCCAACCCGCCTGCAAAGCGTGGCAGCTGTGGCAAAATCCCCTAAAATGAGAGCCACAAACGTTTGTGGCAATCTATAAGGGAGGCCTATGTTTAGCAGTGGACTAGTGATAGGCTGAAATAATGATGATGATGAATATCTCATAATTCGTTCATATCTTCATAATTTTCAAAATTTTCACTATTAAGATTAAAGTAACAGCCTATATAAAAAAAATAAAAAAAATGTCCCACTGCTAAGCACAGGCTCTTCTGAGAGGGTTTTGGAGCATGGAAGAGTCCGCCACGCTGCTCTAATGCGGGTGGCTCACACACCATCGAAATATTTTTATTTCTCGGGCATGCAGGTTTCCTCATGTTGTTTTTCTTCACCGCAAAGCACGTGGTACATCAGCATCATCAACAAAACATTGCAGAACATTCTTAGAGGTGCCTACTCTGGGGATCATACTCCGGTCACTCGCGTACTATGAAAATATAAAGTGAGCTCCCGGGATATCAGCTACCACGGCTATAATTATACTTATACTTATACTGAGTGTGTTACTTTCGCATTTATAATATTAGTACGGCTATTCATACTAATATAAAAGAGGCGTGACTGTATGTATGTATATATGGATTGAAGGTTAGTGGAAAACAGAATTTCGACCCATGTCTATAAATAAACGACTCCAAGGCATTTGCCTCTTCCAAATTGGTAGGATTTGTCATAAACTCTACGTTAGGTGGCCGGACTTGACATGGCAATACCTCACACTTTATATGCTCATCACCGCAGTTCATCACAGGTATGTTTGTTTTAGGTGCTTTAAAAAAATAGTGATCATTTAAAATATAGCATATTTTTAAAGATCACTAGCAACTCCTTTTTTTTTTGTAATTTTGCGCATGCATTAGGCGGCAATAGCCTAATGGTTTAGGGTACGGACTGCAAAACATGATATCGCAGGATCGAGCCCGCCATTCGACTGTTGTCGTGAACCATCTCCTAGCACAAGCTTTTACGCTTAGTTGGAGTGGTTAACAGGAATAGTAATGTTGTATAGCATTGCCAGTATTCTTTAAAAAAAAAATATTATTTATATAATACTCGTACATATATGAGTGTGTTTGTATGTACATTTACGCATATTTGTTTCTTTTTAAAATATACTTCGTCTTTAATAATATGACCGGTAACTGTTCGGTAAACTTGAGGCACCGAAAGAATAACAGCGCTGTGGCAACACTGCCATAGCATTATGCTGAGTCGACAGCCTTTTCGTTGCTACAGCCCAACGTACGTTTGTAAATGTAATACGTCATATCTAATTGTTTATTTATTTTTTGAACTTTTACTGTATGTTGTGTTGTAGTATTGAATAAAGGTTTTTCTTTCTTTCTTTCAAATCTAATAATATTACTAATATTCCTGTGACTCCAACTAAGCTTCAAAGCTTCTGTTAGGAGATGGTTCACGACAATAGTCGAATGGCGGTCACGATCGTGCGATATCACGTTTCGCGATCCGTACCCTAAACCATTAGACTACTAACGCTTAAAAATATGAAAATGTAACAAAAACTTTTTTCATCATCATTTCACTCCATCACTAGCCCACATAGGCCTCCCCCATAGAATGCCACAAAAGTCCGTAGTGTTGGAAGCCGCAGTTTATTTATTCAGATGTTCCAGGAAGATGCTGCCCATTTTCTGGTTTTAATTTACCCTCTGTCGACTTTTACGACACCCATGGGACGAGATGGTGTGGTGGATTTCGTAGAATATAAAACTTTTTTATATTATGCGAAATATAACTTTACCCTAAAATGCAACGCCCGTTGTCTCTGAACAGTATACGGGTTTAGTTGCAAAGCCACTTTCCAAGCGACCCTCATCCCGTACTTTACTGCTTACCGTAATGTGTGTAAAGGAGTAGCTCCGTCGGAACCCTGTTTTGAAACATTAAAAATGCACAAGTCCTTTCGGGTGAATAATCTATTATTTACGTCCGTGTAATATTTAATTATTATTTTCAGTTAATTTACATATTTTTTTTTATGACGGATTCCTGCACCAGTAAAGTATAAATTAAATGTAACTTTTTTGTACACCATAATCAAAAAATACAAAAAGGAAAATAAATAAAAGGTACAGTAGGCGGGGCTGTCATGGCTCCTAAAATAAATATACGAAATACCCTCCTAACGACTTTCGACGACGATACGGTTATGGTAAAGTATAAAATCCCAGACCCTTTCCGACCATCAATAAACTACCGAATACTATAGTTATCAACTGCGCGGGACATATTATAGTGCCAAAAGTTTACGCGCAAACACAGGGACTCTCACTCGTACCAAACTATCCATGCCCGTTGTAACGCTTATGCGATAAAATCGGAGATAGGCTGGGATGCAGTGTCAGAGAGTCAAGGACAGTCACAACACAACCAGACCCGAAAATATTGGCTCCGGCTTACATTCAAACCAAGGACCCGCGGTGTGGTAATCACTGTAACCACTAGACCTAGCGATCGGCTACAAGTAGTTTAGTTATATATCTGCTTACTTTATATATTCTTAATTTCCCTGAATCAATTTCAAAACGGTAGAGAAACTAAAAGAAAAGTCGTTCTGGAAAACTGTTATGTTTTCACTGCGGTGCTTGGAAATTCAATTTTATACGAAGTGTCGTTAAGGTGTAGCAATTTGCAAACAAATACCAATACTTTGGATATGCGATTTGAATAATAAACAAACAAACGCTAGCTGAAGTTAATATTTCTACTATTTGAGAGTAAAATGTAATGGTATGTCGGAGTCAGCGGTGGCTGAGCGACAGCGCCGCTTACCTCTTGAATAGGCGGTACAGGGTTCCTTGTGTAGATAGCGCAGAATAACAATTTCTAATGCACCTTGTGTAATAATTTTACCGTACTACGCTTAACTACCAATTAACTAGGTAAACCGACAGTTTCGTTTCCTAAGAGTGAACTGCCCCCTGCTCAATCCGAACTCTTAAATAAGACTCTTTGCACGTGCCGCTAAAGTGACGTCACGGTGCTTACCACCTCCTCAGTACTACAATAATCAAATTAGCAACTTATTATTTAACGATATCGTTTTCCCCGACAGGTATAATATTAGCCTAAGCTAACTATATGATATACTTCAAAAAAGCTCGCCGTGCTCACTAGAGCGGGACAGCATTTCATGCCGGCCCACCGCTCGCAACTTTACAAGGCGCTAGTTCGGCCACACATGGAATACTGTTCTCATCTTTGGGCGGGGGCACCCCAGTGCTAGCTCCTTCCATTTGACCCCGTCCAGCGAAGAGAGGCTCTGTCTGTCTCTCTCATCCACTGGCCTTGCGAAGAGACGTTGCGTCTCTTTGCGTTTTTATCGTATTTACTATGGGGGGTGTTCCGAGGAATTGTTCGGAATCAGTCCAGCCGCTGAGTTTCACCATCGTTCAATGCGGCACAGTACTAAATTACATCCACATCACCTTGATGGTAGACATTCCACAACTGTGCGCTTTTCGAGGAATTTTCTTCCACGCACGACGACTTTGTGAAACTTGCTGCCGCCAGTGGTTTTTCCGGACCGATATGACTTAGGGACCTTCAATAAAAGAGCCTCTTCCTTACTCAAAGGCCGGCAACGCACTCGCTACTCCCGGTTGTGCATCAGGTGAGCCGCTTGCTCGTTTGCCTTCGCTTCTAAAAAAAAATACTAAATATATGATATGATACGCTAGTATCATATACTAGCTATACTCCAGACCTGTTCCTTCACAATGAAATCATTCGACTAATATAGTAGTAGGATTTCTATGCAGGAATCCGTTTAGGTAGGCGCTACCGTTATTCTACTGTGTGTTTCGGTCAGAAGGCCACTGAGAGCTATTGTAATTATTAGACATATTTTTACAGCATAAGCTGCAGAGCTAAGTCTACTTGCTAGTAGTATATGTGGCTCGTGGTACTCATAAGTGTGACTCTAGGTCTTATTTGGATTCCTGATTATTAAAAAATCAAGAAAAGGTAAAGAAGTTTTTGTCACTACCTACATAGTTAACTGTGTTTTAGAATTTTTGGAGTTAAGGTGGTCTAAAAATGCATTAATTTTTCACATAGTAAAATTATGAAAGTGTCATCTAATTAGTCATCTACTTAGATCCACACGGACGAAATCGCGAGCATCATGTAGTAAGACATAAGCACGTGTTACATGTCAAATTAAGAATCAATGCTTTTTCCGCTTTTCCTGTTTATGTTGTTAATATGTCTGTTCGTAAAATGTGATGAAAAATATAAATTTATAGTCATTGAAAGAAACTAATGCAGATATCCATATATCTCTTTACGTCAGACTTAATGGGCAGACGTTGCACTTACCATCAGGTGAATGATTTGCTCGTCTCGTCACTTTTTTCCGTAAAAAAAAACACAACCTCCGCCTGAATTCATCGGAGTTAGATTAGAATGCAGTGTCAGAGATTCATTTTTTACTGGTGTATATACATTTACTCATTGGAGACGTACTTAGTCTGTGATAGATCATACTTTCCTTAACAGCATCATACTTAGGTAGAACGGGAGCGATACCACGGTTTACTTCAACGCTCATTGTAGAAACTCTCGCAATCTATCAATCAAAATCTCTAGCAATTCTCTAGTACCAGACTACCCAACGTTGATTAAGCGTTTCATGTTATTATTGATACTGAAATAAACGAAGTTTTTATATAGATGACTAAAATAAGTTGCGTAGCTGCAGATAAGATCTGAAGGATGTGAGGTACTTTAAGTTGCTTTTATTTAGCGTATCTGCATGCTCTTAAACAGTAGACAGCGCACAAGTTAAATTACATTTTGTTTGCTATCCAGAGAGCAAGTACGCGCAGACAGGATGCTGTATTTACTTTGTCAAGTATTTTTAGAGCACTCACAGATTGTAATGTTATTATTCTACTATCAAGCTCCTAGTACTTAGCAAACATTACTGTTTCATTTTGATTGACAACAATAGCTAGAGTAATTTCTTGGCATATGAGACTAAAGAATTGATGACTCAGGATGACGAGTGCAGTATGGAAAGAAAATTTCTGTGTGGCGCAGCATTTGTTATGACGGCAGACGCTGCAAATTCCATCAGGTGAATGATTTAGTCTTCTCGTCATTTTCTTAGAAATCCTGCCTAGAATCCTATCCTACTACTAATACGGTCATCATCATTTCAGCCTATCACTCCTCCACGTCCACTGCTCAACGTAGACCTCCCCCATAAATTGTTACAAAAGATTGTAGCTTTCATTTTGGGGGGATTTTCCCATAGTTGCCACGCTTGACAGGCGGTTTGGGTGGTAGATTTTCTTAAGCCGCTACCACACGGCGGTACAACTATTACGGTACAAATCAAATATTTAATGTAAAAGGTACATTTATTTAATGTTAGACTTATTCAATAATTTCAAGGTACTGCTCAGGCTTTGCTCAATTTTAAAACCATTAGCGACTTAAAATATCGTCCCGGCCGCGGCCCTCCGCCGAGATTATCTCCTGCCGCGCCTCGATTAACGTTTCACTTCTGTCTTTGCAAAGAATTCGTCCAAAATAAAGATTTGTAGGCTGCGGAGACTTACGAACTTTGCTAATTCATTTGCTTTTGTTGTTTTATCGTGAATGTAAGACACTTTGTAGCACGAAACGTTAAGAAAATCGTTGATTGCTTTTGTAGCTTGATTTACTTGGTCGGGTCGTGGTCAAGTTCTGTCACAAACACTTGAATAAATTGTACGACTTGTTGGTTGTATAATATATTATGGTACCGAGTAACCTGGATTCGTTACCCGGGGCCAGGACCTCTTAAGTTGTTTGTGGTCAAGGAAAATATCGTAAGGGACAATGACAACAAAACAAGGACATGTCAAGTCCGCCAACCCGCATTGGAGCAGCGTGGCGGACTATTCCCGGCTCCAAAAACCCTCTCAGAAATGAGAGCAGGCCTGTGCTCAGCAGTGGCACTGGTTTATAGGCTTTTACTGTACTTTTTATGCTGTATATATGAAAACAAATGTTAGCTACTTTTGTATTAATGTAGTTTTAAGGAGGGCATTTGAAATAAATTTTATTAATGTTATTCCAAATGCCCTCATTGATTTTAAATACATGTTGTCAACCTTCGAAGCCAGTTTTCGACCGCAGCACGCACAATGTTCATGTATGTATCAGCCACTGCTTTGATTAGGGATGCTTTGATAGACTTCGCGGACTTCGACGTTCTGGTGAGGTTTAGGATAAGTAGGACTTCTCCTCCAAATTTTTCCATATTTTGTAATCCAATGGGTTTAAATCTGGGCTGGACGAGAGCAACTCGTGGTGCCTGATGAAGTCGATTCCATGGGTGAAACCAGTGTTGCGTGCTTGCTGCCCGATGAGATGGCGCTGAATCTTGTTGGAACTTACCCAGTTTTCGAACATTTTTTGAGAAATGGGTTCCACAAAGCTTGTAAGAACGGTATTTTGACACACAAGAGCGCTAGTTTTCACACCTTTTCACTTAAAATCACCCCAGTTAAGACTGAATACAAGACTCTTTTTTCACTGAAAAAACATGTGGGGACATTTTTTTCCCACGTACCGCATTAATAAACCCGTAATCTCTCGAGTCTTAATTTTTTCAGATGCTCCTTATAATAATGCTCTGTTTTTCGTCGATAAACTCGGAGTCTCAGGTCTTCATTTCGCACTCTTTTGACCGTTGTTTTGCTTAACCCGAATTAAATGACTATTTTTTTTGCTTACGGATCGGATTTCATTGGATTCGCGCCCGCACTGCTTTGATGACCGCTGGTGTCCTAACCTAACCGTACGGGTCGGCCGCTACTTTCACGGCCTTAAAAGATCGATCACTAAATCGTTTGATTTTGCAAGTTTAAAAATCTCAGTTGTCGCTGTACAGCGCAATAACCGCGCGTAACTCTGTCTTCGATCATCGTCAGCGTCATCGATATTAGTTTTGCGTCCATTTCATTTTTTTTAATTGAACATAATCAAATTATTTTTATTTTAAGATAACGCAAAAGTTCCTTATTTAAAATCAGTTTTATAATTTCTGGGCGGTATTCGAAATTTAAAATAAATAAGGATGTGACAGAACTTATGACCCGACCAGTTATATGCCTTATAAAAATTGAGTCGATAATTTAAAACTAAAGTACTTAGAAAAGTGAAAACTTTTCTTTGTTTTGTTTATATCACCTAGAATATTTCTGTGTTACAGCACATTGCTCCCGTCACCCTGAGACATCAGTTCTTATGTCTTATTACTCTAGTTTTCAGTGCCCTTCAAAGCGAAACTCTGTAATGTTTGCACACCACTACTTCACGGCAGAATAACTGGGCCTGGGGTGGTACCTACCTAGACGGATTCCTGCATAGCCTGCAATCCTACCACCAGTAAATTAATTTCATGACACGTTTTCAACGTTTAATTTAATAGTGAATGAGCTCGAAAGCGGTATGAACTATAATTGCTCTGCGAATAAGTTTCCAATTAAAGCCGATTACAAATTAGTCAAAAGGGAATTTCAGGCGTCGCGGTTGAAATAACTGCCGTTAGAAATGACTGTGGAGCGATTTCTAAAGAAAATTTGACTGAAATTGTTTCATTAAATTTAACGGCGTGTGCTCGGATTCCTTTTTTGCTTTGAATGGAATTCAAAATCGTCATTTTATAACGAATTGGTTTTCAACGTGTTGTAATCAAGTAGTTTCTATTGATTTTATTTTATCATGTCTTCATTGCTTACTCTTAAAAAAAGGCTTAATCCGTGTCTGTCCCTTCCCTGTTTTATCCAATAACCACACCATGATCACCTTCCCATACCTAAGAGGTTTAAGAATTAGGTATGTGAAGTTTGGTGGAAGGGTTTGGTTCAAAGGATTGAATCATATGACGAGATATACCAAAAATACCGTCATTCAAGCCAAGAATGGTTCGTCACCCGTCACGTCTTGTTTCCGTTGAGGGCGAAAAGTGGGCTACGTAAGTGGCCTCTGCCTACCCCTTATATGGGAAAAAGGCGTGACTGTATGTCAAGCCAATCAAACCAGTGGCGAAACAGAGTAATTTCATTGCGGCGGTAAGGAACTAGACGGATTCCTGTATAAGACTGTCACCACCAATAAATTATTAATAATGTTGACTTTTGACCACGGCTACAACCTCCGAATTCTGTCAGGAGTTATCAGCTGTGCAGGAGATATTACAGTGCCACAAGGGTACGCGTAAACACAGAGGCATTCACTCGTCTTAATCTACCCATGTAACGTTAAGCGATCGAAGGTAGGCTAGGATGCAGTGTCAGAGATAAGGGAAAAATCCCTACTCCTACCCGAACCAATCATTTTGGGGTTTGCACGAATGTTTTCATCGGCTGGGATTTCAACCCAGGACCCGCGACGTTAATCAGGGCCTCTGACCACTAGACCACGCCGTCGTTACTCAATCGTTACCCATACTGTAAAAAAGTTTCAGCCTATAAATGTCCCACTACTGAGCACAGGCCTCCTCTCATTTCTGAGAGGGTTTTGAAGCCTATGTAAAACTGAATGAAAAAATAAGTTCATCGAGCAAATTAGGCTTGGATTAATAAATTTCAAATTCCTTAGAATTTATAAAAAAAAAAATCTTTGAAATTTTGAATAACATTCTTTTGCAAAGAAAATAAATCAATTTGAAGAAAGTAGCGAAAGTGTGCTTCCATCCGAAAAAAGGTCGCACCCAAAACTCTGTCAAATGTCCCGGAAAGATAAAGAACAAAAAAGGCATGAAGGAATGTTAAAGTCAATTTGATAACTACATTAAGTTACCTATTTCCAAGCATGCGGCAGGAAAACTAAGTACCAAACACGGATGTATTTCAAGTTTTTTTTTTAATTTCATAAAGTGACGACGCAAAATTTTCAGCTGATGGTAAGTGCAACGTCTGCTCATCACAAACGCTGTGTCACCTAGAACATGTCTGTGTGACACCACACTGCGCCCGTCAACCTGAGACATCAGTTCTTAAGTCTCAAATGCCTAGTGATTACCAACGCTAGCTCTCAGTGCCCTTCGAACTGAAACACATTAATGTTTGCACACTACTGCTTCTACGCGGAATAACTGGCCCTGGGGTGGTACCTACCTCGACGGATTCCTGCCACCAGTGTTTTTTTTAATCAAATTCATGTTTTTGTTTTGCCAATTGTAACTATATACCTAATTTTAGGTAGTCTAATGGTAAATAAAATCGGTTATTGGCTTATATCCCTTATACAAATTGAATTTTTATGTACATTACTATGTAATACAGCTGGGGATTTCCTTAATAAAAAGCAAAGACTAGATAACCCGCGAAAATATTTTTAATAATTTTTGAAGAATTTAGATGGCGCCATCTGTTCATGATCATGATACTGTGCGAAATATTCGCAAGGTTAAGCTAGTTTTTTTTTATTTATTTTTTTATTGAAGAACGAGACGTGACTAGCAAAACGTTCACATAAATTTTAAGTGCAACGTCCACCCATAGCAATGCTGTGTTACCCGGCATATTTCTGTGTGGCACCACATTACACCCGTCCCACAGAGACGTCAGTTCTTGAGTCTCATACGTCCAGTGATCACAGCTATCAGTGCCCTTCAGACCGAAACACAGTAATGTTTGCACAATACTGCTTCATGGAATTAAATTCCATGCTTTGTAGGTAAAACATAACTCCATATAGATAGTCAGTCTTATTATTATAAAGAAGTAATTGAAGTTTTATCGACGTTACTTCTAAACTTCTCCAAGCCATACTTATTTACAGGAACAAACATATTTTATTTATTGTATGGTTCATTGCATTTGCAAGGTAACGTTACTAACTGTCCAGAATGATCAGAATTTCTTTTTGGATTATGGATTGGTGCAAAGGCTTAACATCTGTTAAAATATTATCTATACTAGTTGCACTAGATCCTGTAACACGTGTTGGTTTTAAAAACAGGTTAAGTAAATTGAATAATTTCCACAAAGAACTAAATTTAATGCTGATGGGGGATTTACGAGATTGATATCAAAGTTTCAGCATATGATCACAGGTTCTCTCAACAGAGAGGCTCACAATATCTTTACGTTTTTTAAGTCGCAATGATTTATTTACTAGTATTAAAGTGCCACCACGTAACATTTTTAACGTATCCACGTAAGGATAAGCGAATGTATATGTAATATAATAAAATATACATTCCCTTAGCGACCGCGATTCAAGTTTAGAACAACTACATTTTTTTAATACAATAAAGAAGCGTTATTTGAAGTTAAATAATTGAAACAGTCCTTGGAGTGAAATATACACTACTCATTTATCTCATACATCGGACGAGAAAATCAGAGTATCTCAATACGATTACGATGACGATGACAGTTCCGTTCATAAAAATTCTAACGACGAGATTATAAAAATAGTTCACTACTCATCTCTTTTCATGGGTAGTGTAATATTCGAGTATGTTAAATGCCAGGAAATCTTAAGTCAAGAAATATTATATTCATTTATTATTATTAACATACATACATACATACGATCACGACTGTATCCCTTACGGGGTAGTCAGAGACTGGGCACTCACTGCAAAAACAGATGACTGCCACAATCCACGTTTCACCAAAACAATATAATGCACTTGGTGTGATAGGTGGTGAGCCCATCGCCACCATGCGCTGTTGGGTGCACAGTGCAGTTTAATTCCTTACTCACCTTTTACGAGATCCATTGGATGAGATGGAGTGGTAGTATTCTTTTAACGAGCCGCCACCACACGGCAATTATTATTAACACTCAACTATATTTACAGGTAAGCCCTAATTCGATAGAGAAGCAGTTGTAACAAACATAGTTTATACGTAACATATAACATGTAGCGCTATCCGTGTAAATTCATTCAGATAACAAGTAAATACATCCGTTTCATCAGCTATAAGGTTGAAAGTGTAGTAATTATATATTATATTATTATTATATATAAATTATCCAGACCAATCATCCTCTGTAGCGTACGATTTTAACCGATGGTAGAATCCTATATGCAGGAATCCGTCGAGGTCTGTACAACCGCAGTGCTTGTTATTCTGCCGTCAAGCAGTATTGTGCAAACATTACTGTCGTTTGATGTGAAAGCCACTGACAACTAGAGAAATTATAGAACATATGAGACTTAAGAACTGATGTCTCAGGTCAGCGATAGCAGTGTGGCGCCACACATATGTGTTCTGGGTGACACAGCATTTGGTACGGGCAGACATTATGCATGCCATCAGGTGAACGATCTCCTCGTCTCGTGCTTCGACGCTCGCAAGAGATCTCACTTTAGCGAGTCGCTTAGAACTGTGCTCGTCAACCTATCTGCCAAGCGATATCTCTCCCTATTTACGAGAATGATAATGATAATAATTTTTAACGTAGGTTCAAGCCCGCTGTTTTAAAAAATTGTGTAATATTTTTTTTATACGTAGGACGTAGCTAATATATTTATTTTTTTTGGTTCTTTTTCCTGCTTTTTTTATTGTTAGTGATTTGTGCCGTGTATTCTTTAATCGCGATTAAAATTTTAAATTTGTTTAAATTAGCGAATTTTAGAATTCATGTCAATCCAGAACCAGTCAGTTATTAAGATGACACTGATAAGTTAGTGTCAAGGTGTCCAAAAAGGGATAGTTACATTGTATGTGAATTACGCTGTTAGCCCGGTGGCTTTGAGAGCGTTGTCGGAAGAGACTCGTGGGTCAGTAAGGAATACAACGGCGCTGCAGGCGATAACTCGGCGCTTGACGTCGTGACGCCGCCTGCTGCTTTGCTAACTCCGATCCCTGCTGGCAAAGAAAGTACTCAACTAACTGTAGTGGGGAAGGGCTTGCAGCGATCCAACGGCCTCTCTGAAGGAGTAGAGCGCGGCAAATAGGAAATGCCTCTGTTATGGCGCGAACATTTGTGGCACTACAATATCTCCTGCGTAGTCGACAGCTCTTGACTATATTCGGAAGTTGTCGCCGTGGTCGAAATCGGCCAGGAGAACATCATCATCATCACACTGCTCGTGGGAACGCAATGGGAGTAAGAATTTTTTGACTCCTATCAAAATGGCGGCGACGTGGTTCGCCACCGGTCACGTCTCGTTTCTCGCGGAGGTGAAAAGTGGTATACGCTTGTAGTCTCTGCCTAACCCAGTTGTATGTTGTGAAATTAATAATATATGAAATAGAATTGAATAGGTAATACCAAGCAAAACACGGCAGGTCCTTTAAGCTATGCCGAAGTTTTCGCTAAACCCTCACCCCGATAGTCCGAGCTCTGTGCAACTTTAATTACTTAAGAAAGTTCTGGATGCAGGGAACACTGCAAAATTCTCACTTGTCATTGCAATTATGGAAAATGTTTATGGTATGGACTGCTTCACTAAATGTGTACAGACTATTTAATATATTAAGTATTTTTAAATAATTACTGATTATATCAGAATTATGATCATCCTTACAAAGAGAAAGAGAGTTACTTGTCTTGTTTTTTCTGCGTTTTATTATGCAAGGAAGTGACAAGACGAGTAAATCCCTTACTTGATGGTAAATGCTGCTCGTAACAAATTGTGTCACCTAGAACATTTCTGCGTGGCATCACACTGCTCGTCATCCTGAAATAAAGTTTTTAAGTTTCATATTCTCAGCAATTACACTAGCTATAAGTGCCCTCCAAACCGAGACAGTAACGTCTGCATACTACTGCTTCACGGCAGAATAAATGGCACTGCGGTAGTATATTCGACGGGTGACGTTTACTGTTGCCTTTCACATTTAAGACAATAAAACATTTTATGTGCTGTGTGATGTAGATATTAGTAGTGGAGATAGTTTTTAACATTGCACCAAGCGACTACCACCTTTTTCGGTCGTTACAAATAAATAAAACGGAGCGGCAATTCCGGAATGAAGATGGAGTTCGAAAAGAAAAACAAAATAAAGACTAAGCCCTTTTTTACCATCTATGAGCTGCCTATGCGTCGGGGGACAGTCTACTTTAAGCTAATGGTCATTACATTTAATTGATTTGTACTATATTTAATTTTTATAGATTAAAATTTAACCTAACAAATATATTACATAACTAATTCAGTTTCTTATTTTGTCAAACTTAGTTCTTGACTTGTGGATAAAAATACAATAGCACCGGTTTGTAACAGGAATTTTGAAAATACCTACTAAAAAATATGCTGCGGCAACATCTCAACTTATTCGTGTTTCTGACATCACAAGTTCTTGGCTGTTCAATTAACGTAATTCACTGTGCGAAATGACGGCTTGTTCTGCTAAAAGATGTAAATTAATACGCAACATTTCAGACTCTACTAATGAACTTATTATTTGCTCTTATGAATTGTGCGCACGTGTAGTCGTCATTTCAAACTTTTTAAGTGTTGTACCCGGCATCTACATAGGCTCCATCTAGTAAGTGGAACTCCGTTGTCAGTTGTAAATAAAAATGATTTGAGAATACCATAATAGACCTTTACTTACGAGATATTTAGTCTACTGTTAGGCGTTAGGATTAAAACACATCTTATGTTTTAGACGTATACGAGATGGTCAATACGCAACGTGCGGAGTGGCTTAGGGATAGTTAATGATTCTATCCCGCAGAGAAACTCCGGGCATAGCCCTTTCCAAAACTCGCTGAGCGATTCTGAGTACGTCATGCGTCCTGCACTGAAAGATCAGGTACTCTTAGTCTTTTGCGTAAAAAAAAAGTAAAGTTTCAGCCTAAAAATGTCCCACTACTGAGCACAGGCCTCCTCTCATTTCTGAGAGGGTTTTGGAGCTAGGAAGAATCCGCCACGCTGCTCCAATGCGGGTTGGCGGACTTTACATGTCTTCGAAATATTTTTAATTTCTCAGACATGCAGGTTTCCTCACGATGTTTTCCTTCACCGCCGAGCACGTGGTAAGTCAGCACTTAAAATTGCAATTAACAATTTTAGTGGTGCCGGCACCGGGAATCGAACCCAGGTCACTCGCGTACTATGAAATTAAAAGCGAGCGCCTATCCCCTGAGCTACCACGGTCTTTTGCGTATAAATTTATTATACTTTTATGAATAATAACAGAAAGTTTCAGGAACACGCGGCAAACACAATATTTGTGTTTTGATCATATAAATAATTACTTCTGTTTTGCTCGAATATTGCTTTCGGCTCTGATTTGAAACCAAGAACCAGAATTTCATCAGCAGGTACGCTGAGCTATTGAGCTAAGCAATTTCCTTACAATATTTTGCTTTATATGACATTTACTATCGGCTGCAACGAAACATAAATATTACCATACTAACAATGTCGTATCGACAAATCTATAATTTAAATTGTAACCGCGTGACCTAGTGTTCAGAGTACCTGACTCCTACGCCGCGGGTCCTGGGTTCGATTCCCAGCCGGAGCCAACATTTGTGTTAAATACAAATTGTTGGTTTTCGGGTCTGGTTGTGTTGTGATTGTCCCCGTGTTTCTGACACTGCATCCTAGCCTACCTCCGATCTTATCGCATAAGCGTTACATCGGGCGCGGGTAGGTTGGGACGAGTGAGTGCCTCTGTGTTTGCGCGTACACTTGTGGCACTATAATATCTCCTGCGCAGTTGATGGCTCTCGACAGTATTCGTAAGTTGTCGCCGTGGTCAAAATCTGCTCGGAGAACATCAATTGTTTAATTCGGTCTGGTATTTTATTACTAAAGTTAAATTGCTAAGATCCGCTTGGAAAATTTAAAATGGTGTGTATTACTAAGTTTTGAAGAGCACTGCCCGCACTCCAAGTCTCGTGCACAAGAAAACCAATACCGCCACCGGGAGGCATCAATACCGCCACCGGGAGTCATTATCAAGTGATAATGACTGACTGTCGTAGAGTCAATATCACTTGATAATGCCTAGTTTTGAGGTGAAACACGTTGATATCGACTTGTGGTGTGTATTGCCTAGTGGTAGTATTGTAGTGGTGGAAGGTATCTGGTGGCGGAGTTTTCTTGTTATTATGTTATGTTTTATATTTATTGGTTTTCTTGTGAACGCTGTTCATGGAGTGCAGGCGTTGCTCTTCAAAACTAGGTAATACACACTATTTTAAATTTTGCATGGGGATCTTAGCAATTTAACTTTAGTAATAAATAACCAGACCGAATTAAACAATTACAATTTAAATTATAGTCGTTCGTCGTTTCAGCCTATCAATAGTCCACTGCTGAACATAGGCCTCCCCCACAGATTGCCGCAAATTTTGGGGGGATTTTGCCATAGTTGCCACGCTTGGCAGACGGGTTGGCAACCGCAGTTTATTTATTCAGATGTTCCAGCAAGATGCTGCTGCCCATCCTTTGGTTTTCATTTTCCCTCTGTCGACTTTTACAACACCCACGGGATGAGATGGGGTGGTAGATTCTCTTAAGCCGCTACCACACGGCTTTAAATTATAGATTTGTCGGTATATACGACATTGCTAGTATGGTAATATTTATGCTTCGTTGCAGCCGATAATGACTGGCATATAAAGCAAAATATTGTAAGGAAATTGCGTAGCTCAATAGCTCAGAGTACCTGCTTATGAAACTCTGGTTCTTGGTTTCAAATTTTATCTATAAATATAATATCTATAAATAAAATTTAACTTTCTCTCCATTACTGTAATGAATTTCCGCAAAGTAACGCCTGATTCTATTAACTGGTATTTTATTATAAATTGTCTTATACTTAGCATTTTTTTCGAAAACGCTTATTCCTTGAGAAAGTGTCAAGTATCAATTTGTCTTGGTTTCTTAATTTGTTTTGCATGACGTTCTTTGCTTGTAAATACATATGCTTATTTTTATATACAAATTTTCCTATCTCCGATATGTAAAGGCAAGGAAAAGGTTATATATTTAGGGCTTTAAAGTAGGATCTATGCAGGAATCCGTCTAGGTAGGTACCACCCCAAGGCCAGTTATTCTGCCGTGAAGCAGTAGTGTGCAAATATTACTGTGTTTCGGTTTGAAGGCCACTGTGAGCTAGCGTACTCACTGGGCATATGAGACTTAAGAACTTATGTCTCAGGGTGATGGGCTCAGTGTGGTGTCACACAGAAATGTTCTGGGTGATACAGATTTTGTTATGGGCAGACGTTGCACTTACCATCAGGTGAACGTTTTGCTCGTTTCATCATTTTATCCATGAAAAAAAATGATTATTTTTATTTAGAAATTTTGCTATCTCCGATATGTAAACTGGTGATATGATGCTGATAGCCCTTATGCATTTCTTTTGAGCTAAAAATAAATTATTCCGTTTTGTTCTATTCCCCGACATTAAAATTCCGTACCTACTAACAGACTCAACATATGCAAAATAAGCAGTGACTGCTGTACTTTTGCTTGCTATTCTGGTAAGCTTGTATAATGCGTACACAAATCTATTAATCTTATCACATACTTTATTTAGGTGTCCCTTCTATTTTATATTAGAATTAATGATTAAACCTCAAAATGTCGTTCTAATAGCATTTCGTAAAAGTTGCCCGTTATATTCATTATTTATATCATTTTTTTAATTATTAAAATTAATTATATTTGTTTTGTATAAATTTATGTGAAGAATATTTTTATATGGAGTCATTATTAATGTCAAAGTTTTTAGTTTTGTGTTGTTTTAGTGTTGTTTTCTTAGTAGACGTAACTATGTATAACTGAAATATCATCTGCACATAGAATAGTATTGTAATCCGTTATGTCAGGTAGATAATTTATGTACAAAATAAATAAAAGTCGCCCGAGTACATTACCTTTGGGGACACCATATGTATTATTTTTATAATGATATTTATATACTTGAGTGGTGTTAGAAATTAATTGCGCGATTTCGACACATTGTGACCTGTTTTTTAAGTAACTGTTCAGCCAACTTAGAGCAGGTCCTCTTATCCCATGTCTTCCAGCTTGGCCAATAACTGATTATGGGATACTAAGTCAAAAGCTTGTGATATGTCAAGGAAGAGTATTGTAGTATAATTATTTTTCTAAACGTTATGCGAAACCTCTTTACTTAAGTTAAATTCAACATGTGCTGTCGATTTACTATTTTGGTAACTATGATAATTATTTTTAATTAACTGAAGAAAGAAATAAGTTGAAAATTCATTACTTTTTAGAATATATTTAAAAATATAGGAACTAATGTAATTAGACGATAATTAGATATCTTAGTTTTATCACCCTTTTTATGTAATGGTTTTACGTCTGAAATTTTTAATTTCTCTGGAAAAATTCCAGACTAGCGAAAGATTAACCAGGAATATTAATATTTGACTTAACTTCTCTTTGCAAGATTTAATTACTTTTATGCTTATGGAATCATAACCTTCAGATTTTGTGTTATTTAACGGCATTATAATAAATATACATTATATACTCGTATAATAAATAAATATATAATACTTTGGTGATAATTTACTGAAGTTAAAAAAATTGAATTATGTAGAAACTGTATAGTTGTATTTATCAGTTTTGTTATTTCTGTGGCTTCTATGATTAATGAAGTTATTACTTATTGCAGAAGCGATTTCTGAAGGTTTTGTTACCTCTTTACCATTATTTTTTATTTTAATGATATAATTTACGGCATGTATACCACCACTTTCGCTTTTATAATCCTCCATGTACCTTTACATACGTTCTTGCTCTTTGCTACTTGCTTATATTTAGATATGTATTTGAGATTCTTTTGGCAGTATTTGTACATTTTTTAATAGTTTGTCGTAATTTATATATTTTATTCGATTGGTCTTTTTAGGTGAAGAATATTTGTAACGAAATTGACTTTAAGTTTTGCAACTTTTTTTAAGCCCTTTGATATCCAGATGAAATCTCATTGAACAATTCGGATTTTTACTGTTATTTTAGGGAAGCAAAGGTTATAAAGTAAACAAAAATGACCAAAAACTTCATCAAAAGCAGCATTCAAATCTGTGTGGTTGTAAACTTCGCAGTGTGATACTATTTAAATGTTTTTCAAATGTTTTTAATTTATCTTGTGAATAATTTCTAATAAATAAGTATATTGATTTTAGTAATAGCTTTTTATTTTTAAAGGTGAATTTTGATGACTGTGTAGTCTCATAGTCTGATAGCCATAACGAATGAATAAATCCTATTGATTTATCTATATTACTCATTATTAGATCAAGACACGATTTGCCGTCGTCGGTTCATTTATGTAACGTACTACTCTAACAATTACCCGTAACGTACTCTAACAACTAGGCCACTTGATCGTCAACGCTATAATTATAGTCCCCTAAAGTCTACTACATAATCTCTATATCTGTCTCACCCACAGACTTCAATGGTAACTGCCGCGATTTACTAAAAATTTAAGCTTCACGTTGATGCAAAATTACCTTACGAGTAATGCTTATCCTATACACGGAAGTGTGATAAGGCGCCTCGCAACCGCCGTCGTAAAGTTCACGAATTAGATAAGAATTAATGCGATACGTTGAGCGAATTTTAAGTAATGAGATGCATGAACCTTGAGCCGTTTTCATTAACCCAGATCTTCACACAAGCTCCTTGTTTTCAATGATAAAATTCGATGCCACGAAAACGTCTTATTAGTGAACGTTACACAATTCTTGTAAATTTGAAGTGAAATACTTTTAATTAGCAGTCATTATTAGATTAATTTTACGATAAATTGGAATTAAAACAAGTAACGCTTAAAAATATCTAGTTTTTATTGTTCATTATAACCCATTGTGGGTGTGAGTAATCGTGTATGAGATAGATTTCTATCTCATACATGACTCTCTCTCACATACATACATATAATCACGTGTTTTTCAGGCGGGTAGGCAGAGATCACATCCGTAGCTCGCTTAGCTACGGCGTTGGCACGACGACCACTGACTTGGCGGAGAAAGGAAAAGGATTAGGTAGAAAATGAACTTGGGGTAGGGAATGGGAACGCAACTATAAGGTTTATGATACTACTTTCTCGGAAGGAATTTTGTAATACCCCTAAAAACTTTGGAAACCGGGCGTATATATATCATATAATGATATCACAAGTGCACATTTTTAATAAGTCGATCTGTCAAGTCTGTCACAAAAATATTTTCAAAATAATATTTATGAAACAAAACTTCCTAGGCGGAGATTCCATAATTCAGCTAATAGAAACAGGCGTTACTTTACGGAAATCCTTCATTATAAAGGAAAGAAAGTTAATTTGCTACTGGGAGCAGCTACCTCATGGGGGGTATCTGTACCACTACAACACTACTACTAGGCAATACACAGGACTGAAGTCGAGAACACATTTGTATTACCTCAAAATGAGGCAATATCAAGTATTATTGACTCTACGACAGTGACTCGGCGGCTGACTGTCGTAGTGTCAATATCATGTGTCACGTTTAGGTATATTTCGTTACATAGGAGACAAGAAAGATATAACGTAGAGAGAATGAGAACTATACATTGTACGACAAATACACAGTTTTTAATTTATGTATTTATTTTTATTAAATTTCTTATATATATGAGTAATTTTCTTAAAACTGTGGATAATACTATTTCATAGGAATTATCAAACCGTTGCTTGCCACTATTATATGTGTATGTATATGTATGTTGTATATAAATATGTAAGGATGTAAACTGATTACCATAATACATCTGCCACCGCTTTTTCACCACGCCATGGGTTGACTGGCAGAGAATGCCTATAGGCATTAAGTCCGCCCAATGTTACCTTTATTTTAAGGTTTACAATAAAGTTTTTTAAATAAATAATTAAGTTTCACTTCTGTCACATACGAGTATTTACGTCTACGTATTAAGAACTTATGCTTCAGACAGAAGATGATGTAATAGTGAGGAAAGTGTAACGGGAATTCCAAACTACTTCGTAATTTATGGAGATCTGGTTCTCAAATTTAATTACCGCTTCTTTAGAAATGTACAAGTCATCAAATTTTCAGATATTCGCGAACTAAGGCGGCCAAGTTTCAAAAGAAAAAAATTATATAGCTTTATTAATGTGTTTGAAATACTCGTAAATTAAATTGAATAAGATAATACATTAATTATTTAAGTTCGTACTGACAATGTCAATCACTTAACAGTATGTCGTTTGTTTACGTTCATACTGCCAATGTTATACACGAAATAGTCTGTGGCCAAACAGTCTCACAGAGTAGAGAATGTCGCCATAGAATTTTAGAATGCTATCAACAAATAATAACTCAAACTTCAATAACGTTCGTTCACACTTAAAAATGAGCTACGGCCGATCTCTACGGTATTTTGATCACAGGGTGACTACTGGTTACTATTACGACACGTCTAATAGACACGATTTCTTCTACTTCTTCGGTTCGGTATTCCTCTTCTTTCTTCTTGGTTTCTGTAAATAATCGTCTGTCAAGACGGAGACCGTGAGATTTTTCTGGCACATACCTTAATCAACTAAAAATATGGTAATTTATACAGCCGTTTTTTTTAAACAAATATTTGCCCCATATAAATGTGTCCAAAAAGTGGGACGAGCAAATCGTTCATCTGATTGTAAGCACAACGTCTGCCCATAACAAATGCTGTGTCATACAGAACATTTATGTGTGGCATCACACTACGCGCGTCACCCTGAGGCATCAGTTTTTAAGTACCATATGCCCAGCAATTACACAACGCCATAGTAAAACAATACCAAAAAAAAACAAAGACAAGTATATGGCAAAAAAAATGAATGAAAAAAAAACAAACAGTAAAAAAATACATCCAGTATTCACCTGTACACGGCGGATTTTGCACACTACCGCTTCACGGCAGTATAACTGGAACTGCGGTGGTATCGCCTCCACTAAAAAGATTGCCACAAAAGTTAGTAGCTCTCATTTTGGGGGGATTTTGTCATAGTTGCAACGCTTGACACATTGCGGGTTGGCAACCGCAATATATTTAGTCAGATGTCCAGGAAGATGCTGCTACCCATCTCCCAGTTTTAATTTTCCCTCGTGTCATTTTTTACGAGACGGGATGAGATGGGGTGGTAGATTATGTTAAGCCGTCACCACACGGCTATAAATTCTTTCGAATCTTACAAGTCCGAAGATTCATAACTATCACGCGTGTCTAGCGCATTGACAATAACACTTTAAGTCTCAGTGACTGCGTTTCATTCTATTTCCATTCTGGTGTATTTTCTCTTTCACTTTTTGACGACCGCGTGGTCTAGTGGTCAGAGTACCTGACTTCTACGCCGCGGGTCCTGGGTTCGAATCCCAGCCGGAGCCAACATTTGTTCTAAAACACAAATTGTTGGTTTTCGGGTCTGGTTGTGTTGTGTTTGTCCCCGTGTTTCTGACACTGCATCCTAGCCTACCTCCGATCTTATCGCATAAGCGTTACATCGGGTGCGGGTAGGTTGGGACGAGTGAGTGCCTCTGTGTTTGCGCGTACACTTGTGGCACTATAATATCTACTGCGCAGTTGATGGCTTTCGACATTCGGATTCGGAAGTTGTCGCCGTGGTCGAAATCGGCTAGGAGAACATCATCATCATTTTCACTTTCAGCGCGTTATAGGTCAGGTAAAAGTAAAGTACACATACATACATAAGATCACGACTGTATCCCATAAGGGGTAGTCAGAGACTGGGCTCTCACTGCAAAAACAGACGACTGCCACAATCCACGGTTAACTAAAACAATATAATGCACTTGGTGTGCAGTTTAATTCCTTACTCGCCTTTTACGAGATTCATTGGATGAGATAGAGTGGTAGTATTCTTTTAACGAGCCGCCACCACACGGAGCCTATAAATGTCCTACTGCTGAGCACAGACCTCTTAGTGAGAGGGTTTTAGAGCCGGAAAGAATCCGCCGCGCTGCTACAGTGGATGTTGGCGGACTTCAAATGACATTGATATATTTTATATAGATATATGTTTCTCTACGATGCTTTCGCATTTGGCAAATTAGCACTTAAAATTGCTGAACAATTTTAGTCGTAGCGGCACCGGGCAACTCAGGTCACTATAGCGCCCGGCCCTTAAGCTAAGAAGGCGGGTAAATTCTGCAAACATCTTTCTTTAATAAGCGGTGCGGTTTTTTGAAAATTGCTCCAGCCTACACTTTGAACTTTGTGAACAACTTTAATTAACTTAAGAGAGTTCTGGAGGCAGCAGACTCTGGTATATTTTATGAATTAATTAATTCCGGATTAATTTAGTTTTGATTTTTAAGTTTAGTAAGTGCTTTACAATTCTCTCTTGGCATATTCAAATGTATGTCATAAACTCTCAGTTCGTTAATATCTTGTCGTTTTCAAACAGATCTTTTTTCATTATGTCATCATGATCGTGTCAGCCCATCACTAGTCCATTGCTGAACACAGGCCTCCCCCATAGATTGCCACAAAAGTTCCAATTTTGAGGAGATTTTGCCATAGTCGCCACGCTTGGCAGGCGGGTTGGCAACCGCAGTTTATTTATTCAGATTTTCCAGGAAGATGCTGCTGCCCATATTCAGTTTTTAATGTTCCCTCTGTCGACTTTTACGACACCCACGGGATGAGATGGGGTGGTAGACTCTCTTAAGCCGCTACCACACGGTATGATGGTTTTACCCAAGTATAATCATGATAAGAAGCGTCGCTGGAGTTTCTTGCTCCAACTTGGTTTCGAATTGGTAGTAAATGTAGATGTTGTAAACGTTCCCCCGATCTAAGTAACTGACCGAGCCGTAGCTCGGTCCTCTCGGACGCACTCGAGTTAGTTACGACCTGACCAACGGTCAGGTCAACCATCCGTCATAAAAAAGGCAAATGTTTGTGTAGCACTATTTTTTTTACCGGTGGTAGGATTCCTATGCAGGGATCCGTTTAGTTAGGTACACTGAGAGCAAGTGTAATCTCCGGGCATACGAGACTTAAGAACTGATGTCTGCGGCGCAGTGCTGTGCTGCACAGAAATATTCTGGGTGACACAGTATCTGTAATGGACAGACTTTGCACTTACCATTAGGTGAACGTTTTGCTTATCTCGCCATTTTATCCAATAAAACTTAATTTATGCTCTCAGATTTTAGTGACTTTCTTTCTGTCTCCGATTCTGAACGTATTTATCTCTAATCGTGTAAATATGTTATTCTTTGATTATAAGAAAGTAAAAAATGATGCTATCTCGTAGCACACTAAGACTTATGTTCAGTGCAAAAGATACCAGGTAGCGCGATGCTGACTGATATGAAATGAAAATTATTTATTTTACAACGTAAGAAATATAAATTTCGTTTGTCAAACGTCGTTTTTTTACAATCTACCACCGTTTCGTAATGAAATTCCTCTGACGGAGAAAAAACAGGCGGAAGAAACTCCGTAGGTATCCTATTTTTTGTTACATTTTTTTTTATCTTTGTCAGAAGTACATTATAAATAGATTTACAAAGAACAGTCCCATAGAAAATCAAAGCACGCTCCATGACAAAATGTTATACAAGATTCAATAACAAATCTATAAATGCATTGCAAACTCGAGCAGATCAGCCTACACCAACAGCGCCTGTTCACAAGTATGACGCATGTGGCAGCCACCGCTCTCCTCGACCATATTCAAGGGAGATGGATGACCCGACTCCGCCGCAAGCAGAAGCATTTAAACAAGCATGACATACTCTGTATACTTATACTTTCGGAAGCTATCATAAGCGCCGGAGATATAATACTGCCACAAGTGTATGCGTAATCTCTGGGGCACTCACTCGTCCTGACTAACCCGTGCTCGATGAAACGCTTATGCGATAAAATCGGAGGTAGGCTAAGATGATCATCGACACGTGATAATTACATATAATCAAACTTAACTATTAAGATAACTATGAGGCTTAAGAAAATCTACCACACCATCTCATCCCGTGGGTTTCGTAAAAGTCGACAGAGGGAAACTTAAAACCAGAAGATGGGCAGCAGCAACTTCCTGGAACATCAGAATAAAATAAACTGCGGTTGCCAATCCGCCTGCCATGCGTGGCAACTATGGCAAAATTCCCCCCAAAATCAGAGCTACAAACTTTTGTAGCAATCTATGGGGGAGGCTTATGTTCAGCAGTGGACTAGTGATAGGCTGAAATGATGATGATCAGGATATTTCAAATTCAATTGACTAAAGTTAACCATAAAATCATACGGCAACAACCTACAAGTGGTATCGCAGGTGTTCTTTGTTCCGCTCTCGGTGAAATTGGTAGTTGATAGTAAGACACGCTGGAGAATATTGGGCGTGCAGTGAAATTAAAGTACTGTATTTTCTTTAAGTACATATTTATTTTGAATCTGAGTTTAATATATACCTCAAAAAGACGTGATAGTAACAAAAAGAGCGCGGGCAACTCCGTTCACGTGCAAGAAGTGAAATTTATTTATACAAGCAATTTAATTAAAAGCAAAACATGACTTAAAAAATTATTACTCACCATAAAATAACTGCTCAGTATATAAACAATTATTAATTAATCGTTAAATATTATTTTATTTTGAACCTTACTGCGGTTTAAGTAATTGTTTGATCAGACCCACTGGAAACTTTGAAATACAATTACATACTTACCCATGCAATAGACAAGCCAGCTCCCCTGCATATTGTCAATGTAACACGTTAACCCGAGTTAACAATATAAAATATTTAGGTGTCATATTAGATGACAGATTCAACTGGGGCTCACATACGGCGGGAGTCGCTAGCAGATTAAGAAAGTTCATTTAGGTGTTTAAAAATTTGCGTGATGTAGCCAGCCGTATCCTTGTTCTGACATAGAGATCATTGTGTGAGAGTATAACTTTTTATTGCATCAGTGTTTGGGGTAGCTAAGTCCTACCTTATCGAAGTAGAACGTGCACAGCGCGCAGTATTAAAAGTCATGAACAGACTTCCTTTTACATGTAGCGACATCTATGTCGCCACATGAGAAGCTAAAGAAATATTCCTATACGTCCATAATCGCGCTATGAAAGTTTTCTGAGATCGCGTACAATATACGCAGTGTGGTAGCGGTTTAAGAGAATCTACCACCCCATCTCATCCCGTGGGTGTCGTAAAAGTCGACAGAGGGAAAATAAAAACCAGGAGGTGGGCAGCAGCATCTTCTGGGAACGTCTGAATAAATAAGCTGCGGTTGCCAACCCACCTGCCAAGCGTGGCAACTATGGCAAAATCCCCCCAAACTTAGCTACTGACTTTTGTGGCAATCTATGGAGGAGGCCTATGTTCAGCAGTGGACTAGTGATAGGCTGAAACGAAAACGACGTACAATATATATACAACATCTAAATATTCCGTCTAGGTAGGTACCACCCCAGGGTCAGTTATTCTACCGTGAAGCAGTAGTGTGCAAACATTACTGTGTTTCGGTTTGAAGGGCACTGTGAGCTAGCGTAATCACTGGGCATATGAGACTTAAGAAGTGATATGTCAGGGTGACGGGCGCAGTGTGGTAACACACATAAAAGTTCTGGGTGACACAGCATTTGTTATGGGCAGACGTTGAACTTACCATCGGGTGAATGTTTTGCTCGTTTCACTTTATCTAAAAAAAGAAATTCAAAAGTCCACAGGCAAAGTCGCGTTTACCGCTAGTAATAAATAGGTACAGAAATAAATATGCAAAACTACACGATGCTAATAAAAAATGCGATGAAATCTACTAACAGAGCAGAAAACAATTGAAATAGGCCAGTGCGACATCGACAAAGTGAAATAGAATTTCTTTTACACGTTCCCTTAAAACAGATAGAATACTGCGGGCAATAAAATATTACGAGCCGGGTCGGACTAAAATAAACACTTTATATTACTGTGGGACCAGGACAATTTACTGCCGCACTGTTGTATTGCTTGAGTCGTGTGTAACATGCATTTTATTATGTTAGATACATACTAATAAATGGGAAAGTAATTCTCTCTGTCCCTCTGTCTGTATGTTTGTTACCTTTTCACGGCTTAACCGTTTTCAAAGTCAAAGTCAAAATTTCTTTATTCAGTTTAGGCTTGTATAAAGCTCTTATGAATGTCAAAATCTACACCGGTTCAAAAAATAAGACCTTCTCAGAGAAGAACCGGCAAGAAACTCTGAAGTCTTTCTTTTTTCAATGCCATATTACATGTCATTTATATGTTACATAAAAATTACATCATAAATTTAGTAGCCAGGGGGTTTGCAAGTGCAGAGTAAAAGTTATTTCCACACATCTCTGTCCCCTATGTAATGATCTACTTTATAATACGCTTTTTCCAATAATGTCTTCTTGACAAGTTTATTGAATTCTATGTCAGTTTTTTGAGTCACACTAGGAATTTAATCATAAAATTTTATAGCCCTACTAAGAAAAGATTTTCTAGTTTTGGCCAACGTAAACATAGGAACCTCCAGCGCGTCACCTCGGCCCATTCTACAGGATACAGTCACTTTTTTATTAAATAAATACATGTGTTGCCGTACGTACATTATATTTTCATAAATATACAACGTTGAACCGATCTTCGAACCGAAATTCGGCACAGACATAGCTTGCATCCTGGAGACGGGCATAGGATACTTTTTATCCCGGATAATCAAAAAGTTCCCACGGTATTTTTAAAAATCTAATTTAACGCGAATCTAGTCGCGGGCTGCAGCTAGTTGATTATATATTCATCAATATGAATAAACATGAAAGGTAAGATGGCTGGTTCTCTCCCCACTATGCTGGTAGGATTTCTATGCATGAATCTGTCTAGGTGGGTATCGTCATCATCATTTCAGCTAACTACTAGTCCACTGCTGAACATAGGCCTCCCCCATAGATTGCCACGAAAGTTTGCAGTTTTCATTTTGGGGGATTTTTCCATAGTTGCCACGCTTGGTAGGCGGGTTGGCAACCGCTGTTTATTTATGCAGATATTCCAGGAAGATGCTGCTGCCCATCTCCTGGTTTTAAATTTCCCTCTGTCGACTTTTACGACACCCGTTTTATGGTGCCCGTTATTCTGGCGTCAAGGAGCAATGTGTAAAAATTTTGAAGGGTTTGATACCTAATGTAATTAATGATGTTGATGATATATAAACAAATGTATAATAATTAAAATTAAAACATGATAAAAACTTTCCACTTGATGTACACTAGAATTCCACGAGTCGATTAAAGTGAGAAAATAAATAAGACAGTAATGTAATGCGTCGCAGGTGCGCTTCGTCGCCCGCTACGCTGTTGTTTGTAATTGATTGTCGCCGGCTCCCTGAGATCTTGCAGTAATTAACGTACACCATGCAAGAAAACTATGCCCACGTTTCGAGAATTACTACTGAGATTAAATACTCATTTATTGCTAGTAGAATCCGACTAGGTAGGTGCCACCGCAGTGCCATTTATTCCACCATCAAGTAGTATTGTGCAAACATTACTGTCTCTCAATGTGAAAGCCACTGACAACTAGTGCAATTATAGAACATATGAGACTTAAGAACTGATGTCTCAGGTCAGAGACAGCAGTGTGGTGCTACACAGATGTGTTCTGGGTGACACAGCATTTGTTTTGGGTAGACGTTGAACTTACCATTAGGTGAACGATTTTCTCGTCCCCGTTCTCCATAAACAGAGATATTCTTTTGAAATTCTGATTATTATTTTATTATATAGACATTAGAATGGTAATTAATAAGCTCTTTGCAAACTGAGAATAAAATTTAAGTAATACGTTACAAGAAATTTAATTAGAACGCGAGTCAGCTGAGTAAATAATATGTTCATTAAGAGAGTTTGAGTTTGTCGCTTAAAATTATACCTTTCGTTAGAATCAGCCGCTTATTTCCGTAGTGAATAATGTTAATTAAGTCTTTATGAATATATTATTTAGTACAACCAGACTTTCTATTAATTCTTAGCCATAAATATAAAAAGTATGGTGATACTGTTGTCAACTTTTGAAGTTATAATTTGTAATAATTGTTATTTCGTGTCATCTTCATTCATTAGTGTCCCACCCCCCCGGATTAAGGCAGTGAAGGAAATAGTGCTGTGTCAGAAAAGGGCATTGCCACAATACTTCCAGATTCCTAAAACTATAAACAATTCAGGTCATTCACAAATATCGATTTCGATATTCCATTCTACGCTTAGGTCAGGTATAACGTTATCTTAACTTTTTTATCGTCTATCTTTTTCTTCTATATAAATAAAAATCAACTGCCGCATGTATGAAACGTCGTCACTTGAGAACGGCTCGGCCGATATGGCTGATTTATTGTTGTGTTTGTAATTGTCAGTACAAGGTAAAATCCACGGGAAAAGTCGGAAATTTAGAAGGTGGAAAAAAAATGAAGTTCAGTTCAGACACCAATTTAAAATTGATATTTTGCGAAAAATTAGTGAATTGTATGCTATATTTCAGTGCGTTATCGGTGATGATAATTCATCTTTGGTGCATCCAAAACACTGACTGACTGACAGACAACGATCCTTAACCACTGGAGACAGAGACATGTTGTGAACATAATTAATATTTTTTGCTTTTGCGCTGCACTTCTGATTTTCTACATTAGTAAATTGCGACCGTGTGAAGTTGGGCGAGTCCCTACTTTATTTATTAAATAAAAGTGCAATCGGTTGTATTTTATAACAACTTCGCCAAACTGCAGGACAATTTGATGACGAATCACACACTCACACATGCATTGCCCCTACTGAACACATCATTTCAGCCAATCACTTAGTCCACTGCTCAACATTGGCCTTCTCCATAGATTGCCACAAAAGTTTGCAGCTCTCATTTTGGGGGAATTTTGCCATAGCTACCACGCTTGGCAGGCGGGTTGTCAACCGTAGTATTATCGTTCAGATGTTCCAGGAAGATGCTGTTGCCAATCTTCTGGTTTTGATTTTCCCTCTGTCTACTTTTACGATACTTATGGCATGAGATAAAGTGGTACATTTTCTTTAAAGCGACCCCGGGGAGGACGATGACTCGTAGTGGTCTCGAGTTATTGTGACAGCACCGAGAGAGTGCTGGGGGCAGTGAGCACTGCCCCCGGGTCGGGTTAAAATTGTAGCGAAGCGATGGAGGGGTCACGGTTGCGTTTCGAACGGAGATCCCGTGACTCCTCTGAAGCGCTGATGGAGACCACCGTGGGGTTGGGGTACATTTTGTTAAGCCGCCACCACACGGCTATGGATATTCTGCCCGTATACCTTAATCGGCTCTTACGACATCTCGGTAGGAAAGAGGTAGGTGCTATTCTAATCTGCCGGACACCTATCGGTTACAGCCGCCAACTTCACAGCTTTTTATACTGGTGGTAGGATTCCTATGCAGGAATCTGTCTTAGGCAGGTACTACCGCAGGCCCGGTTATTCTCCCGTGACCTAGTAGAGTGGAAACATTATAGCTGCAGTAGTTGAACTAACTGCGCCCCGTGGATTCATCCGCATAAAATAAGCTGACCATATGTACGGCATAGTCTTTGTTGATCTGACAATTCACAGTTTGGTTCTTCTCGGCAATGCTCGGTTCTCGGCGTGCGGCTCCTTAACGTTAGCATAAAGATTTATATCCTATAATCTTCCTGAATAAACAGACTATATCTATATGCGCTACGAATTTTTCAAATCAGATCAGTATATCCTCAGATTTGAGCGTTCATACAATTAAGATCTGCAGTTGTATTATAGTAAGAGTGAAATGTGCGCAAACAGTACCTAGGTCAGGACACCGTCCACATAATTTTAGAGGATCGCCGTCGGTACTCTTGCCTTAGGCGTTTCTGGATCACAGTTACCTGATCAAAATTGTAATGAAATTAGAAAAAGGTCCATTCGTAAAACACGCAAATGAATAAACGGCATGAAGATATCAAAAATAAATTGAATGAAATTTTGTAAATACATACATACATACATAAGATCACGGCTGTATCCCATAAGGGGTAGTCAGAGACTGGGTACTCACTGCCAAAGCAGATGACTGCCACAATCCACGTTTCACCAAAACAATATAATGCACTTGGTGTGATAGGTGGTGAGCCCATCGCCACCATGCGCTGTTGGGTGCACAGTGCAGTTCCTTACTCGCCTTTTACGAGATCCATTGGATGATATGGTGTAGTAGTATTCTTTTAACGAGCCGCGACCACACCACATTTGTAAATATAAAATGATAAACAGGGATAAAAGAAAACGTTTTTTAAATACAAGTGCTTGCAAATGTTTCGCTTAATTGTATACATGAAACAATTATTTAATTAAAAATAATAACAGCGTTTCCTTTTGCAATTAAAAGAATATTTCATTAATCACGCGTACGTCGCTAAAAAACAAAGGAGGAACGCTTACGGTTAAGCGCCATTGTTCCCGCTTACGTCCCACTTGACACTCATTGCAACCGAATGCATTGTGAACTGCAGCGTCGTGTGTTCGTGTATTAATTCAGTGCATCGTATTATCATACGCTGTTTGAATGCCACTATGATATCGTGAATGTGCAGAGTCACCTAGTTTTTATAAAGTTACTGATTTCCGTGTTATAATGATTTCTGGCTAACGTGGCAATGTCTCTTTCGGTTTTTTTATATATTTTTTTTTGAATTGTATGGACAAAATAAAAAGAACAATGAATTCATGTTCATTTGTTATATTTTAAAAACGAAGCCCCGCAGTAGGATTTCTCCTGTATCATGGGTGCGTTTTACAGACATATATTTCACATGCAGGTGGTAGGATTCCTATGCAGGAATCCGTCTAGGTAGGTACCACCCCAGGGCCAGTTATTCTGCCGTGAAGCAGTAGTGTGCAAGCATTACTGTGATTCGGTTTGAAAGGCACTGCGATCTAGTGTAATCACTGGGCATTTGAGACTTAAGAACTGATGTCTCAAGGTGACGGGCGCGGTGTGGTGTCACACAGAAATATTCTGGGTGACACAGCATTTGTTGCGGGCGGACGTTGCACTTAACATCAGGTGAACGTGTTGCTCGTTTCGTCACTTTATACAATAAAAAAAAATGCACAAACAACCAGACCCGAAACCAACTATTTGTGTTTTGGTCAAATGTTGGCTCCGGCTGGGATTCGAACCCAGGACCCGCGGCGTAGTAGTCAGGTACGCTAACCACTAGGCCACGCGGTCGTCATTGATTTCTGACAAGTGCTGACAACAACTGTACAAAGTTTCGGTTCAATCAACCGAACGATGCGTGAACGCATAGAGGACGAGGACTATTAGATACGATTCGCGCGCCATCTATTGTAAAATGGTTATGCCAATTGGAGAACGTTTGTGGTCGTGCGCACAACAAGTCACTAAAGTTTCATCGAAATCGGATGAGTGGTAGAAACGCATACGTGATAAACGAAGTGATAAACCAATAAATACCACAAGCTTAAGCTTACTATATTGACTTGATATATTTTGTACATATCTAGTATATACGATAAGTGATATTGACCTGGTATATATGAACAATATAGGTAGGATTTAATGAATATAGATTTAACTACAGGGGCGGATTTGATACCCCGGCTGTCCTAGACCTACGAGGTATTAAATGACGTAGAAGAATTAAATTAAAGTAAAAAACAACAAAAGTGTGGAAATGATAAAATTATCTCAATCAGTGTCTTTTAAATGCAGTACAGAGTAGCGGCTTAAGAGAATCTACCACCCCATCATATCCCGTGGGTGTCGTAAAAGTCGACAGTGGGAAAATGAACGCCAGGAGATGAGCAGCAGCATCTTCCTGGAACATCTGAATAAACAAACTGCGATAGCCAACCCGATTGCCAAGCGTGGCAACTAAGGCAAAATCCCTCCGGAATGAGAGCTATGCACTTCTGTGGAAATCAACGGGGGAGGCCTATGTCCAGCAGTGTACTATTGATAGGCTGAAATGATGATGATGATGATGAGATACTGATGCTTAATTTTTTATTTGTGAGTAACAATAAATAACGATAAAAAAAAATCACTTAATTTTTCCCGCCCTAGATCCGGGCCTACTCGGCCTATAGGGAAATCCGATCTTCTGTTTAACTGGCATTTAGATCTAGGGTAAGGGTTATTTTATAAGAAATTTAATTATACTTACAATTTAATGATATTTTAAGAAGTTTTTATACAGGGCATAAAATTAATTTTATGCTGAAATGACATGACTTCGTTGTTCTTTTATATTCTTCCTAATATATATTACGAGCTCGAAGTATAGTTAGCGCTCATTAAATTCTTAATGAAGACTTTACTCGCGTAGCATAGCATTGGGGTTACAGGGTTTGTAACAACAATCAGTGAAACAGGTAAGCATTAGACAAGCATTAATATACTACTGGCTTGTTTTATGAGCTCGTTGATTAAATTTACCGTATTTATACAGTAACATTAAAAGGCACCTAATAACGTTGCCAAAGACTAAGGACTCGTGTTTATTCCCTTATCGTACCTAGAAACACTCTTGCACAAACCCGAAGATTTTTTAAATTTGTTGTTGTTGCTGCCATCGATTTCTTGTGGTAGGATTCCTATGCAGGAAACCGTCTAGGTAGGTATCACCAAATAAAATATATAATATGAAATAAAAAAAAATCGAAAGAACTCGCAAGTACTAGGATAACATAAAGCTTAAGGAAATCTGTTGTGAAGTAAATCTGTTAGTATGACGCCGTAGTAGGGTAACATAAATTAAATGGAGAAGAAAATCAATTTTGTCATTTAAGCTTCGTCGTTTTTTTATCAGATCAAAGTAGCATAGGTAGGTGCCGGGATGTTATTATGATGAATTATGAATAACGTTGTATATAATTCTTCTGTGCGTGTGTATGTCACTGAACTCCTCCTAAACGTCTGGACCGATGTTAATGACTTTTTTGTGTGTGTTTGTGTGGTTCCCGGGATGGTTTAGATTCAGAATTGGACCCGGTAGGTGGCGCTGCGATAGAGTTCTAGGAAAATGATACTTCGACTATCGAAAAATCGTTTGCTGAATCTGTTAACAGCAGGCAAGCCAACGTTCAGGCAGGACAACGTGTGTCGGGTCAAAATTTTACTAAACATTTCAAGAATACTAAAAAACCTTTTATTTTTATTTTGCTACACTTAAGAATAATAAATTAGCTTAATGTAAAATGCTTTCAACTAAAACATTATCATTAATTGCATCTATTCGTTCAAATTTTCCAGTCTCTGCCGCGTCCAGGACTTTCCTAAGTCAATTAAAGTTGCACACTGGTCTCGAAGCGCCGCGTCGTCGGGGACAATTTAAGAGATCACTGCTTAATAGAGACTTGGTCTGTGTTTGTGAAATAAAATGAATTTAATTCAGAATTGCTAAGGAACGTGCCGCATTTGTCTTTAGACAAAAGTTTAACATGCATGTTTTTTGGTTTAGTAAAGTAACAGCCTATAAATACCAGCCACTGCACAGGCCTCATCTCATTACCGAGACGGTTTTGGAGCTGGGAAGTATCCGCCACGTTGCTCCAATGCGAGTTGGCGGACTTCACATGTTTACGAAACATATTTTATTTCCCAGACATGCAGGTTTCCTCACGATGTTTCCATTACCGCGGAGCACGTGGTAAATCAGCACTTAAAATTGCAATTAACAATTTTAGTGGTGCCGGCATCGGGAATCGAACCTAGGTCATTTGTGTACTATGTAATTTAAGGCCCTTGCAGGTGCTCCTGTGGTACTTCAAAGTTGATCGCATAAGACATTCATTTCAGTCATTTCATTGCCTTACGCGCTTACCTAACTTCGAGAAAAACTGAAAACTGAGAATATTGGTAAAAAAAAAAATTCCATAAAAAAACGCTTTCAGATCGAACGCAAAGATTTTCCATCTATCTGTATATATTTTCTCAAAGGCGACTTTTTGTCCATATGAAATATCTCTCTTAATACTGTATCAAAATGTATGTTTGTGAAGCTATTTTAAAGATTATTTTTCCTTCTAATGACGAAAAATAAGTGATTGTCAAAAAAGCCACGTTTTGGTTAAAAAAACAGATTAATTTAATAAAATTATAAAAGCGCCATCTGTTGACCATATGTTCAACTAACACGAACGACAGTTGTTGGATCAAGTTTTTCACATTATTTAAAGAAGGTAGACGGCGCTTTCTGTTCATGATCACGATACGGTACGAAATTCTCGCTCGGGTGAGATACAAAGCCCGCTAGACATGTCATTTCATTGCCTTACGCGCTTACCTAACTTCGAGAAAAACTGAAAACTGAGAATATTGGTAAAAAAAAAATTCCATAAAAAAACGCTTTCAGATCGAACGCAAAGATTTTCCATCTATCTGTATATATTTTCTCAAAGGTGACTTTTTGTCCATATGAAATATCTCTCTTAATACTGTATCAAAATGTATGTTTGTGAAGCTATTTTAAAGATTATTTTTCCTTCTAATGACGAAAAATAAGTGATTGTCAAAAAAGCCACGTTTTGGTTAAAAAAACAGATTAATTTAATAAAATTATAAAAGCGCCATCTGTTGACCATATGTTCAACTAACACGAACGACAGTTGTTGGATCAAGTTTTTCACATTATTTAAAGAAGGTAGACGGCGCTTTCTGTTCATGATCACGATACGGTACGAAATTCTCGCTCAGGTGAGATACAAAGCCCGCTAGACGAATTCACACAATCGGCAACAATCAACTAGGCACGATCACCCTGTTTGGACGCGCTATTCCCTGGGAAAAGAGCGTCAAGTACCTCGGGGTCACTTTAGACGCAGCGATGTCGTTCGCTGCACACATAAAAAACGTTCGAAATAGAGCTTCTTTTATCTCAAGTCGACTATACCCATTAACTTGCTCTTCAAGCAAAATGTGCTTAAGTCACAAACTTCGCCTCTATAAGACTTGCATAAGACCCGAAATGGCCTATGCATGCGTCGCTTTCGCTCACGCCACGGGCAATCAATTAAACAAGTTACAGAGCGTTCAAAATCGATTCTTGCGAATTGCCACCGGAGCCGGTTGGTACTAACGCAACGTAGATCTTCACAGCGACTGTGAAATGCCCTTAATCTCTGAACACTTCAGAGCATTAGCACGGCGGTTTTTCGAAAAAGCCGCGGTTCATCCAAACCCGCTGGTGGTTAAAGCAGCAAATTACCGACCAAATAGAAACGCGACCGAACGCAAACGTCGCCCGCGAAACGTGTTAGATGACACGGACGTCCCAGCACTCCCTGACCACGATACGGTCAGTCATGATCCAGGCTACACTGTATACACAGTAAATAACTTTAATATAAAACGCACCACGACGCGCGACCGCCGTAGACAGCGGCGCGCAGCAGTCGACAATCACACCGCGTACACACGATTCACCCGTGTTCCAGGGCGGTTCTCACCGCCAAGAGTTACCGACACACAAGTCGACAGTCCGAATGGAGGCCAGCAGCCTCCCTCGGACGGTCATTAGACGACTTAAAAACCTTTTAGAGATATTATAAATCGCGCAAGGACGCAGCGAGCGCGACAGTCCGAATTTCGAGGTTATTGTAGGAGTTCATTTATGTATTTATGTTTGGGTCAAACCAAACCTGGCACGCGGGCCCCTGGCCTGTGAGCATAGTATCCGATGAAGCTGTAAAAGCCAAACAAGGCTAACAGCAATTACATCATCGAAATTATATATACGGGTGAGATATTACTATAAGTTTCGGATATATCTTTTACTGGTGGTATAATTCTTATGCAGATCCGTAGAGACCTCCGCAGTGCCAGTTATTCTGCCGTCAAGCAGTAGTGTGCAAAAATACCGTGTTACGGTCTGAAGGGCGATGTCAGGGTGACGAGTGCTTGTCGGGTTACACAGAAATCTTCTGTGTGACACAGCACAGTTATCGGCCGATGTGACACTTATCACCAAGCGGACGATAACCTCATGTATTTGCTAGTTTGCATAAAAAAATTAACGGATAAATAGACGACTACTGGATCTATGCGTCTTTATATTAGAAAATATTTGCCGACGTCACCAAGTTTCGTAAGCGGTCATCCTTCACCGATATGTGGTCTAATAGTTTCTTTTTTCTTGGATCAAGTGTCGAGACGAGCAGAACGTTCACCAATAGTGACTTATATATTTTTTTATATATTGACGGCCATGTCAGATACATTTTTAAATTTCCAGATATCTATCGGAGATTACATAATTTTCTGGGCGCCTTATTGTGATTGTTCAAAATGAATATTTTTATCATTATATTCAGACCTTGCATCTATAGTGATGACATCTGGTTAAAGAATATATAAAAATGAGTGTATTTAATACCGTTTTCGTACACATAACTTATCCTGAGGGAATGCACTAATAACCAAACCAAGCACAACCTAATCAAACCTAATTTCCGTCTCCTAATGAAGTAATAATGAAATGCGCAAACTACGGCTATTTACGAAGGACCTCATTATCTGTTAACTAACATATACATACTCTCAATATTTTCTCCCATATAGGGATGGCAATGGCCACTCACCTAGCCTTCTTTTAGCCCTCGAGGGAAACGAGACCTGACGGGTGGAAAACCACGTTGTCGCCATTTTGGTACGAGTCAAAAATTCTTACTCCACATTGCTTTCAATCAAGTTCAAGAACAGTTTAGTGTCAGCTTTACATATTATAGTATTATTCTGCACAAATAAAGGCTGTCCTTACAATACCTTAGTCGCCTTTTACGACGCCACGGTAGGAAATAGGTAGGTGCTGTACTCTGTCGGATATCTGTCGGCCAACATAATATTAAGTAAGCAAAGAGAAACGTTGCCTTCTTTTAGAGATTTTTTTCAATTCATGTTTTTTTACGGATGAAAGTGACGAGACGAGCAAAGCATCATGGTAAGTGAAAATTTCGACCACTACGACAACTTCCGAATATTGTCGGGAGCTATCAACTGCGCAGGAGATATTATAGTGCCACAAGTGTACACGCAAACACAGAGGCACTCACTCTTCCCAACCTACCCAGATGTAACGCTGATGTATTGCATCAGCGTTACATCTGGACCGATCAGATCGGAAGTTTTTTTATGGAATAAAGTAATGAAACAAGCTAAACCTTCACCTGATGGTAAGTGCAACGTGTGCCCATAACAAATGCTGTGTCACCCAGAACATTGTCACATCACTGTGCCCATCACCTTGAGACATGAGATGATAAGTCTCATATGCCCTGTGATTGCGCTAGCTCACATTGCCCTTCAAACCGAAACACAGTAATGTTTGCACACTACTGCTTTACGGCAGAATAACTGGCCCTGGTGGTACCTACCTAGACGGATTCCTGTCAAAACCATATGGATCATTCACTACACAACCAGACCCGATAAACAACAATTTGTGTTTTAGCACAAATGTTGGGGCTAAATACTATTCCATTCTATTAAGTACGAGTCTTAAAGCAGAATCGCTGTAGGACTTTCACACTATACCCAATAACTTCATTACTGCTTTTCAATAGACCTCTTAAAGACGACCATGTGGATAAAAAGAAGAAAGACACGATCTTTGTCTTGTCAATAGTGCGATATATGTATGTCATTATTACTCCTGAGCAAATACGTTTGCCAACGTGAAGTTATTTGATTTATAGTGGAAAAGCTAAATATTCATTTAACTTTCTTTAAATAAACGTACATACATGTACGTGTGGTGGTGGCTCAAGAGAATCTACCACCCCATCTCATACCGTGGGTGTCGTAAAAGTCGACAGAGGGAAAATTAAAACAAGAAGATGGGCAGCAGCATTTTCCTGGAACATCTGAATAAATAAACTGCGGTTGACAACACGCCTGCCAAGCATAGCAACTATGGCAACATCCCCCCAAAATGAGAGCTACAAACTTATGTAGCAATCTATGGGGAGGCCTATGTTCAGCAGTGGACTAAAAGGCTAAAATGATGATGATGACATACAATCAGATGTCACACACATAGCCCACTGTTCGCCCCTGCGAGAAACGAGCCCTGACGGGTCGCGAACCGTCGCCATCATTTTGATACAAGTAAAACAAAATCTTACTATCCATTGCGTTCCCATGTGCAATATAGTGATAGCATATTTGTTATTATTATTATTTTTTTTTATAGGAGAGGGGGCAAACGAGTAAGTGGCTCACCTGATGGTAAGTGATCACCATCGCCCATGAACAACCGCAATACAACCGCAATACCTCTTTTCTTGAAGGTCCCTAAGTCGTATCGGTCCGGAAAAACCGCCGGCGGCAGCCGATACCATAAAGTGGTAGTGCGTGGCAGAAAATTTCGCGAAAAACGCACTGTGGTGGTATGCCAACCATCCAGGTGGTGACGATGGAATTATGTGTTCTGCCGCAAAGTGCGATGGTGAAAACCAGCGGCTGGAATTATTCCGAACAATTCCTCGGAACACTCCCCGTTGTAAATCCTGTAAAAAATGCAAAGAGATGCAATATCTCTTCGCAAGGCCAGTGTATCAAGCCGATCGGAAAGAACCTGGTCGTCGACGATTCGAGGCGCTCTTAGTTGAATACAGTCAAAAGGAGGGAGCTGGCACTGGGGTGCCCCCGCCCAAAGATGAGAACAGTACTCCATGAGAGGCCGAACCTGCGCCATGGATTGCATATTATGTTATTTTTCTGCACGAATAATGGCTGTCCGTACAATATCTTAGTCGTATCTTACGATACCTAGTTAAGAAAGAAGTAGGTGCTATTCTACTCTGCCGGACATCTGTCGGCCACCATAATGTTAAGTAAGCGAAGAGAAACGTTGACGTTACCTTCTTTAAGAGATTTTTTCAATTCATGTTTTTCATTCCTTAGCCGCTTCTTACACAGGCTTGGTAAGAAAGAGTAGGAGTAGGAGTAGGTGCTATTCTACTCTGCTGAACCCTAAATATAATATTTATAAATATTTCATTATTTTTGTATTTAATAACTTTGTAGATTTATTGACATCAAGAGCGTGCCGTCTTGTAACAAAAAAGGATCTAGCTTCTATTCAGAAAACACCCTACGAAAATAACGCCAGTAATTAAATATAGCCAAGATACAATTCTGACATTTTCCTCTAAAAAAATTTAAGAAGTTCGACTTTTTCAATGTTTATTGCTCTTGATGTGAAAATATTGTTTTGAAATTTCTTAACTAAAATGTCATGCGGATCTTAGCAAATTAACTTTCTTTCCTTCATTATAATAGATTTCTGCAAAGTAACGCCTGATTCTCTTTCTTCTTCTTCTTCTTATACTTTTGGTCTCTCTTATTAGAATTCTGCCAATGTCAAGTCAGTCATGGGAGTGACAACAAATAACTTTGAACAAAATTTTTTTATTAAGGTTTTGTGAGAGACTTCTGGATCTACAACAAAACAACGAAATATTTTTTCAACCCACCACCAGAATTAGTCAATTAATCACCAAAATCAATTTAATATTATCAGTATGATTAAAGTTACACAAAATATATACAAATGCAGTAAACACACGCGTCAACAAATAAGGTAAATTAACAGGACGAGGTATGTTATGAGGGAGAACATCGTATGAGTTTAGGGCAGCTGAAGAACAAATGATTAGCAGAGCCTTCGTCGAGTCTACACTCGCAAATTTAATTATTCCTAATCCTTAGTTTAGCCAGATGGACTGGCGTACAAGAGAGTCCAAAGCGGAGGCGGCAAACAGTTGATGTGGTAAGTTTACCGGCTTCACGGTACTGAAAGAACCAGGGTTTTGTAGGAATATCATCTTGGACCATATCAGTCTGTTTTCTTTTAATAAATGTTGAGTGTTGAAAAAGAGATTGCCATGATGACATTAATTTAGAACAAGACATAGGAAGGAGGTCCTGTGTGAAAAGGAGGTATTGGGAGAGAGATCCTTTCTGTGTAGCCTTCTTAGCTAAACAATCTACATATTTATCAACTTGTATCCCGCAATGGCTCGGTATCCATGCCAACACAACTTTTAGACTTTTTTTGTGGCAGTAAAAGAGAGTTATTTTTGATAATTAAAATAATAGTATGATTTGTTTTAGAGTAAAAAGGGTTAGAGATAAGAGCTTATAGACAGCTAAGGGAGTCTGACAAAATTAAAGACCTGTCCAGACTGCGCGAATCTGCATAGACTAGCAAGCAAGAAACAGCTTCGAGAATTGATATTGATTCACCTGTAAAACTGATGAATTAGGAGGAGACGCCTGATTCTATTGAAAATAAAAATAATAATTAAAAGCTGAAGGTTCACTGGATTTACTATGACATCGGGACATCTATCAACTTAACGTCGGGTCATAAATAGTTTAAAAGGAAACGCGATAAAATCCGTAAAACTTATTTTATTAAAAACTTATACTAATTGCTACCTTCCTACTAATTGGAATATACTTCTCCATACGAAGTCATTAGTTTAGTTTTAGTTGGTATTACTTGATAATCAATATTTAGTTTATTGATAATATTTAGCGCATTCGTTTTCTTGGATTTTAAAAGCAATTTGATAAATGCTAAAGAATTTTGGGAATTGAAATGTACATACTGGCATGTTATTATTTTGCTATTTACTATCTATTAAATATTATATGAAAAACAAATATGTCTTAAATTGGTAGAAAGATTCAAAGAAATGGAATTTCGTAGCGCTTTCCGAGTGCTTCGAAATTAAATTAACTATCTTTGTCCGTGAGTACAAGGAGCTCTTCTTCGAGGACGACCTAGTAAAGTCAGGAACAGCTGTGGCATTCTCCGGACTTCAATTTGAAAACATTTTATTAATTTAAAATAACGCTATTAACGGTGAATTAAAAATACCATGATCTTTTGCAGTATTTTTGTCATCCATTATTTTACCAGCTCTTGTCACTCTGAGACATTCGTTTTTAAGTATCATATGCAAAGTAATTACACTAGTTTTCAGTGCCTTTCAGACCAAACCACAGTAATGTTAGCCTTATCGTTAGTTTTACTGGTGGCAGGATTCCTATGCAGGACTCCGTCTAGGTAGGTATCACCCCAGGGCCAGTTATTCTACCGTGAAGCAGTAGTGTACAAATATTACTGCGTTTCGGTTTGAAGGGCACTGTGAGCTAGCGTAATCACTGGGCATATGAGACTTAAGAACCTATGTCTCAGGGTGATAGGCACAGTGTAGTGTCTCACAGAAATTTCTGGGCACTTACCATCAGGTGAACGTTTTGATCGTTTCATCACTTTATGCAATGAAAAAACAAGCCTCCCACTAGTCCACTGCTGGATATATCTAATAAGCATGAATGACCACAATGGCTTTGGCCTTTGTGGTAGCGGTCGTAATCGTCACGATTGACAGATGGATTGGCGACTGGTTGTACCAGGCCGTGTGGTTAGAGTACCTGACTACCACGCCGCGGTTCCGGGGTTCGAATCCTAGCCGGAGCCAAAATTTGTGCAAAAAAAATAATTGATGGTTTTCGGATCTGATTGTGTTGTGATTATCCCTGTGTTTCCGATACTACATCCTAGCGACGTCATCCGAGTGAGTGCACCTAGGTTTGCTTGTACACTTGTGGTCTAAGACAATCTACCACCCCATCTCGTCCCGTGGATGTCGTAAAAGTCGACAGAGTGAATCGCAAACCAGTAGATGGGCAGCAGCATTTTCCTGGAACAGCTAAATAAAAACAGCGGTTGCCAACCCGCCTGCCAAGCGTGGCAGCTAGTGTAAAATCCGCCCAATCTATGGGGAAGGCCTATGTTCAGCAGTGGACTTGTGATGGGCAGAAGTGAGTGAGTTCATAACTTCAGACAGTATTCGGTAGTAGTCGACAATCGGCAAGGAGGACGTCGCCAGGTCCTGAAGAATTTAGGATCAGCTAATTTGAGATGGTTATTTCTTCTTTCTATCGGAGGTCATCAAGGTTTTCTGCAGTATTAAATAAAACGAAAGTACCTGTGATGATTTGAACATCGGACACAAAATTGACAAGGCCCAGTGCATGTGCATATCTAATTGTTTATTTATCTTTTGAACTTTTAATGTACGTTGTGTTGTAGTATTGAATAAAGTTTTTCTTTCTTTCTTTCTTCCTTTCATGAGGAATCAATGTCAGATATTCGATTCAATTAAACTAATTAGTTGAACCTTAAAAGCTATTAATAAATATAAAATACAATATAAAAATACTCAAAATACATATTAAATAAATACATAGCAATATATAACTATGATAAATATACAATGATACACAAATATGATCATACATATAAACTAACATACATACACACATACATATACAGAAATACACGTAATCGGGCGACATAAATTTGTAAAAAAGAATCCACAAACAATTTCATATGTAATCTTTAATATATATATATAATTTCGGTGATGTAATTGCTGTTAGCCTTTTTGGCTTTACAGATTTATCGGATACTACTTTAATATAATGCTCCCGTACTAACCTCTTAAAGCAGATCTTATTTTGAGCTTATCTAATGTCATCGGGAAAGGAGTTCCAGAGCAGTGCAGCATGAACGATAAATGAAGTGTAAAGGAAGTGAAAAGTGTAGAGGAATTGTAATCTTAATGGAATCATTTAAGATGGAGTAGAGAATATAGCGAATTTTAGAGTTGCGCCTCTGTTTGACAGTGAGCCATTTAAGGCGCGAGACCGATATTCAGAAATATGGTCGTACTTGCGAAGACCGAAAACAAACCGAATACAGTTATTTAGAAGGCGCTCTAGCTTATTAAGCAGCACTTGATTCAAATCTGGATAACATACATCGGCATAATCAATAATGGGTACAACAAGTGATTGTACAAGCATAAGCTTTGTCTGAAAATTAAGAAAGTTCCTCAGACGGTAGAGGGATTGTAAAGTGGCAGGCAAGACTCACCGGCTTATACGGGTGTCCCCCAAGTTAACAAATTGTCCATATACAACCCGAGATTCCGTACCGAGGTTGAGAACGGGATCAATACGCCGTTATAATATACAGAGGGCAAGCCAGTAAAATCAATTTTGCCTAATAATCTCGGGCTACCTACAATAATCAGTTAGATTCGGCTACCAAATAGGTATTCAGTTTGGCAATCGCGTTATGGAGATCGTCAATAGTGGAATGCACATACATTTGTAGTTCGTCTGCATACATATGGCACGAACAATCGAAAATCGAGGTGATAAGAGTTTATGAACACAGAAAATATTGGAGGTAGTATACTGCCTTGCACCAGATCTCAGATCAACCCACTGTGAGCAATCTTGACCTACACGCACTAATTGTTCATCACTCATACGTGATCTGATCAAATTTCTATTGCCGCATTACATTCATGAAGTAATTAGGTTGTACATTATTAGTTAACCCTATTTCAGTTTCTAATGGAAACTCTATCAGCAGCCGTGCGCCGTGGCGTTGCTCTTCTAATTTATTCTTTCGATGACGCAGTAAAAGCTAAAAGGCTAACAGGATACTTCACAATCGAAGAAAATGCTTTGCGACCATTTGCCACTTTTACCTAACCTACTTTTACTGTAATGTATGATACTGACTGTAATGATTAAAAATAGCGACAAATGGCAACACGACACCTAGAGGTATACCCCAGCTGTGGCGTCAGAGCGTATCACGATACGAGTCTAGTGTGAATCCGCCATTACTCGTTTCGTCACTTATTCCCATAAAAAACATTTTTGCGACCAGAAATCAAAATTTTTATTCAAGTTACAATAAATCAAACGAAAAGTTGATCAAAAGAGAACCAAACTAATTATCTAAAGCCGGGATTTGTGGTATACTTTGATATACCTAGTCGTGGAAAGAGGCAAGCTTTTTGCCTGGAGTATTTTAACTTAATCTCTATGAATATTTAATGTTTCATGATTCCGCTGAATACGTGAATTGCCTTTTATACTTTTTCATATGAGATGAACAATTTTAAATAAATTGCGTTCATGTTTTTCATGAATATTAACTACAGCGAGAAATAATGTGGTCAAAATTGTCTTGTGTGAGTTCCGATATAGTTAAGTAGGTTATTCTGCTGTGAAGCAGTAGCGTGCAAACATTGCTGTGTTTCGGTCTGAAGGGCAGTGAGACCTAGTGTAATTACTAGGCATATGGATGTTCAGTTCAACTGATATATCACGGTGACAAGCGCAGTATGGCGCCACTTGCTTAAACACATATATATTTATATATAACACATAAATTTCCGGGTGACACAGCATTTGTTATGGGTAGACGACACTTCCCATCAGATGAACGGTTTGTTCGCCTCGACACTTTTTTCACAAAACATTGCTGTGTTTCGGTCTGAAGGGCAGTGAGAGCTAGTGTAATTACTAGGCATATGGATGTTCAGAACTGATCTCATAGTGACAAGTGCAGTGTGGTGCCACTTGCAGACACACATAAATATTCCGGGTCACACAGCATTTGTTATGGGTAGACGACACTTCCCATCAGATGAACGGTCTGTTCGCCTCGACACTTTTTTCACAAAACATTGCTGTGTTTCGGTCTGAAGGGCAGTGAGAGCTAGTGTAATTACTAGGCATATGGATGTTCAGAACTGATCTCACAGTGACAAGCGCAGTGTGGTGCCACTTGCAGAGACACATAAATATTCCGCTTTTTTTCTCATTCTCAAATCTGCTAACCATATAATAACTTTTTTTGTTCCTATCTTAAATAAATGTGTTCGCCTCTAAAAACCTAAAAAATAAATTGTAAAACATCGATAGTTGTAATTGGCTAACAGAATTGTATTTGAGGATGTTGTAATGTATATATATTTTTTGCTGTAACTGTCCTGAGTAATAAATAAATAAATAATATAAATAAACAAATGATTCCTGCATTGGAATCCTACCACCAATATACTTAGTCTAAGTAGAACAAATGCTGGCGAAAGGCACTCGGCCTTAGCGCCGCATCATGAAATATTTTGTTTTACTCGTAATAATATTGGCGTGTTCGCTACTACAGGTGTAAAGTTTAAATAATAATTACTAAATATTATTTAATCAAAGCGACTTTAATGCAGCTGCTCCAAACATGCTTATGCGAATTTAAGAGTTTCATGATTTTCTCACGGATCCCATAATCAGAACTTGACCAAATTTGTATAAGACCAACCTCCAGTATAACCATTTTGACTAAGAAAAGAATCAATGAAATCGGTTTACAATTGGCGAAGATATCACGTACACACACAAAAATATCCAGTCGAATTAAACACCTCATTTTTTGAAGTAGGTTAAAAAGTATCTACTTGATTATATAAAAAACTAAATCTAACGTTTTAATTATATAGCTTTTTTGTAACTTTGTATTTAAATATAGTTCATATTAATGAAATCTTTACTTCTAATTGAAAAACTGTGCTTCCGGTACAATTATTATATAAGTTTTTTAGCTTATGACTCTTTGGGTAGGGTATTGCACTCAAAGTGTCTACTGCATGTCACGGAATAGATACGTGCCTTTCCCATGCCTTTTCCGTGTCGAAGGGATTTGACATTATGGTTTTCAGACGCTTAAGAGACGGTTTGATCGGGCGATCTTAGCACACACAAGCAGAGGTCTTGGATGTCGCTGCATCACCGCTGGAGATTTTGTAGATGGTTATCAAGCCGTGTGTCGGAGACCACACGGTTTTTAGAACGAAGTTCCTTATCGCACATTACACTTGAGAGACTTGGCGAATGAGACCCAGGCCCAAAAAAGACGTCGGCCGTCACAACACTTTTGCTATAGTACCTTACAGTCATGCATGTAGTGCAGTGCAATTACATTCGTTGTTGTGTGTTTTTGTGTTTACAAGCGTATGTCTATGCAACGGTTTATTACTGCAGTGTAGACGTATTGGAACATTCATACGTCTTACTTTTCAAATGATGATGATGATGTTCTCCTAGCCGATTTCGACCACGGCGACAACTGCCGACTACTGTCGATAGCCATCAACTGCGCAGGAGATATTATAGTGCCACAAGTGTACGCGCAAACACAGAGGCACTCACTCGTCCCAACCTACCCGCGCCCGATGTAAAGCTGATGCGATAAGATCGGAGGTAGGCTAGGATGCAGTGTCAGAAACACGAAGACAATCACAACACAACCAGACCCGAAAACTAACAATTTATCTTTTAGCAAAAATGTTGGCTCCGGCTGGGATTCGAACCCAGGACCCGCGGCTTAGAAGTCAGGTACTCTGACCACTAGGCCACGCGGTCGTCGAGTTTTCAAATGAACAACGCCATAAAACATAGACAAGACATAGACGCCCAAAACAAACACGATAAAATTTATTTCATTGCGCCTGTTAATTTAATACGCAATATAGCGAGCCGTGTGGTGGCGGCTCGAGAGAATCTGCCACCCCATCTCATCCCGTGGGTGTCGTAAAAGTTGACAAAGGGAAAATAAAAACCAGAAGATAGGCAGCAGCATCTTCCTGGAACATGTGATTTTTTTATTGCATAAAATGATGAAACGAGCAAAACCGTTCACCTGATGGTAAGTGCTACGTCTGCCCATAACAAATGCTGTGTCACCCAGAAAATTTCTGTGTGACACTACACTGTGTCCATCACCCTGAGACATACGTTGTTAAGTCTCATATGCCCAGTGATTACTCTAGCTCTCAGTGCCCTTCACACCGAAACACAGTAATGTTTGCACACTACTGCTTTACGGCGGAATAACTGGCCCTGGGGTGGTACCTACCTAGATGGACTCATAGGAATCCTACCACCAGTAAATAAACTGCGGCTGCCAACCTCAAATGCCCTCAAAATGTTAGCTACAAACTTTTGTGGCACTCTATGGGGCACACCTATGTTCAGCAGTGGACTAGTGATAGGCTGAATTGATGACGTTGATAATATAGAGAAAGAAACTTCGTTCCAATCGGGTGTCTCACGACTCTCCCCGTTTTTTTTTTCTTTTTCTTAGTCAACATTTATGAGACCTAAGGGACGTGAGGGGGTAATTTTAGTCACTGCAACCACATGGATAACATAATTAATGGAAATATATCCTTTTTTTCTTATCAATAATTTCATTAATACAAATAAAACAAAAATGAAAACTAAGCAAAGTGGTGCATCAATAATTATGTCGTTGTTGTCTTTAGATGTTTTCTGTATGGAATCTAAAGCCTCTTTTGTGATGAGAGGGCACGTTCAAGAAGACTGAACATTTTATTGAATTTGTTAAAATAAATATAAATACGTGTTTAAGTCAAGGGTCTGATATTAAAAGTAAACGATTCTGTCAACAGACGCCAGCAGAGGAATTTATACCTTATTTTTTGTGCTTTTAGTGCCAGGGATACTTTGACCGTGTTTCCTTGTCCGGCAAATATGGTAGAGTAACTTGTTAACGACGCCGGCATCCCAAGGTGGAGGCCGTGGTCGCTGCTCCTTCCGTGATTGAAGTACCTACACATTATAGTTCCTTTTCCAACTTCTAATTCCGTACCCCAAGTCCATTTCCTACCTAATCCTTTTCCCTTCCTCTCCGCTAAGTCAGTGGTTGTCGTGCCGATTGCTAGCTACAAGTGGGAACGCAATAGGGAGCAATAATTTCGACTCGAACCAAAATGGCGGCGACGTGGTTCGCGTGGTCTCGTTTCCTGTAGGGGCGAAAAGTGAGCGACGGATGTGGTATCTGCCGTATAAGTATGGGAAAGATATTCCAGTTGCACTGGGAACAAGAAGCGTGATTGTATGTATACTCAGCAGCGTCTGAGCTAAAGGTCCGCAGGATGAAGTGGCAATGGGCCTGCCACATAGCCACTTCGTCCTGCGGCTCGAAAGGAACCGAAAGCCGATAGCCGTGACTTAACAGTCGGGTCGTAGTTTTATGTCTCACGCATCGCGCTACTAAAGTTTTTTGGATGTTTATACAAATAAATAAAATTGAAGTGTCTGTTTGTAATAACAAACAGCTTTTTACTTAATGCTTATGAAAGTATATACGTACCGTAAAAGATTTTTTGTCTGTCTGTCAATAAATTATTAGCCGATAGGTGTCCGGTAGAGTAGAATAGCACCTAACTTTTTCCTAGCGAGGTGTCGTAAAAGACGTATTATATGGTACTCGTATGTTGTTGTACGGACATCCTTTATTCGTGCGAAATCGATACTAATATTATAAATGTGGAAGTGACTCTCACTCTGTCCCTATGTCTGTTTGTTATCTTTTCGCGTCACAACCGTTTTACAAATCTTGACAAAACTTAACACAGACGGACATAGGATAAATTTTATTCCGGAAAATAAATTACTTCCCACGGGATATTTCATCATCATCATTTCAGCCTACCATAGTCCACTGTTGAACATAGGCCTCCCGCATAGATTGCCACAAAACACGGTCCTGAGCCACCTGCATCCATCGACTTCCTGCAAAACCGTGTAGGTCGTCGCTCCATCTAGTTGGGGGTCGCCCTACACTGCGTTTGCCGGTACGAGGTTGCCACTCGAGAACCTTTCTTCCCCAACGGTTTACGGTTCTCCGAGCTATATGGCCGGCCCATTGCCACTTCAGCACTTAAAAAAAACCTAAATCCACTCGGGCTAGTAACACCATAATATACAATGTTGTCACTATACTGCTCGTGGGAATGTAACGGGGGATAATTTTTTGATACGTAGCAAAATGGCGGCGACTTGGTTCGCCACCACTTGGTTCGTCTCGTTTCCCGCGAGGGCGAAAAGTAGGCTACGTGGGTGGCGTCTGCCTACCTCTTACATGAGAAAATGGCGTGACTGTATGTTTATAAATTTTTAAAAAAATTACCTTTGCCATTTCGCATTCCATTATGTCAGTTAATTCTCATCGTTCCGCTCCACACATTACTACTTTGTTCGGTATTGCGCCTTATTTACCAATGAAGGGGAAAAGTCTTCGTTTAATAACGACTATTGGCGCTCCGGAACCGTTTATGGGAATACTGAAACCGCACAGACGTGATACATTTTAATATCGCCACGACGCTTATCGAGTCTGAAACTGTATACACTATTATAAATACGACTTTTCATTATTTCGAACTTCGTATCTGTTGGTCACACGCACACAATACATGAAAAAGTTTTATGTAAATAGGTAGTAGGTTCAAGCCGAGATAACAAGAAGAAACGAGACGAGCAAATCGCTCTCCTGGTGGCAAGTCAACAGCAATGTCTGCCCATATCAAACGATGTGTCACCCAGAACGTTTCTGCGTGCCACCTCGCCGTGCTCGTCACCGTGAGACATCAGTTCTTAAGGCTTCATTCCTAGTAATTACACTAGGAACAACTCGTACAGGGGATGGGCAGCAGCATCTTCCTGGAACATCTGAAGAAACCGCCTGCCAAGCGTGGCAACTATGGCAAAATTCCACCCAAAATGAGAGCTACAAACTTTTGTGGCAATATGCGTGGAAGGTCTATGGACTATGTCAGCAGTGGACTAGTGATAGACTGAAATTATGACAAGTTAACAGTCAAACCGAATCTCAGTAATTTTTGCACATCTCCTTAGAAAGAAAGAAAGTAAGAGCATACACATTTAAATGAAACTAATTTTACGGATTTTATCGCGTTTAATTTTATTATTACAACATTTAAAAGAAAGAGCAGTTTATTTGAAGTACCCACACAATGAAAACAGGCATAATTGTAAACAAAACACGGAAAAATCAAAAACAAGAAATAAAATAAAACAGTCATTAAAAAAAATAAGCCATAGTAGAACAATAAAAAAGAAAAGAAAAAAAAAACAAAACTTAAACGATGCACGGTACAATGTCACTAGGAAAACTATATGGCACATATCTGGATTAAAAACTATTGAAAATATTTAAAACTAATGACATGCCATTGCATAGTAGCTTAATTTGTAATTCGTATGTCGATGTTATCTGTCCGATTTTCAACCACGGCGACAACTTCCGAATACGGTCGGAAGCTATTAATTGCGCATTAGATATCATAGTTGTTTGCACACGAACATGTTTCCTCACGATGTTTTCCTTCATCGCCATGGGCTATCAAGACCTAAAATTGCAATAACCAGTTTTAGTGGTACCGACAACAGGGATTGAACCAAGGTCACTCGCCCGCTATGAAATTTAAAGCAAGCTGAGCCCCTGAGCTACCGTGGCTAGGGTGATGATTATTCATCATCATCATCATTTTAGCCTACTACTAGTCCATTGCTGAACATAGGCCTCTCCCATAGATTGCTACAAAAGTAAGTAGCTCTCATTTTAGTGGGATTTTGCCTTAGTTGCCACGCTTGGCAAGCGCGTTTGCAACCGCAGTTTATTTATTCAGATATTCTAGAAAGATGCTACTGCCCATCTCCTGGTTTTATTTTCCCTCTGTCGACTTGTACGACACCCACGGGATGAGATGGGGTGGTAGATTCTCTTAAGCCGCACCGCACCACACGGCAAAGTCGCTACCACACGATTATGAGATTGAAAATCTTAAAATAAATGACGATCTGGTAAACAATTATAAGAAAACCAATTATTCGTAACCGCTAAAGTAATCCAAAGTTTTAGATTTGTTACAATACTACTTCGAGAAATACACAGTTCAAGCAAAAGGATTTCTTCGTAATAATTAATCTTAATTACGTCTTAAAGCCGAGACACGCCTTTTCCAGATCTCAAGAATGAGTTTCTTAAAAGAGTTCTTTACTTAAATTAAAGTAAACCTTTATTTTACAACACAGACATTACGAGTATAAAGAAAAAAGTTTATTCATTTTTGTATCTTTGAGGACTATTTTCAGTAAATACCCAATTTTTTTGGTAAAACTTAAGATCAAGCGTTTTTCGTTACAGCATAAAAATAATCTCTCTACTAAACCCGGAGATGGGCAGCAGCATCCTCACCGGTGGTAGGATTTCTTTGCAGGAATCCGTCTAGGCAGGTATCACCACAGGGCCGGTTATTCTGCCGTGAAGCACTGTTTCGATTTGAAGAGCACTGGGAGCGAGCGTAGTCACTGGGCATATGGGACTTAAGAACTGATGTCTCAGGGTGACGAGCGCAGTCGCAGAACAAAAAGGAGCCCATCGACGTGCATATATATTATCACCGACATATCCGTACAAGTAAAAAAATCTTACTCCCCATTGTATTCCCAGGAGCAGTATAGTGACAGCATTGCATATTATGGTGTTATTATGCACGAATGAAGGCTGTACGTACAAACCGTAGTCGCCTCTTACGACCCCTCGGTAGGAAAAAGGTAGTTGTTATTCTGCTCTGCAGGACGCCTATCGGCCACCTGGCTCCCAAGCGCGTCGATTATAGAAAATCCTCGCGTTTGTTAGTTATCTATATGCAGCAATGGCATGTTTCGAAGCTGTTGATAATGGTAATATAAAATACTAGTCAAAAGGACCAAGGACAGATTGAGAGCATTATAAAAAGTTATTTATATCTATGGATATTTGCCGTGTGGTGGCGGCTCGATAAAAGAATACTACCACTCCATCTCATCCAATGGATCTCGTAAAAGGCGAGTAAGGAATTAAACTGCACTGTGCAGCCAACAGCGCATGGTGGCGATGGGCTCACCACCTATCACACCAAGTGCATTATATTGTTCTGGTGAAACGTGGATTGTGGCAGTCAACTGTTTTTGCAGTGAGTGCTCAGTCTCTGACTACCCCTTATGGGATACAGTCGTGATCTTATGTATGTATGTATGTATGTATATTTGTATTATGATCAATATAAAGAAGCAAAAATAATGCTCATCCATAAACAAATATTTAACTCGGAACAAGACCCATCACGCTGGTGGAGAAATCTAGTGGTGGTGGCTTTGTGTATATCTGTCAATCACATGAAAAAAGAAAAGTTTACGAAGTAATAGGTCACACACATGCTGATTCTAATCCTGAAAACAGTCAGTAACGTTAATACTCGTAATTTAAGTTACTGCATTGAACATACTGCCCACAAAGCCAACCGGTTCGCCTTATCGAGGAATTTTTTTTTCACCAGCACAAATATGACGACAGTACTCGACACCCGGCCGACTTCAACTATATAGAAATAAAGGAGCCGCTCTCGTGTAATGTACTGACGCATCTCGTCAAGTATACCAAGTTTCTTCGCTTCAAGCTTTGCTAGAGGTTTCAACAGAAGGAAGAAACACTATATATAGTAATATTTACAACTACTTAAGATTAAAGGAATTCGAAAATTAAAAAACTAATGAAAACCCCTAAATTTTAATTACCCTTGTTGCATACTAGAAATTTTAAGTTCCCAAATGTTTGTACACAACGTCATCATCATTTCAGTCTTTCTTAGTCCACTGTTGAGCATCTTACTCACCCATAGATTGCTACAAAACACGGTCCTGAGCCACCTGCATCCATCGACTTCCTTCAAAATTCTGTAGGTCGTCGCTCCATCTAGGGGGTATGCGCTTGCCGGTACGAGGTTGCCACTATAGAACCTTTCTTCCCCAACGGTTATCGGCTCTTCGAGCTATATGGCCTGCCCATTCCACTACAGCTTGCTAATCCTTAGGGCTATGTCGGTTACTTTAGTTTTGCTGCGGATATCATCGTTACGGATTTTGATTAAGTTTAGATTTAGTGTCGTTTTTTGTAGATACTTTATTATTTATTTATTATTATTACTGACTTAAATTTAGAATAATGATTTTTGTGGTCTGATGTTTTTTTTGGATAAAGTAACAAAACGAGCAAAACGTTCACCTGATGGTAAGTGCAACTTCTGCCCATAACAAATGCTGTGTCACCCAGATCATTTCTGTGTGACATCACACTGCAGTCGTCACCCTGTGATATCATTTGTTAAGTCTTATATGCCCAGTGATTACGATAGCTCTCAATGCCCTTCAAATCGAAACACAGTAATGTTTGCACACTACTGCTTCACGGCAGAATAACTGACCCTGGGGTGGTACCTAACTAAACAAATGGTTAATCTTTTTTTATTGGATAAGGTGTCGAAACGTGGAAAACGATAACCTGATGGTAAGTGCAACGTCTGCTCATAACAAATGCTGTGTCACCCTGAGCGTTTATGTGTGACACCGCACTGCGTCCCCCACCCTGAGACATCAGTTCGTAAGTCTCATATGCGAAGTGATTATGGCGGCGCTCAGTGCCCTTCAAACCGAAACACAGTAACGTTTGCACACTTTTGCTTCATGTCAGAATAACTGGCTTTGGGGTGGTACCTACCTAGACTGATTCCTGATCATGATTAAATTAAATTAAAAACATTATATTAAATTTTCATCGGATTCGATCTTATAAGACCGGGGAATTGTGTGAGTTGAGTCGATGGTGGATATCTCGCACAGAGGAATTAAATTCATAGCCGTGGTAGCTCAGGGGCCTGGTGCTCGCCTTTAATTTCATAGTAAGCGAGTAACCTGGGTTCGATCCCCGGTGCCAGCACCTCTAATATTGTTCTACAATTTTAAGTGCTGATTTACCACGTGCTTAGCGGTGAAGGAAAACATCGTGAGGAAACCTGCATGTCCGAGGAATAGAAATATTTCGAGGACATGTGAAGTCCGCCAACCCGCATTGGAGCAGCGTGGCGGATTCTTCCTAGCTCCAAAACCCTCTCAGAAATGAGAGGAGGCCTGTGCTCAGCAGTGGGACATTTATAGGCTGAAACTTTACTTTTTTTTTACATTAAATTTAGCAACATCGATATTGTTTTATTTCTAGATATTGTTAGAATTCTAACCCTGTTGCCAAGTTGCCAGTATTTCAGTAACACGCTTATTGTACAGAATTTTGCACAAAAAAAAAACATGAACAGATTTTCACTTTATCTCTACCCGCGTTAATACGTCAAAGACAAAAAGTTCCTGAATTATTTATGAATCCTCCAAGTAAGATATGCGTAAACAAAACAAAATAATAGATACCAGGAAAAAGTAACAAAAGTAAAATGTTAGTTTTAGAGATGAAATATTTATTTTATTTATTAATGTGGCGATGTAAGAGAATTATCACCCCATCTCTTGGGTGAAGTCGACAGAAGAAAAATTAAAACCAGGAGATGGGCATTACCATCTTCCTGCAACATCCAAACAAATATACTGCGGTTGCCAACCCGCTTGCCAAGCGTGGCAACTATGGCAATTTTCTCCCGTAGATTACCCATAGATTCTCTCATTTAGGGGGAGGCCTATACAGCAGTGGACTAGTGATAGGATAAAATGATAAATGTGGTGGATTTCAAAGAGACTCCGACGACTGCTTAATACGTCTAGGTAGGTCACCGCAGTGTCAGTTGTCAGTTATGCAAACATTACTGTGATTCGGTCTGAAAGACTCTGATACTCAGTGTAATTATGTGGGTAGTGGGCATGTGAGAATGAAGAACTGATGTGTGGTACACAGAATTTGTTAGACGTTGCATATTTTTTTTATATTGTATATAGTGATGAATCGGGCAAAACTTTCACCTGATGGTAAGTGAAACGTCTGCCCATAACAAATGCAGTGTCACCCAGAACAATTTTGTGTGACACCTCACTGTGCCCATCACCCTGAGACATCAGTTCTTAAGTCTCATATGCCCAGAAATTAGGCTAGCTCACAGTGCCAATCAAACCGAGACACTTACTGTGACTGTGTGTTTGCACACTACTGCTTCTACTGCTTTCACGAATAACTGGCCCTGGGGTGGTACCTACCTGCACGGATTCCTGCATAGTGTCTTACCAGGTGAACGATTTGCTCATCTTTTTTTTCTTAAAAAGAAGATTTACCACACAATTAAATATTGAGGTAGCTAACTTTATAGTATAGTAGCGGTCTTGTGATTACGCAATAGAACCAGAAATGTGAAACTTTTGGCACGTGAAATGACAAAAGTATACAATTCATGAAGCTCTTTTTCCATTTTAAATATTTCTCTGAAATACATTTGTAAGGCAAAGCTGTAACGTCAGCTGCACAGCGGTACACTTGCATGCATGAACATTGTGCACTGCATGAATATGTATTCAAATTGTTTCGGCCTATTTTTATGTATTCAGGTTTAGGCATTGTACAAAAAAATATATTTTCCATTACAAAATGATGAATTCATATCATTTCTTTTCTTATAAAGAAAATAGTAATAAAGTAGACCATCCTTAGAATTGAAGCTTGTCAGACCGAAACACAGTAACGTTTGCACTTTACTACTTTTACGGCCCTGGGGTGGTATTGTGAATTTACTGGTGGTGGGATTCCTAAATCCTACCACCAGTAAATTCACCGTTCGGCCTTTCTCGGTAAAGTTCGGTTCTCAGTGTGCGGCTGCTTGAGGCCGTACCATAAAGTTTTATAGTTTAGAACTATTCTCAAAAAACGAAATATCTAATATTTCGTTTTTTGAGTTCTTCCTATTTGTATTAGTGATTTTAAACTTACAAACTCTCCAACTTTGTTATTGGGATAAGACTAAATAACAATACAATTTGAAGTCAGGATGTGTTGAATAATTGCGATTAATTACCGCTAATTTCGAATGTATTGTGACTTTTGCCCACGATTGAATCAATTATTTCATGGAATAACACAACAACAGAATTCCGACACAACGTAACAATTTGTGTCTTTGGACAAATGTTGACTCCCGCTGGGATTCCAGCCGAGGAGTAACAGTCAGATTTTCCGACAACTATTCCACACGGTCGTCTTTAAAATAAATAAGTATTGAATTTTAATTTCCCTGTCTATATTTCTAATGAAATCGTAAGTCAAACAGCGGTATAGATTGCCCTGAATACCCACATGAAATGATTTAGCTAACAGAATTGAGTGAGATGCAATTTATACGGTCGAAGACTTTTGACAAATCCGTGTAAACTAAGTCAATTTGCATTCTGTCATTAAAAGACAAAAATTTTGATTAAAAGACTTTGCAAAGAAAAGAATAAGTTATTTTGTTAAAATCATTGCTAGTATTCTCTCATGGATGACGATAACCCTTGGGAATGAGGTGATCGCTGCCAAGCTATTTCTACATCTTTATAAAACTGCTGTAATTGTATATTTAAAATGACTGAAAAAAAAAATCCCGCTGGGTTTCTTACTGGTTCTTCCCAGGACAGAGGCATTTCTTTGCGAACCAGTGTAGCTTAAAAAAATGACGTTCAATAAGTATTATGTAAATGATCTACATTGAATAAAAATATTCTATTCTATTCTATTGTGTTCTAGAAAAATATTAGCAATGATTTTAACATTAATAATGTTCCTGCTAATCACCCCAACCAAGCTTATAGTGAGCTTGATCCTGCGACATCATATTTCGTAGTCCATGCAATAAACCATAAGGATTTTGGCACTTAAAGTTAGTGCGTTTAGGTTTCATCGCGGATACTTCATTCGATTGATTTAACGCTCCTCATGTTACGGCAAAAAAGGCCATGTGAATATTTCTAAATCTGTAAGGGATATTGCTTCAAAATCAAATGATGTCGCTACAGTCGAATTTAAAGCAAATTTTTCCTAAAGCAAGTTATGGTACATTCACATACATTATTTCTTTGGCTCTTTTTGCGATATTTTCAATTTAAACTTCACTATCATACCCTTTATCTAAATGTATTAAGCAATACTGTATTCATATGTTACCAGTAACTATTAACATAGCGTCTTCCTTGAGTTTTGACTTGAAATAACTTTGTGAATCGCTGCGAAACTTCTATAAGCGACCAACTAAGGTCCTGACTCAAATAAGTTAATCGCAAAATTACGGTAAAGTTAGGCACTGTCACCTCCCTTTCGTTTTCTGGAATTATATGTCAGTGTAGTTGCAGCAGGTTACGCGGTCTTATAACATATGTATGGCTGTATACATGTCTACTCGTGGCCCAGTGGTTAGAGTTACTGACTACGATGTGTCGCGAATTATTTGCGAAGCTTACATTTGTATAACACTCAAATTGTGGTTTTCGGGTCTGGTTGTGTGCATGTGAAATTTATGTCTGTAAAACTCACTTACGATACAAGGGAAATCTTCAAGTGAAGCATCGTTACTTAAAAAGAAAAAAGTAAAAGAAATACAGTCTGACTTAAAACATAGCGCCTAATATATTTTATTGCTTAAATCCATAAAGGCAAACCTAAAATCATGTTACAACTTCTCCCTCTCACTCAAAAATATCCTTTGTCAAACAATTTACAGAAAAATGAAGAAAATTATTAATGGCTAGATGTTGCCCGCGATTTCGTCCGCGTGAATAAATATAGGTTTTGTTTAAATATACGCGGGAACCATTTCATTTTCCTTTATAAGAATGGATGCAACCTATCTCTGTGCCAAATTTAGTCAAAATCCTACTAATTCAGCGGTGGAACCGTAAAAAGTTCAACAGACAGAGGGAAAGGGAGAGTTACTTTCGCAATTATAATATTTATTGAATGAAATTATAGTGACAACAATTTCTTCTCTGTGGTACTGACAATTAAAACGGTTGACATTTAAAAGCTTATTAAAAATATTCTTCTACGCTCTATTATTAAAACAAATACCTAGTTTTTCCTTACCTAGTTTCAGTTCAATAATATTAGTAGGTATTATATTAACAACAATTTATTTTAACGTATTCTTTACCACTAACTTGAACTTTATGATTATAGCGTTAAGTTATACTGCAGTAATAATTCATAACTACAGGAATTTAACAGGAAATTAAAACGTTTGCAATGGTGCAATTTAAATGAACGTTAAGAATACAAAGTGCTAAAAGGATAATACTCGAAAAAAAATTTCGCTCGTTAACAGAGCAAGGAAATATCATAAAAATTCAGGGACAAAAAGTGTTCGCATTTTTTTTCTGAACGACCCTCGATTATTATACGTGGATAATAGGCTTAAAAGTTCGTATAAAAGCGATTGCTACGTATTGGCTCATAGACGTTATGACTTATGTTACTTTACTAAGAGGATTAGACACAATCCTACAAAATATGTTACCAGGAATCCGTCTTGGTAGCTCTAGCGTGCAAACTCTACCGTGTTTCGGTTTGAAGGGCACGGAGGGATAGTGTAATCACTGGGCATATGAGATTTATGTCTTAAGTCTTAAGGTATTATACAAAAACAACCATTTAGATGGCAGCAACTATTTAACTGGCGGGGGGGGGGGGGGGGACACTTGACTCTTTAGCACTTAATGATTACATTGAATTACAGCTTTCTAGTACAAAAAGTGAGCTACGCCGCGGACAGACAGACATGGCGAACGGAATACGGAACCCTAAAAACGATATTTATATCGTTTATTTAATAAATTCACAGGTAAGGTGATGTCTTAAGCTGACGGGCGCAGTGTGGTGTCAAACAGAAATGTTCTGGGTGACGCAGCATTTGGTATGGACAAACATTGCACTTACCATCAGGTGAATATTAGATGATTTATCAAAATAATTTTAATGAAACCGTCGAATCGCGTGACTTTGACATGTCGAGTCTAAAGCGCACGCCGCTTCGCGCCATGAGACGTGCAATTTAATATCTATAAAATATTATGTGGTTACAAGCTTAAACGTACTTAATTTATTTTTAATTTCCTAAGGAATTCTTTAGTTCTCGAATTCTCAATACTTTATTGTTCAAACTGTAATGATTTCTTATATTTACGCGAACACTACACATTTAAATTAAACTAATTTTACGCATTTTACCAAGTTTAATTTTTACTATGACATCAGGACATCTGTCCGCTCAGTCCTTTCGTGGCCATGGGTGCTGCAAAGCACTCGAAACGTCGGGTTATAAATAGTAAAAATTAAACGCGATAAAATCTCTTAAATTAGTTTCATTTTAAAGTGTAAGGTTAATTAGATGGTATGATGATAGCTAATCGGTATATTTTTCTAACAAAAACTTATGATGTCTGTTAGACGATCAACACAAGACGATCATACGGACACGATATAGAAGCTAGTCTTCTTGCTATCGACAGTCGTTTTTTTTTTTAAAAACACACGATTTTTCCTGTATCGTGGGTGCGTTTTACAGTCATAAATTTCACATGCACAACACAGCCAGACCCGAAAACTGCTACTTTTGCTAAAATGTTGGCTCCGGCTGGGATTCGAACCCTGGACCGGCGGCGTAGAAGTACTCTGACAACCAGGCCATGCGGTGATGTCTTGAATGAATAAACTTCATAATTTTTTAGATTTGACGTATGTAAATCAAAATATATATTTTTTAGTACGCGTCAAGCGATAACGTGGATTGCGGGAATAACAACAGGATGTGGGTGGGATGAATATTTAATGCACTAAACAGTGCTCTATGGTTTGAGCGGCTCCACGTGTTTATTCCTTTTTTATTATTAACATTATTCTTGCGGCGTGTTGTGTCTTATGAGAATCTACCATCCCGTGGGTGTTGTAAAATTCGACACAGGGAAAATGGAAACCCGGAGACGGGCAGCAGCATCGTCCTGGAACATCTCAATAAATAAACCGCGGCTGCACACCCGTCTCCCAAGCGTGGCAACTATGGCATAATTATCTAAAATGAGAGCTCCAAGCTTTTGTAGCAATGTATGGGTAATAATGTTTTTTAATTTTTTTTCGGGTATATGACGAGACAAGCTAATCGTTCACCTAATAGTTAGTGAAATTACAAAAACTTAATAATAATTTTAGGCGGATTATAAATGTATATTCGCGTAAATATAAGAAATTATTAAGTTTACATAAAACTAATTTTACGGATTTTATCCTATAATTAAAACAAAAACCAAGCGTACCACTGCAAGACTTCAAGATACAGTTAGCTCTTCTGCGTAGATCGGACTAAAAATAATAATTAAAAGCGGCTTAATTATAACATCAGGACATTTGTGACCTCAGTCCTCCCGTGACCATGGGTGCTGTAAAGCACTGGTGGTAGGATTCCTATGCAGGAATCCGTCTAGGTAGGTACCACCCCAGGGCCAGTTATTCTACCGTGAAGCAGTAGTGTGCAAACATAACTGTGTTTCGGTTTGAAGGGCACTGTGAGCCAGCGCAATCACTGGGCATATGAGACTTAATAACCGATGTCTCAGGGTGACGGGCGCAGTGTAGTGTTACAGAAATTTTCTTGGTGACATAGCATTTGTAATGGGTAAACGTTGCACTTTACATCCGGTGAACGTTTTGCTCGTTTAGTCGCTCTATCAAATAAAAAAAAACACTCAAAATGTCGGGTTGTAAATAGTAAAGTTAAACGCGATAAAATCCGTAAAATTAGTTTCATTTAAATGTATCAAAATATGAGGAATTATTAAGTGTCATTTATATTTAACACAAAATGAAAATGAGAAGGAAACCATTCGCATCGTCGCAATTTCAGTGAACGTTAATAATGCAAAGTGCTAAGCGGATAATGCTCGAAAAAATTCACGCCCATTAGCTAAGCTGGAAAAAAAGTATTATTCTAAGTTGAAGTCACTACCAGAGCAAGTTTTTTTTTCAATATGAATTCTCTGTTTAGATAAGCATTTTTACTCGGGATAGTGATAATTTAGATTTTAAGCATTTTTACTCGGGATAGTGTTAATTCTGTCGTGGGTGCGTTTAAATTGCGAATACACTAAAACCTAAACTGGTAATCAATTCCGCGACCCATGACGCAGAAGTCTTTTTTGTCTTTATCTCATTTTCATTTTTCTCATTTTTATAAAAAAAAACGATGCCTCACAGTAGGATTTTCTCCTGTATCGTGGGTGCGTTTTTACAAACATACATTTCACATGCACAACACAACCAGACCCAAAAAGCAACTATTTGTGTTTTGGCACAAATGTTACCTCCGGCTGGGAATCGAACCCAGGACCGGTGGCGCAGGAGTCAGGTACGCTAACCACTACGTCACGCGGTCGACAAATATCTATAGCGCGTCAGGCAGGCGCCTGAGTATATTTATTTTTTAATGTGTAGGCTCCAAAATTATAAATATGTTACTAGGAATATAACAACATACAAGTATGTTTTTTTTTTAATTATAGGATAAAGTGACGAGACGAGTTATGCCCCGCAAGGCCAGTTATTCTAGCTGGTTTCAACCTACCTAGACGGATTCCTGGACGGAATCCTACCACCTATGTAGGTAAATAATCCTACATGCGTCCTACATGCGTCACTTACAAAATATGTCACTAATATTTTTAAGTTGCGAACTGCGCTCCCATTGTATCACCGGCGCGTTAGCAGTTGCGTTGGTTTCGTGCTCTTATTACCGCCCGTTTGTAACGTCCGCAAGCGGTCGGACCAATTTTAATAATTCCACATACAGTAACATTGAATTAATTTATTATGTGACTATAGCGGTACAATGTAATTAATTTTAGGGTTAAAATTTATACAAACATGAATATCTATTTTAAGGAACTGCACTGTGCACCCAATAGCGAATGGTGGCGATGGGCTCATCACCTATCACACAAAGTGCATTATATTGTTTTGGTGAAACGTGGATTGTGGCAGTCATCTGCTTTTGCAGTGAGTGCCCAGTCTCTGACTACCCCTTATGGGATACAGTCGTGATCTTATGTATGTATATCTATTTTAATTCGTCAGTAACGAGACGAGTAAATCGTTCAGTGGATTGCAAGTGTGAAGCCTGCACATAACAATACCGGCGTCACCCACTGAAATGAAATGAAATATATTTATTTTCTGTCTTAAGAAATTCAGATTTAGTTTTTTTACATTTCTTTTACAGTCATTTTTTTATAGCTTACACTCATTTTTTGACACTCTGTGATGATGATGTTCTCCTAGCCGATTTCGACCACGGCGACAACTGCCGAATACTTTCGAGAGCCATCAACTGCGCAGGAGATATTATAGTGCCACAAGTGTACGCGCAAACACAGAGGCACTCACTCGTCCCAACCTACCCGCGCCCGATGTAACGCTGATGTGATAAGATCGGAGGTAGGCTAGGATGCAGTGTCAGAAACACGGGGACAATCACAACACAACGAAAACCAACAATTTATGTTTTAGCACAAATGTTGGCTCCGGCTGGGATTCGAACTCAGGACCCGCGGCTTAGAAGTCAGGTACTCTGACCACTAGGCCACGCCGTTTCTGAACGATGTTCCTCTGTAAGGAGAAGAAACAGACGAAATAAACTCCACAGGTATACTCTTTTTTAGTCATTTTTCAATGTCCTTTTATAATAATAACAGAACCGTGTGGTAGCGTTTTAAGAGAATCTACCACCCCATCTCATCACGTGGGTGTCGTAAAAATCGACAAAGGGAAAATAATAACCAGGAGATGGGCAGTACACACATTTAGTCCATCCCCTAAATGAAGTTATGTAAAAAAGTTTGATGTGCGTGCTAATTACAGACGAACATATCACAATATATATATATTTTTATTTGATAAAGTGTCGAGACGAGCAAAACGTTCACCTGATGGCAAGTGCAACGTTTGCCCAAAACAGATGCTGTGTTACTAAGAATATTTCTGTGTAGCACCACACTGAGCCCGTCACCCTGAGACAAAAGTTCTTAAGTCTCATATGCCCAGTGATTACGCTAGCTCTCAGTGCCGGAACCGAAACCGGAACACAGTAATGTTTGCACACTACTGCTTAACGGCAGAATAACTGGCCCTGGGGTGGTACCTACCTCGACACGGTGAGACATAAGTTCTTAAGTCTTATACGCTTTTTTTATCGTAGCAGGTGATAGACGAGTACTTCATTCACCTGCTGGTATGCGACTGCCTAGTATATGAAATCATTCACTTGATTCATTAGCCTTAGACATCAGTTCTTCCGATTCACATAATGGTTTCTTACATTTAAAAAAAAAAACAATTCTTACGGATTTTTTCGGCCTTAATTTAAACTTATAGCTGATGTGAAGCTTCGATGCTCTAGGCAGTCTGCAGTCTGTCACCATGTTCTGGATTACCCTAACCTTTATATCAGAGCTGATAGACCACAAATCCTTGCAAAAGAACACCGTTTCCTACCAAGGATGATTCGCGAAGCTATTGAAATTAAAAAAAAACATCCTAATTTCAATAGGGAAGCCATCTTCCCTACTACTGGCAGGAGAAAATCGTGGTCGACTTTGTTCAAAGCATTAGAAAAGTCTACTAGCACCGTCACTGTAACTTTCTTGTTTTCCTTTCCTTGTTTAACATCATCGGTCACCTTAAGTAAAGCAGTGGTGGTGAATCCTATCACGAGTAAAATTTGATAAAATGTATATGAACTGGAACCATTTCAGATCTCATCAGAGTAACATCAACTGAAGATCGGCTGTCTAAACATACATGAGACCTAAACGTATTTTTATTAATTTTTTTTGAAAAAGTCATTAGACGAACAAAACGTTCACCTGATGGTACGTGAAACATTTGTCCATAACAAGTGCCGCGACACCAAGAACATTTCTGTATTATACCACACTGCGCACGTCACCTGAGACATCAGCTCTTAAGTCTTATATGCTCAGTAATTACACTAGCTCTCAGTGCCCTTAAGACCGGAACACAGTTACGTTTAAATACTACTGTTTCACGGCAGAATAACTGGCCCTGCAGTGGTCTCCTCCTGCATAGGAATACTACCAGCTATATTTTTTAGTAAATTGCAGTCCTATTTTTTTATTTTATTTTGTTTTGTCACCCACCGCATCTTATCTGCTTGTCCCGAAGGTAGACTTTTATTGGTATACCTTTGCTACGCGTTTAGTGTAGCATTAAGTCCGCCTTTTTGTACATTATTATTTTTGTGTGTGCAAATTAAGATTAAATAAATTAATTAATAAATAATTAAAGCCGCATCTACATTATTTATATTAACTTGCTCTGTTAAATGCACGAAATAGACATTCCTCTCGTACATTATATTGTTATTTCAGTGACCGCGATCTTTTGATCTAGTCTTTATTAACATTACAGAAGGTTCATTTTTCATGACATAAATTCATAATGCGGTGAGCTCTATTATTCCGAGGCAGCCGACAACAGTGACTCAGCATGTACGTACAAGACAAAGCAGAGCATCACATAATACGAGTATCTCTTGTTATAATTCGCTTTTGAAACTGAGAATTTAATGAATATAGATATTAAAGATATAAATTCAACTTCAATACTGTTAAATAATTTTTACAAATAGTAATTAATAATCACAATCAAAACGATGCCGTAAAAACTGATTAGGCGTAAAACAAGTAAATTCGGTTAGCCTTATCCTGAATAAGATTTAAAAAAAACATAAAATACCATTTAATAAAACCACTTTTGCGGATTTTATCGCGTTTAATTTTTAAACTACATATTTATAGTCCGACGTTTCGAGTACTTTACAGCACCCATGGTCACGGAGGGAACTGAGGTGACAGATGTCCCGATTTCATAGTTAATCCGGGGTACCTTCAGCTTTTTATTGTTATTTTTGGTCTGATCTACGCAAAATGAGCTTACAGTGTCTTGAAGTCTTGCAGATGTATGCTTGGTTTTCGATTTAATTTTGTTAATTATAGGATCCCAAGCCGGTGGTAACACTCAACCATCTTCTCTATTAAAATTAGGATGTTTTTTAATTTCAATAGCCTCGCGAATCATCGTTTGTTGGAATCGGTGTTTTTTTGCAAGGATTTGTGGTCTATCAAATCTGATGTAATGGTTGGGGTGATCTAGAAATTGTCACATATTGCAGACTTCCTAGAGCGTTGACGCTCATGTCAGCTATGTGTTCTTTTACGCGGGTTTTATGGATATTTTTTTTGTCTTATGTAAGAGAGACCACACTATCTAGATTGTGAATGTGTCTCTTATGCCTGCTTTTTGTAGACACGCGGTGGTTCATTTCCGGGTCCAAAACTCTTTCAGAAATAAGAGGAGGCGTTTGCACAGCAGTGGGATGTTTATGATGTTATACCGTGTGGTGGCGGCTCGTTATAAGAATACTTCCACTCCATCTCATCCAATGGATCTCGTAAAAGGCGAGTAAGGAATAAAACTGCACTGTGCAGCCAATAGCGCATGGTGGCGATGCGCTCACCACCTATCACGCCAAGTGCAATATATTGTTTTGGTGAAACGTGGACTGTCATCTGTTTTTGCAGTGAGTGCCTGGGCAGAGACTGGTCTCTGACTACCCCATATGGGATACAGTCGTGATCTTATGTATGTATTTATCGGATGTTTTAGGCTGTTAATTTACTGGCTATTTGTTTACTTTGTTCAGCATGGGTTGGATACTACCACCGGCCTGACATCCTATAATGAATAAAATTAAATCAAAAACCATGCATACCACTGCAAGACTTCAAGACAGTTAGCTCTTTCGGCGTAGATCGGACCAAAAATAATAATTAAATGCTGAAGGTGCCCCGGATTAACTATGACTTACTTACTTACTTTAACTATGACATCCGGAGATATTTCACCTCAGACCTTTCGTGACCATGGGTGCTGTAAAGCACTCGAAACGTCGAGTTATAAATACTTTAACATTTATCACGATAAAATTCGTAAATCGTTTTAATTCTTATGTGTTTTATAAATTTGATATTTTGTTAAATATTGAGTTTAAAAAAAAAACGTTAAATCATGCGCATGTTTACGTGAATTTAAGAGTTTGATAATTTTCTTATGGATCTTATCACCAGAACTTGAGCAAATTTATATGGGACCTAAGGTTTCTAATAAAAATGAATCATCGATATCGATCCACGTGCTAAGGAATTATCGCTGAACAGACAAAAGAAAATGTTCCGACGAACTGAGAACCTGCTCCTTTTTATGACAAGACTTCAAAGTCGGTTAAAAACGAATTTCACAATTCTTTAACTAATATTAAAAGGGCTTAATATTCAATATTGCGGCAGATCGAAATACATGCCCGCACATTTTTCGGTACGAAAAATTATTAAAAACTGTCTCGTAAATTAATCTGAACACGCTTTTACTTTCTTACTTACTGCTTTTATTAAACAATATATACAATATAAAGGACGATTGTCGCCTCATAAAACATCTGCTAGGTACCTTTTTTTTTATAGAAAAGGGGGCAAACGAGCAGGTGGCTCACGCGATGGTAAGTGATCACCGCCGCCCATGAACACCTGCAATACCAGAGGAATAGCAGAAACGTAGCCGGCCTTTGAGAAAGGAATAGGCTCTTTTCTTGAAGGTCCCTAAGTCGTATCGGTCCGGAAAAACCGCTGACGGCAGCACATTCCATTAAGTGCAAGTGCGTGGCAGAAAATTCCACGAAAAACGCACTGTGTTGGAATGCCAACCATCAAGGTGGTGACGATGGAATTTAAAGTTGTGCCGTAAGGTGCGAATTGAGAATTATCTTATTCTAACTTAGGAATATAATATAGGCTAACAAAAATATTATATTCAAACATAATATTTTCGTCATAACCTAGTAGCAAGTTATATACAATACTCAAGGCTCTGATGAACTTTTATTTTAAGAGTTTCATTTGAATGCTAATCTATAGAAAATTAAACGGGTTATGCAAATCCAGACGCACCATCGTTAAGTCGCTGTGAGAAATCTGGATTTTAAGTTATATATTTTAAAGATCGTAGGATCCTTTTCCCATTATTATTGTAAGGAAGTAAAGCAATTTGCTGAAGATTAAACGAAAATTCAAAAGTTTTATTTAAAAGATACTCTTTATGTGCACTTTCTTGCAGCAAATGTTAAAAAAATATAGTAGAAGTCAGTCTCCTTATTTGCAGCAACCTAATTATAGAGCGGCTGCAGCAGTGGAGGAGGATTTTAATTTTACTAATTACAAAACTTGTCTATTAGCAGAAAATGAGTTACTTGTTCAGAAATTTATTTTAAGTTGCGGAATTTATGGTAACATTTAAAGCGTTACCGTTAAAGAATGCTAACAAGAAATGAAGATAGCTCGAGTTTTGTTATTACTGCCGCTATAAAGATTCGTAAATTGCTTTGAAATTTTATAGTGAATCATAATGATAGTGTTTTACGGGTGGTTTTGACTACTTCTAGATACTAAAAATTGAAATTAAGAGTTGAACTACTTAGTCACAAATCACTAAACATTCGCATTCGTCGCTCCATGTAGTGGGTAGTCGCCTACACTGCGTTTACCGGTTCGTGGTTATAATTGTATATCGGTCAAAATGTTTGGCCAATATACAATTATATTATGATTTCTTATATTTACGGATATTATTATCAAGTTTAATTTTCGAGCATTGTCTCCTCAAACACAAATGGCGCTTATTTTTTAATTAAAACACTTCGTAATTTATAGAAGGTTGTATAATTGGAATTATCATAAAGTACTTACTCGTAGATACACTGAATCAGCGTATAAATTGCAAGTTACATAAAAATGTATATATATTACGGACGGTACATAGGAAATCAATGATGATGATGACATGATCATTTCACCGTATCATAGTCCACCGTTGAACATAGGTAATAATGAAATTAAAAATATGGTGTCTGTTTTGCATGCCTCCACCGCTGATCACGTTATTACTGGAGCATTCGATGGAGTGGGTGAAGGTTGTATTTTAAAGGAAAGAAAGTTAATTTGCTAAGATCCGCATGCAAAATGTAAAATGGTGTGTATTACCTAGTTTTGAAGAGCACCGCCCGCCCTCCCACAACAGCGTGCACAAGAATACCAATACCGCCACTGGGAGCCGCCACCAGATACCCTCCTACTGAAGTCGAGAACACGACACGTGTTTCACCTCAAAACGAGGCATTATCAAGTGATATTGACTCTACGACTGTCAACCGCCGAGTCTACTCGGTGGTTGACAGTCGGATGACGACAGTCGGATGACGACAGTCGGATGACGACGAGTGACGGTAGAATTTTCGCAAAGTAACGCCTGATTATATTAACTATAAGGTTGTATTTTGCGGGGCGTTATAGGTCATCCGAAGGAATAGCCGGGATGATCGCCCATGGTCATGGGCAAACGTTGCACTTACCATCAGGCGTTTTGCTCGTATCCAATAAAAAAAATCCGTTAAAGGCTCTACGGCATTATGAATTTAAAGCGTGCATGGGAAAACGTACCTTTTGTTATGTATATAGAAACTACGTTGAGAGATAACGTAGTGGACGAGCACAATTCAACACAACGGTATGGAAGCGAAATGAATAGTTAACTACGGAACAAAACAACAACATCCAAACGGTTTTTCGTGTTTATTCGTAAAGGCATGAAATGGCTATTTCATTTTATATTGTTTTTAGGTTTATGCGCTGTCAGAACGTTCAGAGTTTGATATTATAATTTTTATTAGTGATACTATTAGTGGTAGGATTCCTATGCAGGAATCCGTCTAGGTAGGTGCCACCCCAGAGCCAATTATTCTGCCGTGAAGCAATACGTTGCAAACATTACTGTGTTTCGGTTTGAAGGGCACTGTGAGCTAGCGTAATCACTAGGCATATGAGACGTAAGAACTTATGTCTCAGGGTGATGGACAGAGTGTGGTGTCACAAAGAAATTTTCTGGGTTACACAGCATTTGTTATGGGCAGACGTTGCACTTACCATCAGGTGAACGTTTTGCTCGTTTCATCACTTTATCCAATAAAAAAAAAAACTAATGCGTATATGTTTACAGACGACGGTGGTTTAGTGGTCCAGTATAAATGGTGACTTCTACGCCGCGTGTCCTGTTCGCATCCCAGCCGGAGCAGCCATATTGCAGTTTTGTTGAAATGTATCTTTATTAAACTCACTCAAGTTGCAGGAGAAATCCTAGTGTGGGGCATCGTTAAATAAATAGAAGAAAGCAGAAGAAGTAAGATTAATGATTAGCACATGCCTCCTCTCATTTCTAAGAGGGTTTTGGAGCTGGGAAGAATCCGCCACGCTGCTTCAACGCGGGTTGGCGGACTACACATGTCTTCGAAATATTTTTTATTTCTCAGACACGCAGGTTTCCTCACGATGTCTTCCTTCACCGTCGAGCACGTGGTAAATCAGCACTTAAAATTGCAATTAACAATTTTAGTGCTGCTGGCACCGGGAATCGAAACCAGGTCACTCGCGTACTACGAAATTTAAAGCGAGCGCCTAGCTCCTGAGCTACGACGGCGCTATGACAAATATGGCTGAAATTAATTATCTAGATCTGTATCTGAGCCTAAAGTGTGAACTTAATGCACCTGTCTAACGGTGTGATTACGGCACCTCAGCCGAACTTGGGAGAGATCTTAATACTTCAATTGACTGTCCAGGGGCTGTTGGTTTTTTTTATTAATAATAATTCCTATGCAGCAATCCGTCTAGGTAGGTACCACCCCAGGGCCAGTTTTTCTGCCGTGAAGCAGCAGTGTGCGAACATAACTGTGTTTCGGTTTGGAGGGCACTGAGTGCTAGCGTAATCAATGGGCATATGAGACTTAAGGACTGATGTGTCAGGGTGACAGGCGCAGTGTGGTGCTACACAGAAATGTTCGGGGTGTCACAGCATTTGTTTACGGCAGACGTTACACTTACCATTAGGTGAACGTTTTGCTTAGTTTTGCTCGTTTCGTCACGTTCTCATATACAAAAAAAACTTCATTAGGGAAATAATTTTCTCTGAGGCTATTATTATAGTATATTAGTATAGAATAGTATTATTTCTAAACTTCGACCACGTGGCCTAGTGGTCAGAGTACCTGACTTCTAAGCCGCGGGTCCTGGGTTCGATTCCCAGCCGGAGCCAACATTTGTGCTAAAACACAAATTGTTGGTTTTCGGGTCTGGTTGTGTTGTGATTGTCCCCGTGTTTCTGACACTGCATCCTAGCCTACCTCCGATTTTATCCCATTAGCTTTACATCGGGCGCGGATAGGTTGGGACGAGTGAGTGCCTCTGTGTTTGCGCGTACACTTGTGGCACTATAATATCTCCTGCGCAGTTGATGGCTCTCGACAGTGTTCGGAAGTTGTCGCCGTGGTCAAAATCGGCTAGGAGAAATTCATCATTTCTAAACTCCTTTCATTACTCTGAAAATAGAGCATATCAATTCAGTGAGTAAACAAAAGTAGTTTCTAGGTACCTGCTCGTATTGTGTACAGATACCAAAAAGAGCCACTAAAAGGTTCGTGAAATGATTAGCAGGAGCCAAAAAGCATTTATATTAAATTGAATAATCTATATGTACAACTGGTTAATGCCCGCGACTTCGTCCGCGTGGATATAGTTTTTTTTTAAATATCCAGTAGGAACATTTCGATCTTTCTGGATATAAAGTATTCTATGTCCGTCTCCAGGATGCAAGCTATCTCTGTGTCAAATTTCGTCACGATCGGTTCAGCGGTGAAAAGGTAACAAGCAGACAAAGGGACAGAGAGAGTTTATAATATTAGTATGGATTACAAACATATCTAGATAAACTTATCAAAGGCATGGCGTGCCATACAATTGTCTAATTCTTAAATAAAGAAAACAATATTCAAGTTACGATTATTGGATAATATTCTATCTTAGGTTTATTACAATCGCGGCTTTTGTTGAGTCTTTCGCATTAATCATCTCATTAATAGTGTAGTGAATTCCGACCGCAGCGGATCAAGACAGGCAACTCATAAAGCATAACTGCATTCATCTTCTTGTTACGGAACTAGGAATGTGATTATGACTTGTTGCGACGCATTGCTTAATAAAGTCGGTGCGATGCGATGCATTCTGCAAGTTATGTTAATTTAGATGTCTAAAACACGATAACAAAAACAATTCTAGCTGAGTTTGTTTAAATTATTAATTCTTAAGGGTTGATGAACATAAAAAATAAAATTGATAGTTGAAATTGTAAAATTGTAATGATTTCTTATATTTACGCGAACACTACTCATTTAAATGAAACTAATTTTAAGGATTTTATCGCGTTTAATTTTTACTACTTATAACCCGACGTTTCGAGTGCTTTACAGCACCCATGGTAAAGCACTCGAAATGTCGGGTTATAAATAGTAAAAATTAAACGCGATAAAATCCGTAAAATTAGTTTCATTTAAATTGTAAAATTGTAACAAAAACCAGAAGCGACATCTGCGTAGGATATTATAGTGCCGCAGGGATTGGTAGTAGTCAGGGAAGCCTTAACATGTACCTTACATCTATGTACGAGTACATGTACCCCACATTCTATCCAATGGTATTCTAATACGATAGGTTTGCTGGAAGTGTTTGTGTAAATATCAAAGAATCCGGCACAGTTAACTCAGTTAACATGACTACAATCAGATCTGAGATTGAAATTGCCTGAATTGCGTTTTTTTTTAGAACTGATGGTCACTATTAGCCCGAGGGCTTTCACTGCTTCGCCGAATTGCACAGTGGGCGGGACTGAGGGCGCTCAGTCAAAACCTTTCATGGGCAACCGGCGCAAGGGCCTCCGTGAGGGGACCTCGGCTTGGACCGTTACCCGGTTCACGACAGTAGCTGAATTGAGGGTGCCCAAGAAGGCCAGACCTCGGCTCGGTCAGTACTTCAGTCGGGGGGAAGGAATTGCGCATAAAGCCGGACTAACAAAGGGATTCAATTATGAATTCTTAAAATAAATGAAAGCAGAAATTAAATGACAAACTATAACATTAGCCAGAGATGTCATCTACGTGGATTATTATGGTGCTGCAAGTATAAAAGCAATCAATTAAAATTCGATACAATTGCTGGAAGAGTCAGATAAATTATTGAAGAATCCGGCGCAGTCATACAGTATGTGCGACTAGGGTTCCTACACAGAACTAATGAGTTAGCATGTAGATATGCCGGCTGATGTATCATCATCATTATTATTTTAGCCTATCACAAGTCCACTGCTGAACACAGGCCTCCCCAATAGATAGCAAAAAAATATTTTGCTCACACTTTAAAGGGATTTTGCTGTAGTTGCCACGCATGGCAGGCGCGTTGGCAACAGCAGTTTATTTGTTCAGATGTTCCAGGAAAATTCTGCTGCCCATCTACTGGTCTTCATTTTCCCTCTGTCGACTTTTACGAAACCCATAGGATGAGATGGGGAGGAAGATTTTCTTAGACCGCCACCTCTCGGCACGAGACTGTTGTATACTATATCTAATTTATTTTTTATATTATAATTTCGCTATTCATTGTTCAACCTTAAATTCTAAGGTAACAATGGGCAACTTAATGCCTATCTGCATATTCTGTCAGTCAACCCGTAGTGTTTTTACTGGTGGTAGGATTCCTATGCAGGAATCCGTCTAGGTAGGTACCACCCCAGGGCCAGTTATTCTGCCGTGAAGCAGTAGTGTGCAAGCATTACTGTGTTTCGGTTTGAAGGGCACTGTGAGCTAGCGTAATCACTGGGCATTTGAGACTTAAGAACTGATGTCTCAGGGTGACGAGCGCAGTGTGGTGTCACACAGAAATATTCTGGGTGACACAGCATTTGCTGTGGGCGGACGTTGCACTTACCATCAGGTGAACGTTTTGGTCGTTTCGTCACTTTATACAATAAAAAAAAAAGGGTGGTGAGCTATTGTGGCAGGTGTAATATACTAACAAGACAAGTGGATCATATATCAAATTTTTATAATAAATGTATTATGTACTGGTGGTAGGATTCCTATGCAGGAATCCGTCTAGGTCTCTCCGGCTAGGTAGGTACCACTCAAGGGCCAGTTATTCTGCCGTGAAGCAGTAGCGTGCAAACATTACTGTGTTTCGGTTTCAACTTATGGCTTAAGAACTTGTCTCAGGGTGTCATGGACAGTGTGGTGTCACACAGAAATTTCTGGGTCACACAGCATTTGTAATGGCCAGACGTTGCACTTACCATCAGGTGAACGTTTTGCTCGTTTAAAAAATTAGAAGTAACCTTAATAGATTGACATGTGGCACGGACGTTTGAGAATCCAATACATCATCTTCGGCCGTGGGTGTCTTTCGTTTTGATCGACTGGCATAAGTTAATAACCGAAGAATGAAGTTACTTTACGCGGCAATGAGCTCACGGTCAGAGAGGTTCGAGACGGAAGATGTAAAAGTCTATATTACTTGCAAACAGTCCCTTTTCTAACAAGCTTTGAAATAATTTTGCTATAGTCTATTCAGGAAGCCGCGAGGCAAAAGCTAAAGAAACAGCATTTTAATACTACAGAATAGTAGAGTACATTTAATGAAACGAACATTTTCCATTGAAATGTGATGTATTGTCATCGGTTGGGTTATGTCCACCATCTTTACTATCCATCAACTTGTTGATATGATAGTGGTGTTTCCAGATAATTTGTTTAATTTTGTTGCTTTTGTTGTTTTCATTACATTTCTAATTGTGTTCCGAGTTACAATACCTATGCTATGACGATCGCTTACTATGTACTTAAAACAGTTACTATGTAAACCAACAGCAATTCAAGCCAAGCGCCGGATTTATAAAATATCATGTACTCAATTACACCAATTCCATTCTGTTAAAATAATTAGCTATAGTAACATATTTTGTAATTTTAATTAAAAATATATTTTACAAGCGATCCGCCCCGGCTTCGCACGGGTAGATAGATATTAGAAAGATAAATTAGTACTTTATTTGGACAAACAGAACAACAACAATCCCTTCACTAACATTTTTTGAAGCGGCTATTCTCATCGGCGGCTCTGCAGCTGGTCAGATCAGATTACGTTATTTTGATAGGATTAGTTTGATAGGAGCATAACACATGAAATATAGTCAATATTGGATGTCGTTGTAGCAAAATAAAACGACCGCCCTCGACCGCTGCGCAAAGGGAGCCGCGCACCTCGATGATGCCCAAGTTGCATGAAGCCGTGGTGGCGGCGCGTCGTTCGAAAGACACCGCGGCTGCTGTATTTTTTATAGAGCGTTTCAAAGTTTTAAATAAAAAAATATATAATTAAAATTAAAAAAACTACTATTCAATTGTTTCTAGTTTGCAAAAAATAATACGAGTAGGAAAGTAATTAATAGATCTTAGCCTATTCGCGAGTAGCGCGGGCGAGCGCTAGGCTGTTCGCTCACACCGCGGGAGTTTTCTTACTTTTTGCATTTTTATACCTATCGTAACTACTAAACAATAGGTCCGATTCGAATAAGTTAAAGAGAACTGTACATAATCAACCTTGACTATGAAACTATTTTGTAGGATAAGGATTAATATCATGATGCGAATGTCACCCACCTTTCGATTCTACCCGTGTTTTGATTGACTAATTTGAACAAAAAGCGGTTATATTGTGACTTAACTATAATATTTAAATGAAACTAATTTTACGGATTTTATCGCGTTTATTTTTATTATTTATAACCCGGCGTTTCGAGTGCTTTACAGCACCCATGGTCACGGGGGGACAGTCCCAGACAGACAGGGGGTTATAAATAATAAAAATAAACGCGATAAAATCCGTAAAATTAGTTTCATTTAAATGTGTAGTTCGCGTAAATATAAGAAATCATTAACTATAATAGTTAGACATATAGCCTCGCGGACTTTTTTGTGCGTAATGATGAATGCTATGAAAATGTAGTACATTATTTTCTTTATCATATATAGTTTTTGCAGCGCACGCCAAATAATGACTTTTGGATACATTGAGTTACATCATAACAATTTTCGTAGGAATCTCGGTTTTTTTTTTATTAAATACAACTCATGTTAGTCGGTGACAATGTAGTTGTAAAAAGGTGAAAGAATTTTAAAAATCGGTTCAGTAGTTTTTGAGTTAAATCAAAAAACATATACATACATACATAAGATCACGACTGTGTCCCATAAGGGGTAGTCAGAGACTGGGCACTCACTGCAAAAGTAGATGACTGCCACAATCCACGTTTCACCAAAACAATATAATGCACTTGGTGTGATAGGTGGTGAGCCCATCGCCACCATGCGCTGTTGGGTGCAGAGTGCAGTTTAATTCCTTACTCATCTTTTGCGAGATCCATTGAATGAGATGGAGTGGTATTATTCTTTTAACGAGCCGCCAGCACACGGCACAAATCAAAAAAAAAAATCAAATCAGTCCTCTTTATAATATTAGTTTAGATAAGTAAGTTAATATTTTTTTACGAACCTTCGGCCGCAGCCAACGCAATTTACGTTTTTGGATTTCTGTTTATTGTTTCGTTTTTGTTATTTTTACGTTTTAGTTTAACAATCATTGTTTTCTTTATATATACTTTGTCTCAAGTTGAAATGAAAAGAATACAGAATAAAAATTGAACGTCCAGGTTTATACTGCAATTGAATCGAAAATGTTTCTGATCAAATTTTAGCTGACAAAAATTCTTATTAAATATTAGTTCCTCTTATCGACGACCGCTTTCTAGGCCATTTCATTAAAAAAGGCTTTTCAGAGACAATTGACTCAATTAAGCGTAGTTTGCAATTGCTGGAGGCATTAAATTAGAATTTAAAAGTTGATCATTTCTTAAACAAAAGGCGAATTTGAAAAGATTTTCGATGAAAAAGTTTTTGTAATCTTGAACGTTGAAAAATTTATTTTTTCATTTCTATTATATTTGTTTAATAAAGTGGTTTCAATTGAGTTTTAATTAATAGAATCAGGCGTAATTTGGTAGAAATCCATTACAGTAAAGAACAAAGTCTGAGCCTGTCGCACGGACTAAGCTGTCAATCGTAGAGTCAATAACACTTGAGTACAACTTGATAATGCTTAAAAAGAAGAGAGCTAAATAATAGCAAATGTCATTTTTTTTTATATATGAGATGTCTTTTATGTAAATTTGACATTTAGTACATAGTTTACACGGCCTTGGTAACTAATGATAGCTCTCAGTGCCGTTCAAACCGAAACACAGTAATGTTTACACACTACTGCTTCACGGCAGAATAACTGGCCCTGGGGTGGTACCTAACTAGACGAGTAACCTGTTTAGCCACACGTGAGAAGTACAGCTAGATAACTCTTTGTGACGTGTTGTGTTCTCGTTCTTCACTGATATGAATAGCCTATTGGTAGTGTTGTAGTAGTGGAGGGCATCTGCTACCGGTTCCCAGTGGCGTTACTTGTTTTCTTGTGAACGCCGTTGAAGGACGGCGGGCGGTGCTGTTCAAATCTAGGTACTAAACATTTGTTTTAATTTTGAATGCAGATCTTAGCAAATTAACTTTAGCATAAGATAATGCAAAGCAAGGGAACATTCATAGTCGCTCCCGGCTTAAAAGGTCTCATCTACATTGGACATTCCACTGATGGATAAAGCTCAGTTTATTTTTCAGTCATTTGCGTCGTTACTTTAATCTCAAGAATATCAAATATCACTGATTTTGACCATTATATATATAAATTTGATTATTAGCGTGTCTGCCACGTTGCTCTAAATATCTCAAAACCCTCTCAAGAATGCTAGGAGGCCTGTGTTAAGCAGTGAGATATTAATAGGCTGTTACTTTAAAAGCGAAGATGGCGCTATGGTCTTCCTGTACCTTATCTCTTCTGCGGTACTTATGTAAGATAACCGACTGATTACGGATAAATAATCGAATGGATGAAATGTTGGGTAGAATGGAAATTTCCCAAAATACAAAAATTTAGCGACTCACGATGAATTGCTCAGAGAAATTTATCATATACCAGAATTATTCTGCAGCCCCTTAGTCGAAAATTATAAGAAAATATCCATCACTTACATTTAATCAGAAATTTTGCTACAGTTTAAATCAGAATCAAATCATTAGGCAATCAAATGCGATTACAACTTCAATGCCTCGTTCAACTCAAACGTCGATTATCGAAGGCTTCTTACTTTTAGTCCATTTGATAGAAGGGCTTTTTCAGGACAATTGATTCGAGTGAGCTTCATTTGCAATCAGTTGCAGGCTCCATTCTGGAAACTTAAAATTGAATTGCTCTTTAAATTATTTTTATGAAAACCTTATTTAATGATTCAGTTGTGGTAGGATTACTATGTAGGAATCGCTCCAGGTAGGTACCGCCCCAGGCCAGTTATTCTGCCGTGAAGCAGTAGTGTGCAAACATTACTGTGTTTCGGTTTGAAGGGCACTGAGAGCTAGCGTAATCACTGGGCATATGGGACTTAAGAACTGATGTCTCAAGGTGACGGACATGGTCACACAGAAGTGTTCTGAGTGACACAGAATTTGTTATGGGCTGACGTTGCACTTTCCATCAGGTGAACGTTATGCTCGTTTCGTCACTTTATCCAAAAAAGCTTAATTAACTAAAGCCTAAAGTATTAAATAAAATAATCAAATACTAGAACATTAACTTTACAGATAGTATTATAATTAAACGAATAAAATAAAATAATCTTTCAAATTATGTTAATGCTTTTCAAATGACTAGTACAAAGTAATCTAGACTTTTCTTCTAATTGACTGTTCATATTAAAACATCAGCTAAATCTGTCACCTGATGGTAAGGCACCATACTGCGCTCGTCAACCAGAGACATCAGTTCTTAAGTCTCATATGGCCATGGATTACGCTAGCTCTTCGTGCCCTTCAAGCCAATAACTGATCCTGCCACCACCATCCAAACACAATAATATACTACTTGTGGTCAAAATTTTCGCTTCTGAACATAGTCTGTTCATAAGCTGGCTCATCATTCACTAGGATTATCAGACGCACACCTTTCACGTTGATTCAGGTCTGTATTTGTGTCCGTTATATTCTAAATATTCATCCCATTATCCTAAACCCAATCCCATTATATGTATAGCATTTTCGTGGCACGCCTTTTATGATTTCTATGGGAGGAGATGAGGCTGTACGTTTTCTTCACTCGACACCAAAAATAATATGAAAATTACTTACAAATTCTAAAAGAACAAGTTAAGTTTACGTTTTATGTCCACTCGCTATGTAGTCCTTTTATGGTGCACTATGCTAAAAATTATATATTTTATCTCAGTTTTAAATTTTGAAACTAAGGAATATTGAACTGAGGAAAAAGAATTTCTTTTTTTCTATCTTTTTACACTCTGAAAAAGAATTTCTTTCCTTATTCTTTCTTTCTTCTATCTCTTGTCAGTTTTTATCATTAAAAAGTTATTAAAAAAGGTAAAGCAACAATTTACTGCTGAGCCTCCTCCTCCTCTCATTTCTGACAGGGAAGAATTATCCACACTGTTCCAATGCAGGTTTCCACACGATGTTTTCCTTCACCGCTGAGCATGCGGAAAATCAGAACTTATAATTGCAGAACAATTTTGGAGGTGCCGGGACTGGTGATTGAATTCCAGTCACTCGCATACTATGACATTTAAGGCGAGTACCTAGTCTCCTAGATCTACCACGGCTGCTATCGTCGCAGCAGTGTTCCGCATAAATTTTGCAAAAGTCAAATTTGGTTCATGCCGATCATTACTGATCAAATTTTCATTAATGATAGAATTTTTTCTGTAAACTATTTACCTTGAATAATAAAAACGCTCTTAGAATATTTAAAACAACTTAAAATTTTACAGCCATTTCAGAACTTATAAAACTGTTTATAACTAAAGAAGACAGTTTCTAGCCGAACTTTTACTGTTACTTACTGACAAAATTGTTTCAGAAATGTTTCTATAAATAATTCATTCATTTAAAAGTTACAGGTTGTTTTGAAAAATATAATATTTTCACTTTTTTACCGTGGTAGCTCAGGGGCTAGGCGCTCCCTTTAAATTTCATAGTACGCGAGTGACCTGGGTTCGATTACCTGTGCCGGCACCACTAAAATTGTTAATTGCAATTTTAAGTGCTGACTTACCACGTGCTCGGCGGTGAAGGAAAACATCGTGAGGAGACCTGCATGTCAGAGTAATTAAAAATATTTCGAAGACATGTGAAGTCCGCCAACCCGCATTGGAGCAGCGTGGCGGATTCTTCATAGCTCCAAAACCCTCTCAGAAATGAGAGGAGGCCTGTGCTCAGTAGTGGGACAATTATAGGATGAAACATTACTTTTACTTTTTACATTATTTCCAAATAAATAGGGAATATCTTTAAATCGAATAAAAAGGAATTTACATTTTTCTTGATGGTAGAAAGTAGGATTCTTATGCAGGAATCCGTCTAGGTAGGTACCACCCCAGGGCCAGTTATTCTGCCGTGAAGCAGTAGTGTGCAAACATACTGTTTCGGTTTGAACGGAACTGAGAGGTAGTGTAATCACTGGGCATATGAGACTTGACTGACTATGAGGTGACGGGTTCAGTGTGGTGTTACAGGGTACTGTTCTGTGTGTCACAGCATTTGTTATGGGCAGCCGTTGCACATACAACCAGGTAAACGTTTTACACTTTTAGTTAAATTATCCAATAAAAAGTCACGATTCGATGGTAAGTGTTAGTTAAGTAACATTAGTTAAGAAACATTTTCTAAAAACTGTGTTGTTATTGTTTAAAATCAGTTTTAGAATGTTAAAGTATCATCTCTGGTATGGAATGGAATGTCTTCTTGTTTTATATTATATTAAGCATTTTTCTGTTAATTGTTAAAATTTAATAAAAAATATGTTTGATATATTGTTAAACGTAGTAGGGTGTAACCATTTCTACGCATGTCTTTTTTTTCCTATGTCATCGTCGTCGTCGTTTCAGCCTATCACAAGTCCACTGCTGAACATAGGCCTCCCCCATAGATAGCCACAAAAGTTTGTAGCTCTAGGCGGGTTGGCAAGTTGGCAGAGATAAGTTCTTAAATCTCATATAATATATGAGCCCATAAGGGCACAGTGTAGTATGTGTGTGTATACAACAGGTGCCGGGGCTATAGCCTATGCACATTTGTGAGTTGAATTATGCCATGCCTTAACTTATATTTTTTACTTGCTTAATTTAAAGTTTCATTATAATTTCTTATTCAATTGTATAATAGGATTTCATTATCATACGACAGTGCGATTATACAAAATATAATGACTTTTATTGCACAAATAACTGAAACACTCATCCTAGAGCTCCTGCCGCATCTAGGACTAGGATCTTTGGCAAACAAGCTACGGGGTTGTCAATTGCGATATATATACAGTACGTAATAATACAGCCGTGTGGTGCCGGCTCTTTAAAAGAATGCTACCACTCCATCTCATCCAATGAATCTCGTAAAAGGCGAGTAAGGAATTAAACTGCACTGTGCACCCAACAGCGCATGGTGGCGATGAGCTCACCACCTATCACACCAGTGCATTATATTGTTTTGGTGAAACGTGGATTGTGGCAGTCATCTGTTTTTGCAGTGAGTGCCCAGTCTCTGACTACCCCTTATGGGATACAGTCGTGATCTTATGTATGTATGTATGTAATAATACAGTCAATCTGCTACGATATTCGGCAAAGACCGTATGTGTTCTTAATATTTTTAAATGCTTTCTGGAGTTTTTTGTTTGAGCGCTTAATGTGCTGACCGGCGACAATTCATTTTAGACAAAAGTAAAGCAATTATTAAGATTTAATATGCAAATACTTAGCTGTATTTGCATATTAAATCTCTCAAAAAGAGCTTTGAAATTGAATTTTACTGGTGGTAGGATTCCTATGCAAGAATCCGTTTAGGTAGGGACCACCCCAGGGCCAGTTATTCTGCCGTGAAGCAGTAGTGTGCAAACATTACTGTGTTTCGGTCTGAAGGGCACTGAGAGCTAGCGTAACCACTGGGCATATGAGACTTAAGAGCTGATGTCTCAGGGTGACGGTGACGCAGTGTGGTGTCACACGGAAATGTTCTGGGTGACACAGCATTTACTATGTGCAGACGTTGCACTTACCATCAGGTGAACGTTTTTCTCGTTTCGTCATTTAATCAAATAATAAAAAAAGATATATGCTTCTATAAAATTCTGTATTTTACTACTAAAGTAGCAAAAATAATTCGAGCAAGTGTCTGAATTTATAATGGACCATTTATTAATTTATTTATATAATTTGGACCGTCAACAGTCAACAGTACACACATTGTCTATCTTATAAATTAAGTTACATAATTCTCACCTAGCTCACATTATATTTTTAAACTAGCATTAGATATTATCTATATTTCATCATACTTCAGTGGCTTTCGAATATCTGGTCGTCTAGACACATTTCGAGGTAAAATTGAGCAATATATAATTTAGATTCAAAGTGACTTCGAAACAAAGTTGAAAGGTTTTCTTATAAGAAACAATGCACTCTCTGTAAGGTTCCCTTTTCTGTATTCTTTAAAAAATGTTTTTTTTTTTGGAAAAAGGGACGAGACCAAAACGTTCACCTGATCGTAAGTGCAACGTCCGCCCATTGGAATGTTGTGTCAGCTAGAATATTTTTGTGTGGCACCACATTGCGCCCGTCCCCCTGGGACCTGTGTGTGTTCTTAAGTCTCATATGTCCAGTGATTACACTAGCTCTGTTGCACGTTGTACACACTGTTGCATCAAAGTTGAAGGGCATCGCCTTCAACTTTGATTAGCCGTACAGCAACACTGAAGCAAGTCGGAAAGAACTGTGACTGAAGAGTTGAAAAACGTTTTGTGAAATGTAAATATCTCAGAAACAACTATCTTGGAGTTCGGTATAAATGAAACTTTGTATTCTAAGTAAAGCCTTCTTCCATTTCTGAGAAGGTTTTGGAGCGGGGAATAGTTCGCCATACTGCTCCAATGCGGGTTGGCGGACTTCACATGTCCTCAAAATGTTTCCATTCCTCAGATATGCAGGATTCCTCGCGATGTTTTCCTTCACCGCTAAGCACGTGGTAAATCAGCACTAAAATTGTAGAACAATTTTAGAAGTGCTGGCACCGGTGATCGAACCCAGGTTACTCGTGCTCTATGAAAAAAAGGCGTGCACCCGGCCACCGAGCTACCATGGCTATTTACTTTGTATTGTAATTTACTTTGAAATGAAGTTAACCATAAATCTATTTATTTATAGGTGAAAGTGACGAAACGACACTGAACCATCAGTTCTTAAGTCTCCTATGCCGAGTAATTACGGTAGCTCTCAGTGCCCTTCAAACCGAAACACAGTAATGCTTGCACACTACTGCTTCACGGCAGAATAACTGGCCCTGCGGTGGTAATGTAGTAAAATGATTTTCTCTTTAGAATTATAATTTATAAGTCTTCCTCTAATCCATCCAGGGAAACCAACTTGAAATAGATAACTAACCGATTAGTCAAGCGACACGAGTTTTATAGACAAATATTTTTTGCCGGCGCCAATGACGGTTTGACGTGGCCTCTAAAGTACTCTTACAGCATTAATGCAACTAAAATGGTTCTTCTTTATCATCATCGGACTGTGGAAGTCCTCTGCTGATAGGACTGGCCGTAATTGGAATGGACGTTTAAAAAAACCTTTATCCACGTCTCGGGCATCAGCGTATAAAGTCCCTAAGTGTGCGGCGAAACGTAAAGGTTAAATTGTCCTTACCTTCCCGCAGTGGAACTAGATCTTTAAGCGATATGATCGTGAATAATTTAGAGACATGGAAATAGTCGGAAACGGTCAGAGTCAGAATTGTGGCTACGCCAGGGATTTAAATTTGAAAAAAATCTTAGAAAGGCCTCTCTGGGGGAGTCGTCGTGTTGTCCGTTTATCTACGAGGTTGTCAATTGCGTTTAACATGCTTTCTGAAGTACTGTTCCAGCATTAATGCAATTAAAATGGTTCTTCTTGATCGTCATCGGACTGTGGAAGTCCACTGGTAGGACTGGCCGTGATCGCCACGCTCAGCTGACGTATCAGCGATTGTGGCACACATTTCCCACCTTAGCCACGCTGCTCCCGTCACCAGTCTGGCTAATTTACATTTGGCTAATTCTAGCGTAACTGATATGGCTATTCCGCTATAAATTGGAAATGCTTCTATCATTCTCCGTAGTCGACTTTTACGACACCCACGGGGTGAAATATGAAGCCTTATTAGAAATTACCGGTGGTAGGATTCCTATGCAGGCAGAAGTATGAGACTTGAGAACTGATGTCTCATAGCGACGAGCGCAGTGTCATTTCACACAGAAATGTTCTGCGTGACACAGCATTAGTTATGGGTAGACGTTGCACTTCACCAGGTGAACGTTTTGATCTTTTCGTCACTTAATCAAATAAATAAAATATGTCGTGGCATGCCAGCGATATTGGAAGAGTGTATTGCTATCATCAAAATAATGCCCCACGATACAGAATGAACGTAACAGTGAAGTATATAACTAAGTATACATAGTTATCACTTCAATGGTGTTACATTGCAACCCGTAAATACTACACATGTATGGAGGAGCGAAAGGGGGCAACTCATAAGCGCTTCATATCTTACTATATCTTACTAGATGTGCCCTGTGGTTTCAACTGTTTAAAATAAGCCCACGAGTTTACTGGTGGTAGGATTTCCATGCAGGAATCCGTCTAGGTAGGTACCCACTCCAGGGCCAGTTATCCTGCTTTGAAGCAGTAGTGTGGAAACATTACTGTGTTTCGGTCTGAAGGGCACTGAGGACTAGTGTAATCATTGAATAAATGAGACTTAGGAAGTGACGTCTCCGGGTGACGGGGGTCTATGGGTTGCATAGTTGCCATGCTATGGGGGCTGGCAAAAGGGTTCCAGGAAGGTGCTGCTGCCCATCTTCTGGTTTTAATTTTCCCTCAGTCGACTTTTACGCCACCTACGGGATGAGATGGGGTGGTAGATTCTCTTAATCCGTCACCACACGGCGGAGATCTGCTTGGACAATATTTTATGTTGATATATGGAACATTCACTGTAAACTTTATCAACAGTTTTGAAAGGTAAAGAAGAGAAAGTACTTTTTACGCTGGTGGTGGGATACCTATGCATGACTCCGTTTAAGCAAGGTCAGTTATTCTATCGTAATACATGGTGTATTTACTGGGCATGTGAGAATTAAGAACTGTTTCAGGGCTTGGAGCGCAGTGTGGTGCCACACAGAAATTTTCTTGGTGACACGGCATTTGTTATGAGCAGATGTTGCACTTACTATTAGGTAAACGATTTGTTCATTTCATCACGATCTTAAATAAAAAAAAATAAAGAGAAGTGAACCCCGTGGTGACGTAGGCAGTGTAGAGATAAGATTGCAATGGCGCCCTAGGCCCGCTCTTATGTGCCGCCTTTCTTGTATGTACGTATTATGTGTAATTTTTTTTTATGTGTTTATCTATTATAGTTAATTATTTAATAGGGTATGTCTATTTTTATTTATTTATTAAAACTTTATTCTACATATTAATTAAAAGGGTTACAATGGGCGGACTTAATGCCTATTGGCATTATCTGCCTGTCAATCCGTGGGCGTGGAGCAAGTTGTGAAGGGTGCAATATAAAAAATGTGACATACATACATAAACATACAAAAACCTTAGTACACAATACATGTGTGTGTATATGCATATAAACATACACACATATTCATTCATACTTCTATGTACGTTACATATACATAAAACAGTGAGGAAACCTGCATGTCCGAGGAATAGAAATATTTTGAGGACATGTGAAGTCCGCCAACCCGCATTGGAGCAGCGTGGTGGACTCTTCTTGGCTCCAAAACCCTCTCAGAAATGAAAGGAGGGCTGTGCTTAGCAGTAGACTTTTATAGGCTGTTACTTTACTTTCGACATGTCGGGTATAAAACACTATCTCACGCCGCTTCGCGCCATGAGACGTGCAATAGATATATTGTAAAATGTATGGAGGGGTTGACGTTCAGCAGTGGACTAAAGCGAAAACCAACAATGGTCATTCCATTACAGTTACAGCAAGCGTTGTGCTGATGTTCTCATGAAATGATTTTTGAAGGAGGCAGAAGCACTCATGTAACCTACCCATGTAAAGCTCATGTGAAAAGTTGGGAGGCTAAGATGCAATGACAGAGACACTGGGACAACCACAACACAACCAGAGTATTTGTGTTTTGGCAAAAATGTTTGATCAGGCAGGACTCGCGGCGTACTCGCCGAGTACTAATTCTGACCACTAGGTTACGCGGTTGTAAAGTATGCATAATGCATATTTTATAAACTTACTGGCACAATGATTTGGTTCGCAATGCAAATAACAATTATTAGAGTTATAAGAGCATCTTAAAAATCCAATTGAATAGCACCTACGTCTTTCCTTCCTTTCCAGTCGCCTCTTGCGACTACTCTTACGACTCTTACGTAAGAGGCGACAGAGGTATTGTACAATATGCAACTCACCGCGTACACAAGATTCACCCGTGTTCCAGGGCGGTTCTCACCGCCCAGAGTTACCGACACACAAGTCGACAGTCCGAATGGACGCGCGCAGCCTCCTTCGGACGGTCATTAGACGACTTAAAATATTTAAGATTTTCGAAATCGCGAAAGCACGCAGCGAACGCGACGCAGTCCGAACTTCGAGGTTTTTGTAGGAGTTTTTATTTATTTATTTATGTTTGGGTCAAACCAAACCTGGCACGCGGGTCCCTGGCCCGCGAGCACAGTATCCGATGAAGCTGTAAAAGCCGAGAAGGCTAACAGCAATTACATCACCGAAAATATATATATATACAATATGCAATGCTGCCACTATATGTACTGCTTGTGGGAACGCAATGGAAAATAAGAATTTCTTGACTCGTAACAAAATCGTCGTAAAAAACTCGTAAAAAAATAAAAAAGGCATAACTGCAAGTATGTAAAAATTTTCGAAGCGAGGAGCAAATCTCTCCTCTATTCTCACCTCGCCTTGTTAGCATTTTTGCAATGTATTTAAAAAGAATCATGTACATTTTCAAAATTTTAATGTTTTGTGAAATAAGCTCAGTTTTACAGAATTCTTACTTTAAGCTTTTAACAAGGTATTTTTTTTATTAGATAAAGTGATGAAACGAGCAAAACGTTCACCTGATGGCAAGTGCAACGTCTACCCATAACAAATGCTGTGTAGAAAAATTCTGTGCGACACCACACTGTGCCCATCACTCTGAGACAAAAGTTCTTATGTCTCATATGCCCAGTGATTACGCTAGCTCACAGTGCCCTTCAAACCGAAACACAGTAACGTTTGCACACTACTACTTCACGGCAGAATAACTGGCCCTGGGGTGGTACCTATCTAGACGGAATTCTGCTTAGGAATCTTACCACCAGTGAAAATAATGGGTAGGCAGAGAACACATCAGTCGCCCACTTCGCCGCCGTGGGAAACGAGACATGACGAGTGGCGAACCACCTCGCCGCCATTTTGGTACGTGTGAAAAAATTCTTACTCCTCGTTGTCCCAATGAACACACTACGCCCGTCACCCTGAGACATGAGATTTATTCATGTATTTATGTTTGGGTCAAACTAAACCCGGCACGCGGGCCCCTGGCCCGTGAGCACAGTATCCGATGAAGCTGTAAAAGCCAAAAAAGGCTAACAGCAATTACATCACCGATTTTTTTTATTTTTTTTTATTTCATAAAAGTGACGGAACGAGCAAAACGTTCACCTGATGGTAAGTGCAACGTCTGCCCATAACAAATGCTGTGTCACCCAGAAAATTACTGTGTGACACCACACTGCGCCCGTCACCCTGAGACATCAGTTCTTAAGTCTCATATGCCTAGTGATTACGCTAGCTCACAGTGCCCTTCTAACCGAAACAGTAATATTTGCACACTACTGGTTCACGGCAGAATAACTGGCCCTGGGGTGGTACCTACCTAGATGGATTCCTGCATAGGAATTATATATGAGACATGAGTTCTTAAGTCTCATATGCCCAGTGATTACGCTAGCTGACAATGCCCTTCAGACCGAAACGCAGTGATTGCACACTACTGCTTCACGGCAGAATAAATTAATACCTGCAATCCTAACACTAGTAATACGGCGAAAACCAAAACATTACAGTGGCCGACTTATATATATCGTCAAATGAAACAAATTTTAAAAGAGTTATTCAGTAATAGTAATGATATTATAGTTCTTTATGTTTAACTCTTTAACTCATTGCTTTTCTTTTTATAATTCTTTGTTTTCCCAAACACTTTATCTTCGCTCATGAAGCGCTCATAAATAATTCAACAACTCTCGCCTGTGGCGGATTAACGCGAGCACACACAAAATACAATTTCTTTCCTTTTATTTGTCACAAAAGGAGTAAACTTTGCTTTTTTTTGCACAAATTTGCTTTGAATTTTCGCGGTATTATAGGATTCCTATGCAGGAGTCGGTCTAGGTAGGTTCCGTGAACGAGTAGTTTGCCAATATTACTGCTTATTGGTTTGAAGGCCACTTGCACTGCCAGAGTAATTACAGGGCATGAGACTTAAGAACGGATGTCACAGAGTGACGTGCGAAGTGTGACAAAGAAATGTTCTGGGTGATACGGTATTTGGTATGAGGAGACGTTGCACTACCATCATCAACTTCATAAAACTATCTTGTATTAAAAAATAAAACAATTTTTAGGAAAAATTTATATTCTAGCTTACTTACATTTGAAACTTAGAACCATGTTGTCTCTTTTAATCTATTAAGAGCCGAGCACCTTTTAGAACTACGCGAACTTCGAGCTGTGTTGATAGGACCACAAAAATGACAGACTTAATGCTGAAACGGTCAAATCAAACTGGATATTGTTTCCAAGCAGTTTGCGGCAATCGATGCAGGTAATCAAAACATTTTCAAACTAATACACTAAAATATTAATAATTAATTGTTTTTTTACATCCTAAATTAATTAAATATAGTTAATAGAATCAGGTATTGTATTGCGAAAATCTATTCCAACAAAGGAAAGAAAGTTTATATGCTAAAATCTGCAAGCAAAATATAAAATGGCGTTGCAATTTATAATTGCTTGTGCAGGCTATTGTGGGAGGTACACTTCATAAATTAAATAATACTTACACATAATTTTAAATTTTGCTGAATTTAACAAACTGGTTTTCTTTCCTTTATTCATTAAAACTTTTCGACTTAGAATTAGTTAACGAAGTTTGTAACGTTGTTAGTTCGTAGTCAATGATTGAGCTTAAGTTTTTTTAGGGCAAATAATGGTCTTTTTCAAGGTAAGATTTGTCTGTAGACCATTATCTAAAAGCTTATAAAACTTGAATAATAGTTTTAATAATTTTCATTAGAGACATACAAACTAAAATAAGTTCTTGTTGCAACGCAAAATATTGAAGAATATTCCTAATATAAAAGCTTTAGCAAAGCAGAATCGTAACCTCGTAGCACCACGGCAGATTTAGCGGCTGTTTCAAGGATTCAAGGAAGGAATTACTGGTGGTAGGATTCCTTTGCAGGAGTCCGTCTAGGTAGGTACCCCAGGGCCAGTTATTCTGCCGTGAAGCAGTAGTGTGCAAACATTACTGTGTTTCGGTTTGAAGGGCATTGTGAGCTTGCGTAATCACTGGGCATATGAGACTTAAGAACCTATGTCTCAGGGTGATGGGCATAGTGTAGTGTCACACAGAATTTTTCTGGGTGGCACAGCATTTGTTATGGGCAGACGTTGCACTTAGCATCAGGTGAACGTTTTGCTCGTTTCAACACTTTATGCTATAAAAAAAAATCAAGGAAGGAATGGATATTTTTGACTTAAAAATACTATAAGGATTTCTTATATTTTCGCGAATACTACACGTTTAAATGGATATAAGTAGGTTTTTTTGTTTGTTTTATTTTTTAAAATAGTTTTTAATCCAGATATTAGCTATATAGTTGTCCTAGTGACGTTATACCGTGCATCGTGTAAGTTTTTTTTTCGATTTTAGTTTTGATTGTTATTGTTCTACTACAGTATTGTTTTTTTTTGTAATAACTGTTTTATTTTATTTATTGTTTTAATTTTTCCGTGTCTTGTTTTGCAATTATGCCTGTATTTATTGTGTGGGTGCTTCATATAAACTTCTCTTTCTTTCTTTAAATAAAACTAATTTAAATTTACTGGTGGTAGGATTCCTTTGCAGGAATTCGTCTAGGTAGGTACCACCTCAGGGCCAGTTATTCTGCCGTGAAGCAGTAGTGTGTAGGCATTACTGTGTTTCGGTTTGAAGGGCACTGTGAGCTAGCGTAATCACTGGGCATTTGGGACTTAAGAACTGATGTCTCAGGATGACGGGCGCAGTGTGGAGTCACACATAAATATTCTGGGTGACACAACATTTGTTGTGGGCGGACGTTGCACTTACCATCAGGTGAACGTTCTGCTCGTTTCGTCACTGTATACAATAAAAAAAAATTACTTTGTCAATCGAGTCTTTATTTACATTAATGTTACATATTTATTTTCATTTTTGTTATTTTACAGGGCAGAAGATTTTTTTTATAAATTGAAAAAGATAAAAATAGTTTGAAATTGTAATATTTTAATTTTACTAACGTCGTGTTATAAATAGTAAAAGTAAACGCGATAAAATCGGTAAAATTAGTTTCATATAAATTTGAAATATTATGTCAATAATCTGTAATCGTGGTACCACGGCTGCCAGGTGCTCGCCTTAAATACAAATAGTACGCGAGTGAACTGAGCTCGACCAGTGTCGGCGCTTCCAAAAATTGTTTGTGCTCGTAACGTTCGAAAACGTGCTCAGCGGCGAAGGAAAATATTGTAGGGAAATCTGCATGCCTGAGAAATACAAACACGGAGGACATGTGTAGGACGCCAACCCGCATTGCGGGAGGAGACGCGGACCCTTGCCAGCTCACAGGCCTCTCAAACTGAGAGGAGGCCTGTGGTGAGCAGTGGAACGTTTACAGGCGGTTACATTCCTTTTTTAAAATCTATATTTAGCCTGTTGATACCCGCGACTTCGTCCACGTGGATAAAGGTTTTATGAATAAACTATATCCATTGTTAGTCTCCAGGATGCCAGCTATCTCTGTACTAAATTTCGTCAAGATCGGTAAAGCGGATGAACCCTGAAAAGGTAGCAAAGAAACAGAAGAACAGACAGAGTTACATTCATATTTCATAATATCATTAATGCTAAACATTAATGATATTATGAAGAATAGGATGACACAAACAATGATTTGCTAAAACATTTTCCTCGATCGAAATCCGGTATTCCATCCAACACGAATATGAAAACTAACAATTTGTGATTTGCACAAATAGTTGGCTCTGAGTGGGATTCGAACACAGGACCCGCCACAGAGAAATCAATTCCTCTGACCGTAGGCTCCGTGACTTAAGGCGCGATTTATAATACTAAGTATGGAATAACGATCCTGTGTTATAAATTTGTACTTTTGTATTGCAAGTCTCACGTGATATATGTTGCTTTATATTTTGCATTCTGGTAACATTAGCAAGGCACGAGTAGATTACAGTTGCAACAGTATGCTCATTACTTTGCTCTTAACGTGCCGTTTCAGTTTCATGCGGTTATTAAAGTTTACCTGCAATGATCAGATATCCTCTTACGGTGTATATTTATTTCTGTATGAAATTTTTACAACAACAAAACAAAACTACATAAACACACCCGCGACTTCGTCCGCGTGGAAATATGTTTTTTAAATATCCCGTGGGAACTATTTAGTTTTCAGGGATAAAAAGTATCCTACTTCCGTCCCCAGTATGCAAAGCTATCTCTGTGCGTCAAGATTTTCGTCAAGATTGGTTCAGCGGTTGGACCGTGAAAAGGTAACAAACAGACAGAGGGACAGAGAGAGTTACTTTCGCATTTATGATATTAGTATGGATATTGGACGACCGCGTGGCCTACTGGTCAGACTACTTGACTTCTACGTCGCGGGTCCTGAGTTCGCATCCCCGCCGGAGTCACATATATGTGTAAAAAAACTCAAATGGTTAGAGCCTGGTTGTCTCACTGATCCTAGTTTGAGCATATAATGTTTATAAAATAACTCACTTATTGGTGGCAGGATTCCTACAGAGGATTTCAGGTACCACCACAGTAGTAGGGGGCAAACGGAACTGTGTTTCGGTTTTAAAGACACTGATAGCCACAACTGATGTCTCACGGTGGCAAGAGTGAGTGTGGCGCCACACAGACTGGATAAAACAAAACTTTAAATGGGCACACGTTACACTTACAATAAAGTGAACCATTTGGTCGTTTCGCCACTTGGAAGAAAGTGATGAATACACTTTTTTATGGGAGAACATTAAAAAAGTATGTTCATCGCTTTCTTTCATAAGAAAAGGCAACAGCAACTAAAACCACATTTCAATTTTTTTATTAATTAAGTATAAATTCATATGTGAGGCTCTTTACATATGAATTTATACTTAATTATGAGTGCATTTTACAGAGCCGTGGTAGCTCAGGGGCTAGGCGCTCGCTTTAAATTTCATAATACGCGAGTGACCTGGGTTCGATCCCCGGTGCCGGCACCACTAAAATTGTTAATTGCAATTTTAAGTGCTGACTTACCACGTGCTCGGCGGTGAAGGAAAACATCGTGAGGAAACCTGCATGTCTGAGGAATAAAAAATATTTCGAACACATGTGAAGTCCGCCAACCCGCATTGGAGCAGCGTGGCGGATTCTTCCTAGCTCCAAAACCCTCTCAGAAATGAGAGGAGGCCTGTGCTCAGTAGTGGGACATTTATAGGCTGAAACTTTACTTTACTTTACAGAAATAAATTTATCATGCATTCGTCGTCGTCGTTTCAGCCTATCACTAGTCCACTGCTGAACTTGCTGAACTACTGAGCTGAAAAGTTAGTAGCTCTTAATTTGGGGGGGATTTTGCTCTAGTTGCCACGCTTGGCAGGTGGGTTGGCCATCGCAGTTCGTTTATTTTGATGTTCCAGGAAGATGCTGCTGCCCATCTCCTGGTTTTATTTTCCCTCTGTTCACTATAACGATACGTACGGGACTAGATAGGGTGGTAGATTCTCTTAAACCGCTACCACACGCATTTGCCACACCCAAATACCGATGTTTGATGGTTTTTGCACTATTTTTTTGGCGCCGGCTGAGATTTGAGCCCAGTCCAGATTGAAGTCCGGTACTGACTACTAGGCCACGCGGTCGTCTATAATCTATGTTAGTTCTAAACGGTGTCAACGTCTTCTCTTGTCCCATGCTGATTACTGTTGGATGAAGAAATGTGACCTTTCCGCCAAGCCTAATTTTATAAAAAACAGAGATTCCTTTGTTGCCTTTGTTTCATTGGAAACAATTTTATATTTATCACAACACAGCTGAAAGGAATTACTGGGCCGAAACCGAAATGAATTGTCTTCAGTAATTTATCTTAATTATGGCTTAAGGCCGAGCCACGCCTTTTCCAGATCCGAAGGACAAATCTCTGTAAGTGCTCTTTACTTGAATTGATGTACATCTTAATCTGTTTATGTTTCAGTGAATTCTAAAGATATTTTTATGTCGGTGGACAGTGACGACGCGGGCTAATCGTTCGCATGGTCGTAAATGCAACGACTGCCCGTAACAAATTCCCAGAATATTTCTGTGTGCCACCACACTGTGCCCGTTCCCCTGAAACATCAGTTCTTAAGTCATACGGTGGGAACGAGGCTAGAAATTCTTTCTCTCCATTGCGTTCTCACGTGCAGTGTAGTGACAGCATTGCATAGTATGGTGTTATTCTGCGGAATAAAGGCTGTCCGTACAATGCCTAAGTCGCCTATTACGACACCTCGGTAGAAAAGAGGTAGGTGTTATTCTACTCTGCCGGACAACTATCGGCGAATTCAGCGTAAGTCTCATATGCCCAGTAATAGTGCTCTTCAGGCAGACGCAGGAACGTTTGCGTGTGCAAATGCACTGCTTGACTGCAGCACAACTGGCACTGCAGTGTACCAACCTGGCGGATTCTTGTTTTTTTTTTAATTGATAAAGTATCGAGACGAGCAAAACGTTCACCTGGTGGTAAGTGCAACGTTTGCCCATAATAGATGTTGTGTTACTCAGAATATTTCTGTGTAGCACCACACTGCGTCCGTCACCCTGAGACATAAGTTCTTAAGTCTCATATGCCCAGTGATTACGCTAGCTTTGCTAATATGGGAAACATGGAAGTGGAATTTCTACCACCTGTTGGAAGATAGGCAAAACATTGATTCTCCGCTCCGATTGTACTGTTTTTACATTTATTGTAGAGATTGTGAAATAGTAGGTTTTACTGGTGGTAGGATTTCTATGCAGGAATCCCTCTATAGGTAGGTAGGTAGGTACCACCCCAGGGTCAGTTATTGTGCCGTGAAGCAGTAGAGTGCAAACATTACCGTGTTTCGGTTTGAAGGGCACTGAGAGCTAGCGTAATCACTGGGCATATGAGACCTAAGAACTGATGTCTCAGGGTGACGGGCGCAATGTGGTGTCACACAAAAATGTGCTGCGTGACACAGCATTTGTTATGGGCAGATGTTGCACTTACCATCAGGTGAACATTTTGTTCGTCTCGTCACTTTATACAATACAAAAAAAAAAGTACACAAATGTATCCATACTAATATTATAAATGCAAGTAATTCTGTCTGTACCTCTGTCTATTTGTTACCTTTGCGAGGATTAACTGATCTTAACGAAATTTGGCACAGAGATAGCTTGCATCATGCAGACGGACATTGGATACTTTTTGTCTCAGAAAATTCGGATTCACACGCAATTAAAAAAAAACTATTTCCACACGGACGAGGTCGCGGGCATCAGCAAGTTCTTAATATATCTTTAGAAAAAGTTTCGCTGCATTTTCTTAACGAAGATAAAAATGGATATAAAAGTCAATTAAGTCCGCTACGGGGGAGGGCGTTAATGCGATTACGTGAAAACATTTTCTTGAGAATTTTATTATTGAAATTTCATAAAGATAATTTTTCTATCCCAAAAAGGACTTCTTTAAGTTCATAGAATCAGGCGTTACTCTGCGGAAATCCATTTATTTTCTCTTTTTAAAAAAAACGAAGCCCCACAGTAGGTTTTTCTCCTGTATCGTTGGTGCGTTTTACAAACATACATTTCACATGCACAACACAACCAGACCCGAAAAGCAACAATTTGTGTTTTTGCACAAATGTTGCCTCCGGCTGGGAATCGAACCCAGGACGGGTGGCTCAGAAGTCAGGTACGCTAACCACTACGCCCCGCGGTCGACCATTATAATGAAGGAATATAAGTTAATTTGCCAAGATCCGCATGCAAAATATAAAATGGTGTATATAACCTTGTTTCATTCATGTCATAGACTACGACAGACAGCCACTTGATAATGCCTCGTTTTGGGGATAAACACGTATCGTGTTCTCGACTTCTGTGGTGTATATTACCTAGTGGTGGTATTGTAGTGGTTGGTGGAGGCTATCTGGTGGCGGTTCCTGGTGGCGGTGTTAGTTTGCTTGTGGACGCTACTGAGGAAGGGCGGGCGGTGCTCTTCAAAAAACTAGGTAATATACACCATTTTATATTTGGCATGCCGATCGTAGCAAATTAACTTGATTTCCTACATTCCTTATGTTGTTGTTGTTGCTGTAATCATAGATAACTCTGTGGCTGTAATGGAAATGAAAAACTTTCATTACTTCCATATCATCATCATCGTCATTACAGCCTATCACTAGTCCACTGCTGAACATAGGCCTCCCCCATAGTTGCCCCAAAAGTGTGTAGCTTTCATTTTGTGGGGATTTGACCATAGTTTGTCAGGCAGATGATGCTGCCAAACTCCTTTTTAATTTAATTTTCTCCGTTTTGATTTTCCCTCTGTTTGACTTTTATGACACCCACGGATGAGATGGGGTGGTAGTTTCTCTTAAGCCGCAACACGGCATTTTATAAACTTCAATATATATAATAACAACTAACTTTTATACATTTAACCTTTCAAGCAATGAATTAGATTCCATATTTTCTTTTTTACAGTAGCAAGATGTTAATGGACAGGCGTCAGCAGCCTCCGAAGTATTCGAAGGTTGTATCAACTTTATAATCAAAGCATTCTCTGAAGCATTGTTAATACAATTAAGCAATAAAATTAAGACAGCGTCTGGTAAAGTAAAAATGACTTGGGGTATTATTAACAGCGAAACTGGGAAGTTCAAGGTTAAACTCAGATGGCATATTAAATATTAACGACAGATTTACAGAATCTTGCCACAGACTCCGAGTTTTTCTGATAGTCCAATTTAACAACTAAAACGATTATTCTCATACTTCCACCGAGGTTTAAATTAAAGATAATGTACGTGCTTGTAGAAAATATTTGAAATTACATGATGATGTTCTCCTAGCCGATTTCGACCACGGTGACATCTTCCGAATCCGAATGTCGAGAGCCATCAACTGCGCAGGAGATATTATAGTGCCACAAGTGTACCTACGAGCAAACACAAAGGCACCCACTCGTCCCAACCTACCCGCGCCCGATGTAACGCTGATGTGATAAGATCGGAGGTAGGCTAGGATGCAGTGTCAGAAACACGGGGACAAACATAACACAACCAGACCCGAAAACCAACAATTTTTGTTTTAGCACAAATGTTGGCTCCGGCTGGGATTCGAACCCAGGACCCGCGGCGTAGAAGTCAGGTACTCTGACCACTAGGCCACGCGGTCGTCAATTATTACATTCACGTCATTTACGCCATAAATTATGTAAGATATATTGAAATAATATTTTTAAACTAATTATTGGCTGTAAGGGAACCGCAGATCTATGGAATGCGTTCGTCCATTATTGATTCTACTATTGAATACACTTTATTAAAATCTGGTAGTGCATTGGACCCCGACAAGTGTCATCATCATCATTTAAGCCTATCACTAGCCCCCTGCTGGACATTGGCCTCCCACACAAATTGCTACAAGAATTCGTAGCTCTCATTATGGAGGGATTTTGCCATAGTTGCCACGCTTGGCAGAAGGTTTGGCAACCACAGTTAAGTTATTCAGATGTTCCAGGAAGATGCTCCTGCCCATCTCCTGGTCTTCACATTTCCTCTACGGGATGATATGGGGTGGTAGATTATCCTCAGCCGCTACCGATGAGTTTAGAGCTACTAGGACTACTAAGTAATTTTAAATAAAGAGCTGGCAAATGAGCATGTGGCTCATCTGATGGTAAGTGATCACCACCGCCCATGAACATCCGCAATACCAGAGGAATAGCAGATACGTTGCCGGCCGTCTTCTGGGTACTACGAGTACCACCAGTTTTTAAGCCTATAATTAAAATAAAATCAAACTTAGCTATGCAAAACTTCAAGATACCGTGAGCTCGTTTTGTTTAGATCGAATCAAAAGTTGTATTTTATAAATAAATTTAGTCTTAATTACCTATGACGTCACAACGTTTAGCACCTACTAGTAAGTCTCTGTTGAGTGTAATATGTAGTGACGTCGCACGGCGATAGATGTCGCTCAGCCGTTTAAATTCAAGATATCAAGTTGTTCGTCAAGAGTTATATAGGGTGAAGATTATAAAAATGAATTACCCTCCCGATTTCAGTAACTGACCGAGCCGAGGCCGGCCCCCTTGGGCACCCTCGAGTCAATTACTCACGCGAACAGGATGACGGTCCAAGCCGAGGTCCCCTCTTGGCCAGTCATCCATAAATAAAGGTTTCGGCTAAGCGCCTTCAGCGCTATGCCACCTTTCAATCCGGCGAAGCTGTAAAAGCCTTCGGGCTAACAGTGACCATCAGTCCTAAAAAAAAAAAATTATATACCTAACTGATACTTTTTTACTTGGTACCCATAAGTGACTAGAGTAATTCAGAGTACATCAAACTCCAACCCTACTCTCAAAGGTGCGGTAGTTGTCCGCGTTTACAGATTTACGCAAGTGCGTATACAGTCTCACAACTCGTTTATTTAACACAATAATTTAACACTGTGAAATCCGATAGCTTAGCATTAATTAATCTATATATAAAGTCATTATAATCTGTGCAGCCATTCACCATAGTTTAGATAGGTACCACCCCAGGGCCAGTTATTCTGCCGTGAAGCAGTAGTGTGCAAACATTACTGTGTTTCGGTTTGAAGGGCACTGTGAGCCAGCGTAATCACTGGGCATATGAGACTTAAGAACTGATGTCTTAGGGTGATGGACACAGTGTGGTGGCACACAGAAATTTTCTGGTAGACACAGCTTCTGTTATACGCAGACGTTACACTCATTTATACTATTTATGTAATGTTTCTTCAAATGAATCCAAATATTATTGTTTACGGATTCTGCAATTTAGCATACATACATAAGATCACGGCTGTATCCCATAAGGGGTAGTCAGAGACTGGGCACTCACTCACAAAAACAGATGACTGCCATAATCCACGTTTCACCAAAATAATGTAATGCACTTGGTGTGATAGGCGGTGAGCCCATCGCCACCATGCGCTGTTGGGTGCACAGTGCAGTTTAATTCCTTACTCGCCTTTTACGAGATCCATTGGATGAGATGGAGTGGTAGTATTCTTTTAACGAGCCGCCACCACGCAATTTAGACAAAATAAAAAAATCATTTCATTTTCTCTATTGAATGAACCCTTAACATTTTCATTCGATATTCCAGAGATTATAACAGTACCAACACATTCGCAGTTGCAACGGGAATACAAACATTGACGCATTTTGTATGTTAATTTGAACGCTGTGAACTCATACATACGTACATGACGCTCGAATCTGAACGAAATTAAACGATCGTCGCTGGCGCGCGGTATATATCGCGTAGCAGTTAACTTATATGCATTCTGAGTCGTGAGTTCCGGATTCAAGTCTCAGTCGGTCATCTAGATAATTTATTTTTTGATATTGTAAGTATTTAAATTTATGAAATATATGTTGAGCAGTACCTATTTCTTTAAAACAATGCTGGACTTCTTATGTACAGCAGGTGCGTCTACAGACAGATGTAGGTATACATACCCTCTATATATACCTAGTCCGGCCATAAGTTCTGTTACAAATGAAAATGCATTTTTTTAATGAAGTAATGTAAAATACACTCGGCGTCAAAAAAATCACACATCCGAAAAAAATAATTTAAATACTATTTTAACACAACAGGCCAATGGCAATGTTGTAGTTTGAGGGTATCATTCGAAAGGTAATTTCATTAGTTTTCAGGAATTTTAATTGAATTTTACTTTTATAACGAGACGAAAGAGAAATTAAAGAAAAAGACAGGGTATGTACAAATTTGCAAATTAATAATTTAAAAAAAAAAACTTAATAAATACAAAAAAAGTTCTTAAAACCTAGTGTTACCCCCCCTTGCCTTGATAACGGCTTCCATGCGATCTTTCATAGACCCTTACAAGGATCGCAACAGCCTCTTGGGGTATTTGTTCCCACTCTTCAAGTACCAAATCTTGGAGCTCTTGAAGAGTGGCTGGAGCTGGATCTCGAGCTCGCACGCGCCGTCTTAGGTCATCCCAGAGATGTTCTATTGGGTTAAGGTCTGGACTTCATGCTGGCCAATGCATAACAGGGATATCGACCTCCTGTAATTAATCCCGTACAATAGCCAAGGTGTGGCAACGAGCATTATCATGCATTAACATGAATCCATCACCGACATAACCAGCATACGGGACCACATGTTCCTCCAGGATTTCAGTAATGTACCGACCAGCATTTAATGACCCTTGCCCACGGCCACCCCGAGTCCGGGAACCATGTCCGGGTCTATGGGCTGTTAAACTCTTTTCGTGTAACATTCTTCTTATCGTAGAAACACTCACAGATGTTCTCCGAGTTGATCGAAGCTGTTGTTGCAACTCAACAGCATTTGTAAAACGGTTTCGTAAAGATGTCGTAACGATGAAACGGTCATCTCTTTCTGATGTGCACCGTTTTCTTCCAGATCCTGTTTTTCTAACATAACCACCAGTCTGCTGGAAACGTTGGAATACCCGTCGAACTGAAAAACGGGACAGGTTCAACTGTCGAGCAACGTCACACTGCCGCATCCCCGACTGCAATAGGGCAATGTAGTATGTATTAAAATTTATACCTACCTAGACAGAGTTCTAGCGGGAACCTTCATTTCTCTCGATAAAATGTTTTGCTTCCTTATGGGGTTTCGACGAATTCTGGCTTTAACAGCATTAACATCCTTTGTAGTTTGTAGCACGCGGCCGCCCTGTTCTTTTCTGGTCTTCGACAGAGGAAGTGTTGTTGTATCTGTTGATAGTACGATATACGAACATACGGCTGATACCAAGCTTTTGAAGTGTCTGGAATATGACCGACGGCTCTATACCCACTTTGTGCAAGGCGATCACTGCAATCCTATTTTCTTTAACACCCCATTCCATATTGTAATTTGATAATGAACACGAAAAAATATGTGAAATGGCGCAAAATCGAAAGATGTTTTTAAAATAATATACGTGTTAGAACAATTTAATTGTATTGAATTTAGAAATTCAATACAATTAAAAAGTTAAAAAAAAAAGAAAATTTTTATGTAACAGTATTTATGGCCAGACTAGTTATATTATATCCCCTTGCCCTGATTTTTCTTGGCATCCTATTAATAAATGGAATATAATATTTTGTACATAAGTTTGAATAGTGTATGTTAAGAAAAAGTAGGAAGAGGAAAAGTAATATTTTCTGTCTTTCAGATCACTAGCAGATTTTAATTATGTAAAAAAGACAAAACCATAAAATGATAAAAAATAACATAAATCTTTAAAATACGCTTGAAAAAAATGTATTGAAAATCTCTCCAATAGTGGTAAATATAACCTAAAAGCCTTAGGGTATAGAATTTCAAGAATTATAGCCTCGAGTCTTGGTCGTGTTTAAGTCTCACCTTTTTATAATGCTAATGAGACTTGTCTGGTACTGTGTCTGGGTAACGGGCGTGGTCTGGTGCCACACAGAAATGCTCTACCACTAGTAGTTAGATTTAGCCTTAGAAAACTGCAAAACGAAGTATTCTTCGTATGTTAGTCGTACTGCACGGGGGAACTTCAAATGTGTAGTATGAAGTACTATACTTAATTTCACACATCTAAATTATTTTGAATTCTATAAACAGTGGGCGGAACTACATATAAATAACTTTGAGTTATAAGGTACTACGTACTAGAGAAACTATTTCAAAAAAAAAATATCGCACAACAAAATGACATGCGGCGCATGCGCGGGGAGATCGAGGGTTTATGTTCTTATAGATAACAATCAGTGCGAGCAGACGCGACATACTGTTTATTGAGCGCATGCACTCCAACTTGTGTTACAAATAATCAAGTTGAGGTGTCTCCTCTCGTACGTAGTACATTATAACTCTATTATAAATAAGCAGTTCTTTTTAAGTGTCGTCTTACTAGTAAACAATGTTTATTTTTATTTCTCATGTCATCATCATCATCGTTTCAGCCTATCACTAGTCCACTGCTAAACAAAGGCCTCCCCGTAGATTGACACAAAAGCTTAGTAGCTCTCATTTCGGAGGGATTTCGCCATAGATCCCCCGCTTGGCAGTCGGTTTGGCAACTGCATTTTTCCTATTCAAATGTTCCTGGAAGATGCTGCTGCCCACCTTCTGGTTTTAATTTTTCCTCTGTCAACTCACATCACGGGATCCACGGGATAAGATGGGGTGGTAGATTCTCATAAGCCGCCACACGGCTTATACTGTCTGGAGTTATGTATGCTTGTGACACTATAATATCTCCGGTGTAGTTGAATGTTTTGTATACGGGAGTTGTCGCCGCAATTGCAAATAGGCTAAGAGAACATAATATTTAATTACAAAGATATAGTTTTTGTTTAGTTTTCTCTGCAATCTGTTATTCCATCCCTTCCGGAGATTTAAGCAGTCCATGTCCCTTCAGCGGTGATGTTCCTTTTGTGAATAATTCATTGAATTTCGACCGCAGTGCATTAAAACAGGCGGCACATTATGCCAAACTGTATTCATCTTGCTGTTATGAGACCAGAAATGATTTTATTAGATTTAAGTTCTGTTGTCCCGCTGTTGAAAGTTTTTGATGATATTTTAAAGATTTTTCTTTGTTCTTGTGTTTTGTTTTCACTGGATCAATTATTAACAATATTATCTACATATTAAAGTAAAAATAACAGCCTATAAATGTCCCATTGCTGAGCACAGAAGCCGTGTGGTGGCGGCTCGTTAAAAGAATACTACCACTCCATCTCATCCAATGGATCTCGTAAAAGGCGAGTAAGGAATTAAACTGGACTGTGCACCCAACAGCGCATGATGGCGATGGGCTCACCACCTATCACACCTAGTGCATTATATTATTTTGGTGAAACGTGGATTGTGGCAGTCATCTGTTTTTGCAGTGAGTTCCCAGTCTCTGACTACCCTTTATGGGATACAGTCGTGATCTTATGTATGTATGGATCTATTATTGTTAACCAACATATTAAAGTAAAATAACAGGCTATAAATTTCCAGACATTCCAAGATCCAAGACAGACAGAACAGGGAACTATTTTAATATGTAATAATATATAGTATAAATGTAAAAAGTAAAAGTAAAGTTACAGCCTATTAATATCATACTGCTGAGCACAGGCCTCCTCTCATTTCTGAGTAGGTTTTGGAGCGGGGAATAGTTCGCCGTGCTGCTCCAATTCGGGTTGGCGGACTTCATATGTCCACGAAATATTTCTATTCTTCCTCGCGATGTTTTCCTTCACCGCTGAGCGCGTGGTAAAATTGTAGAACAATTATAGAAGTGCTGGGATCGCGCATCGAAATCAGGTTACTCGCGTACCGTGAAATTAAAGGTGGGCACCCGGCTCCTGTGCTACCACGGCTAACCAACATATTAAAAAAAAAGTAAAGTTTCAGCCTATAAATGTCCCACTGCTGAGCACAGGCTTCCTCTCATTTTTGAGAGGATTTTGCAGCTAGAAATAATCCGCCACGCTGCTCCAAGGCGGGTTGGCGGACTGCACATATCTTCGAAATATATATATTTTTTTATTTCTCAGACATGCAGGTTTTATCACGATATTTTCCTTCACCGCCGAGCACGAGGTAATTCCGCACTTAAAATTTCAATTCAATAATTTAGTGGTACCGGCACCGGGAATCGAACCCAGGCTGCTCGCGTACTATGAAATTTGAAGCGAGCGCCTAGCCCCTGAGCTACCACGGCACCAACATATTAATTAATGTTTATTTAATGTCTATATATATGTTATGTGTTTTATATATATATATATATATATATATATCATCAATATGTTTTCATTTCATTTTTAATTCAATCTCGGTGAAACGTAGTTTAATTTTCGGGGAAACTCCTGTAATAATGGAGATGTATTCATAGCCCAAAAGAAATGTATTAGAGCAATATGTAATCTAAATTGAACTGACACGCAAACCATACTTTAAAAGTTTGAAAATATTGACATGCCATCACTTTATATTTACAAGGTAGTATATATAGTAGTAAGTATTTATTTTATTTTGTTGAAAGAAAAATTGTAATGAAAGTTGTGATTTTACTTTTTCATAAATTATCTTTTTTGTTATTGTTATAATTATATCAAATTGAAATAATAATTGATAATAATGTGGCGTGTCAACACCGAAAACTACCCCGAAGTCGAACCCGCACACTAGGCGCGGCTCACCGAGACGCTCATAGCAACTTGCGCGTCCCTGCGCCAGTCTTACTGTTACATCCGACCTGAAACGCACTTCGCTTTTCTCGCTAGCTGGTTTAATATGCTTACTTTGCTATTCTAGTTATACAAATTTTAATTTTCGCTTCTTTAGTAATCAGTTTTTTTCATCGTGCTCTATCTCTCTTCCAAATAATTTTTAGTCCTTAAGACTTTACCTTCTGTGTGTGACTACTACAATTTAACAATTATTAAATTAGTGTTTGTGTCCTATTGTAATGACAATAAACTTTATTATTTATGTGGTGATCTTTACTTATTGACCCCATCACCAATTATCACCAAAATAATAATGTAATTACAATATTTCCATATAAAATAAACTGTCACTGCTGAGCACTGGCCTCCTCTCATTTCTGGGAGGGTTTTGGAGCTAGGAAGAATCCGCCACGCTGCTCCAATGCGGGTTGGCGGACTGCACATGTCTTCGAAATATTTTTTATTTCACAGACATGCAGGTTTCCTAACGATGTTTTCCTTCACCGCCGAGCACGTGGTAATCCCGTGGAGGCCACGGGGCCAGGAGATTTGCACTCGAAAGAACCCGTCTTCCAGGCCCCGGCAGCGAATCTGGTCTGTGGTGCGGCCCCACCATCGCCGCATCTACGGTGCGGCCTCGCAAAAGTCGCGGGGGACGGAGAGCGAGGCAACGCAACACCTACACTCCTCTTCCCCCGCGTATCCACTTGCTGCGGAGGGCAGCGTACTGCTCCCCCCAGCAGTCTACCTGTTCGCATCAAGAGTGGGCTTGCGTAGCCCACTCGAAGCGACCTCCTCGAGTCAGCCTGACGCCACAGGCCAACCATGTGAGCTCCTCTTAGCTTCACCGTGGTTGTTCAAGTCACGGTTACTAAGCCCCCCGCCACGACAAGGCGAGAACCTATTGGGGGGAGGTCATCTCGAGCCTACAACAACTGTCGCGACCGCAGCTTCTCTAACAAAGCTCGCGGTTATTCTCACACAAACGTTAGTTTGTTAAATATCAGAGTCAACCGCATAGCTTTGTGTATACGTGGTATCAAATTTAACGAATTAACAATTATAATTTGACTCGATACTAAAACTCAACAACCACAAAAAATCATACGATCTTATCACATTACTGGTGGTAGGATTCCTCCGTATTCAGCCGTGAAGCAGTAGTGTGCAAACATTACTGTGTTTTGGTGTGAAGGGCACTGAGAGCTAGCGTAATCACAGGGCATATGAGACTTAAGAGCTGTTGTCTCAGGGTGCCGGGCGCAGTGTGGTGTCACACAGAAATGTTCTGGGACACAGCATTTGTTACGGGCAGACGTTGCACTCATCATCACATGAACGTTCAAATCGAAACACAGTAAATTTCTCAAACTACTACTTCACGGCAGAATAACTAAGTTTTTTGACTCGCACCAAAATGGCCGTGGCGTGGATCGCCACCCGTCACGTCTCGTTGCCCGCTAGGGCGAAAAGTGAGCTACGTGAGTGGCCTCTGCTTACCCCTTATATGGGAAAAATACGTAACTGTATGTATGTATGTAGTAATATATGCTACAGCTTGACGACAGAATAACTGACACTGCGGTGATACCTACCTAGACGGATTCCTGCATAGTATGATATCACCAGTAAACAAAACAAATAATAGAAAAAGCTAGTAAAGTGTTAATATTCTTAAATGAAGAAGGTAACGCTTACACAATCAACCGCACAATCGCGGCTAATGAGCGGGACTCTTGTCTATCGCAGCACGATTATCGTTGCTTTGATAACATTTGCGTATGAGGCAGCGCCGGGGAGCAATGGAGCTCCATTGCTTTTCAATAAAGGGGAACGTCTTCTACTAATAGCGAATATCGGGGCTAAGAAAGCGGTATGTTGTCTACGAAGCCCCGCAAACTCGTTGTTTTATTATAGTTTAGAAGCTCACTCTACTGTTTTATAGATTTACTAAACTCTTATGACATAATAATAGGTTGGGGAAAAAGAAATCCCTTATTTTTTCGGTAGATGGCCGTAGTGATCGATATCTCGTAATCATCGTCATCATCATCATTTCAGCCTATCACTAGTCCACTGCTGAGCATAGGCCTCGCCCATTGATTGCCACAAAATTTTTTAGCTCTCATTTTGGGAGGGGATTTTGCCATAGTTGCCACGCTTAGCAGGCAGATGGGCAACCGCAGTTTATTTATACAGATGTTCCAGGAAGATGCTGCTGCCCATCTCCTGGTTTTATTTTCCCTCTGTTGACTTTTACGACACCCACGGGACGAGAAAGGGTGGTAGATTCTCTGAAGCCACACGGCGAATCGATACTTTACGATATCTCGATCAAACAATGAAAGCTACACACTTTTGTTTTGGTATCTATGGGGGGCCTATGTTCAGCAGTGTAGTAGTGATAGGCTGTAATGATAATGATGATGATGATACTTCCACCCTTATATTATAAATGCGAAAGTAACTCAATCTGTCCCTCTGTTTGTTTCGGTATTTTTAACCTAAAACCCAAATTCGCGCTGACGTTGTCGCGGGTTACAGTCAGTAATCTATATGAAATAAAAATAATTCTGTTCTATTCTATTGTGCTATCTTGTAAAGGAAGATTTTATTTGTAATATATGGTCGATCTTTTGCTTTTAGGGGATGCCACGTAATTGCTAACATGCCGGTTAACTTTGATTATTTCTGTGATTTCATCGACATTTTCGACGACGGGTCTACGTTTATTGTTGCATCTTTAAATTAAAAAAAATACTTTAACCGAATCGAGGAAGCCAAAATTGCACGTAGTTATATAAATGTAAGCATTTGCTACATTAATATAACTTATTTATATATTTATTAATTGTATCGCCAACATAGCAAAAGTATGTACGGGATGAGTCACGTGGTCGGCTAATTTTGCGCGGGGCTCAGTTAGGTATCTAATAAACAAGGTGCGTGATTGCGGCGTGAGGTGGCGGCTCGTTAAAAGAATACTACCACTCCATCTCATCCAATGGATCTCGTAAAAGGCGAGTAAGGAATTAAACTGCACTGTGCACCCAGCAGCGCATGGTGGCGATCGGCTCACCGCCTATCACACCAAATGCATTATATTGTCTTGGTGAAACGTGGATTGTGGCAGTCATCTGTTTTTGCAGTGAGTGCCCAGTCTCTGACTACCCCTTATGGGATACAGTCGTGATCTTATGTATGTGATTGCACAAACACAGTGCTGATAGTGGATTATCTGTAATAGAACGCGTTAATTGAAGGCAGCTGAGGTCGGCTCAATGCAAAGCCCAATATCGATTTCATATCAAAACAATTGAAAGCGGTGTAGCATTTGATGGTTCAAATCCATCTAAATATATTTCTATAGCAGATATAGATAATATATTTCTATAGCGGAATAGCACGCACCTCTTGTCTACCGAGGTATCGTAAGATGCGACTACTGTATTGCACGGACAGCTTTTATTCGTGCACAGTAATGCCAACATATGCAATGCTGTCATTATACTGCTCTTAGGAAAGGCGTGACTGGTATGTAAAAAAAAGTTTCAGCCTATAAATGTCCCACTACTGAGCACAGGCCTCCTCTCATTTCTGAGAGGGTTTTGGAGTTAGGAAGAATCCGCCACGCTGCTCCAATGCGGGTTGGCTGACTTCACATGTCTTCGAAATATTTTTTATTCCTCAGACATGCAGGTTTCCTCACGATGTTTTCCTTCACCGCCGAGCACGTGGTAAATCAGCACTTAAAATTGCAATTAACAATTTTAGTGGTGCCGGCACCGGGAATCGAACCCAGGTCACTCGCGTGCTATGAAATTTGAAGCGAGCGCCTAGCCCCTACCACGGTAACTGGTAATATGTAAACTGGTATGCATGTAATAAATTAGTATTTCCATTACTTATTTGTTGTAGTTACCGTATTGCAACTCGAAGTAATAAATTTACTGGTGGTAGGATTCCTATGCAGGAATTCGTCTAGGTAGGTACCACCCCAGGGCCAGTTATACTGCCGTGAAGCAGTAGTGTGCAAACATTACTGTGTTTCGGTTTGAAGGGCACTGTGAGTTAGTGTAATCACTAGGCATGTGAGATTTAAGAACTGATGTATCAGGGCGATGGGCGTAGCAGGGCGTCACACAGAAAAGTTCTGGCTGACATAGCATTTGTAATGGGCAAACGTTACACTTAACATCAGGTGAACGTTTGTTACATCACATTATCCAATTAAAAAAAAACATTATTTCATTCAGGCACTGCACACATGTACACAAAAAATGGAGTTTTTGCGGTAGATAGAGGAGCTCGCACAAAACTGCTTGAAGACAAAATAACCCGCAGTGTGGTCGATTCTACCTAGAGGAAATTCTGCATAGAAATTCTATTACTGTTAACGCGTACAGTGATTCTTATCCTTACTTCCTTACTTAGTATATAATGATATGATAAATACGAAAGTAACTCTTTCTGTTTGTTTATTACCTTTTCACAGGTAAAACCGTTAACCGATCTTGACGAGCAGGCACAGAGATAGCTTGCATCATGGAGACGGACATAGGATACTTTTTATCCCAAAAAATCGAATAGTTCCCACGGGATATTTAAAAACCTAAATCCACGCGGTCGACGTCGCGGGAATCAGCCAGTAATTTATAAAACATGTTCCAATATGGACGCCTGAATGAAGAACTGTATTATAAATTCACAGAGTTAATTGGCACTGTTTATTCAGGCCCATCTCCAAGCCTAGCGAAGCCTTTTGTTCAACGTCGTATATGATCATTGCTTTGACATCAAATTGTTATGGCTTTATATAAATTGTGTGTCGTAATCCTGGTGATTATCGAAACGAAAGCATCAGAGCTTAGTTTAGTTTGTTAATTCAAGTGTTATTACAACAACTAGATTAGTTCAGGATAGTAATACGCTCGTTCTGAATAGCATTTTACTAGTATTTATGATTAGATAGAGAGAGATTATTATGCTTTGTACTTTTTTTATTGCATAAAATGACGAAGCGAGCAAAACGTTAAACTGATGGTAAGTGCAACGTCCGCCTATAGCAAATGTTGTGTCACCAGGAACATTCCACTGCGACACCACACCACGACACCACACCACGCCGTGAGACATGAGAGACATGATCTTAAGTCTCATATGCCCAGTGATTACGCTAGCTCTCAGTGCCCTTCAAACCGAAACACAGTAATGTTTGCACACTACTGCTTCACGGCAGAATAACTGGCCCTGGGTGGGTGGTACCAGACGACCGAGATGGATTCCTGCATAGGAGTACTACCACCATTAACATAAATTTACGCATTTTTACAATATAACCAGTAGGTAGAAATCATTCACGCAGCCCACCTTGCGTGATACGAGACGTGACGGGTGGCCAACCACGTCGCCGCCATTTTGATAAGAGCCATAAAGTTCTTACTCCAGATTGCGTTCCCACGAGCAGCATTGCATATTATGGTGTAATTCTGAACAGATAAAGGCTTTTCGTACAGTACCTTAGTCGCCTTTTACGATACCTCGCCTATCGGCAAAATCTTGAAAAGACGTAGATCTATGAAAAATAAAGAACATTTACGTCCATCAATATAAACTCTATTTTTTTTTAAAAAATACGCGTAAGTATATTTTTTTAAATTTTCATGAAATCGATTTTCGTTTATAAGCACGTTCACAATAAAGTTACCACGGAATGTAAATAATACAGAAAGAGAATGTAACTTTTAACAAGGGGAATCAATTGTACACGGTACGCGCACGTCGCAATGGTAACGCGGTAAAATGAACAGGATGTACGGCGTATTTTTCTCTTTTTCTAATACAATCGGACACCGAGCCCGCATCTAGCGACTGTACGCCATGCTACATACGTACACGCATGAGTATATATTCAAATGCTGAACTTTTATATTAAAAGTTGTTAAAATTTAGTGTTACATTGTCTTAGTTAGGTCACCATAGAACTTTGAACAAATATATTTATAGCTGATTGTCAAAAGTAACGTTAAATTAAATGTTGTATATAACTATGTTACAAAAAAGTTAAATAAAGTTATCGAAAAATATATTTTATTAGGATAAAGTGGCAACCTCATCTCATGGGTGTCGTAAAAGTCGTTAGAGGGAAAATTAAAACCCGAAGTTGGGCAGCAGGATCTTCCTGGAACATCTGAATAAATAATCTGCGGTTGTCAACCTATCTGCCAAGCGTGCTAACTATGGCAAAATCCCCCCAAAATGGGAGCTACAAACTGTTGTGGCAATCTATGGGGGAGGCCCATGTTCAGAAGTGGACTAGTGATAAGCAGAAATGATGATGATAATGTGACGAAAAGAGCAAAACGTTTACCTTATGGTAAGTGCAACGTCTGTCTATAACAAATGCTGTGTCGCCTAGAATATTTCTGTGTGACACCACACTGCGCCCGTCACCCTGAGACAACAGTTCTTAAGTTTCATATACCCAGTTTTTACGCTAGCTCTCTGTGCACTTTAAACTACTGCTTCACGGCGGAATAAATGACCCTGGGGTGGTACCTACCTAGACGGATTCTTGCATAGGAATCCTACCACCAGTGAAATATGGACGACAACAACTTAAATATAGTCGTTGAATTCTGTTTATATTGTGTTTAGTAATTTAGTTAACAGTTAAGCCTTTAGTTAATTACAGGAAGACTTTAATTTTTTTCAGGATTTTGAGTTTGAAAAAGGTTGTTGGACATTTTGAGCTTAATTAATGTTTGAAATTCAAAATAAAGTTACGGTTCCAGCAAGATTTTGCATAAATTTTACTGGTGGTAGGATTCCTATGCAGGAATCCGTCTAGATAGGTACCACCCCAGGGCCAGTTATTCTGCCGTGAAGCTGTAGTGTGCAAACATTACTGTGTTTCGGTTTGAAGGGCACTGTGAGCTAGCGTAATTTCAGGGCATACGAGACTTAAGAACTTATGTCTCACGGTGATGGGCACATTATGGTGTCACACAGAAATTTTCTGGGTGATACAGCATTTGTTATGGGCAGACGTTGCACTTACCATCAGGTGAACGTTTTGCTCGTTTCATCACTTTATCCAAAAAAAAAAAAATCGTAAAGATAGGCGCGTATATTACTTAAATATGTAAATAAATTTGAAAAAAAAAATTCAACTTATAAATTTGATTATACGAGTATTTGTTGTAGTTTTATCTACTGATTTATTAGGATAAGAGCGTGCCGAACTCTTCTCGGCTCCAAAGTGTGGGGAGGTCTGTGTCCAGCAGTGTGATATAGTTTTATACAAGTGTTACTATTAAAAATCGTGACGACATTTTTGAGATATAAATAAAGTGTTACATCATTTAAATTACTTGTAAAATTTTGTAATCATATCCATCGGCGACAAAAAGTTTTGCTTAAAAGCTTTATGCAAATGTAAATGATTCTCTACCTTTGAATTGAGGAGTTTGCAATTTTTGTTACGGAAAGTTATAGGAAGTACTTGCAAGTTTTAATTTCAGTTTGCCAATCAGAATAATAATTGTTCCCGCTTCGTAAGTGGTTTAAGATGGGGGGGGGGGTCAATTTTTTCATAACTTTAATTTTCAGGAACTTGCCATTTGGTGACATCGTAAGAATTCATGATTCCATCTTCGTCAATCGGTTCTGTACCTGACTTCTATCGTGGGGGGGGGGGGGTGTTATTAACCGTGCCTTGCTCACCCACGGTATGGTTCAATCACAATTAATAGTCTGGTACCGTACAGTTATTGTATACGTTTTCAGATGTAAGTGTACAGATAGTGCTGGCTGAACACAATTCCATTCATAATAAATTAACACTACAAGTTCTAAGGGTTTCAAATTCGGGATAATTTAAACCCTTGTTCGTACACGATACGCGTAATAGCTGCGGGCCACATCAAGGGTTGCCACCCGTACTCTAACATAGAGATTTGTCCTCTTTTTTTTCTTCAAAAACGATGACCCACTGTAGGATTTCTCCTGTATCGTAGGTGCGCATTACAACTACACCCGAAAACAAACATGCTGTGTTTTTGCTCAAATGTTGGCTACTTCTGGGATTTGAATCTAGGGCCCGTGGAAGTCAGGTTCTTTAACCACTAGGCCACGGGGTTGTCCTCTTTTTCTTGTAGGTTTACTTTGTAATCTATAACACCAATAAAGTACGCCAAAATACTCTACTACGGTTGTAATAATTATGAGACTAAATAAGAGCTGATCATATATTTTAATTCAAAGTTTAATTGCAAAGAGGCTGTAACTATCTTCAAGAAAGACAAATATTTGTGGAAATGTAGCAAAAAGTAATAAAAAGTGTCTATTAGAAGATAAATAAGTTAAAAATAAATCAGTTCTCTTTTTTATTCTGTGTACTTTTTTTGTTTTACCGAAATGTAAAAATTCTTTATTGGTCCCGAAAAAAGTTGGCAACCCTAGCCGTATCGGAAGCAGCGGGCTTATTAATATTTATCAGTTGCGTGTTAAACTTGTAATGGGGTTGAAGACGAAATTCAGCGACAATTAGTGAGAGATAATCCGCTAAACGTGCCCGATTTTATATGAGGATAGAACTAATTATCTCACTCAACGCATGTGGTTACTTTAGCTCCCAATCTCCCAGATCCGGAACAACAACTCGTAGGCATAATGCAGTCGCTTAGCCTCTGCGTCATATCATTCATTCTATCATCATTATATATATATATATATATATATATATATATATATATATATATATGTATATATATATATATATAGTCCACTGCTGAACATGACCATCTTCTGGTTTTTATTTTCCCTCTGTCGACTTTTACGACTCCCACATGACGAGATGGGGTGATTGATTCTCTTAAGCCGCTATATTCACTTACCATAAAACGGATTGTGTGTTCGTTAGTTACTCTTACTGAAATAACGACAACGGCTTATGGCAATACACTAATAATTAATTATGGTAGGATTCCTATACTAAGTTGTTCTGTTCTCGAAATTATCTTTACGTAAACAGATCAATGTGACGTGACGTATTTAAGCATTGAAAATAATAAATATTAATAATTAATAAAAAAATATTAAATTATGTAACCTTCTTAAATATTCCAATAATAACTTTTTAGAGAATACTTCTTAAAATATTTTTTATTAACGTATAAAACTTTAAATCATACGTTTGCCGACGTTTATCTACAAACAACGACCCCCCGCGGCTTCACACGGGTGCAATTTACTAATGAAGAAAATTAGAAGTTAAAAGTAAAAGTAAAGTTTTAGCCTATAAATGTCCCACTGCTGAGCACAGGCCTCCTCTCATTTCTGAGAGGGTTTTGGAGCTAGGAAGAATCCGCCACGCTGCTCCAATGCGGGTTGGCGGACTTCACATGTCCTCGAAATATTTCTATTCCTCGGACATGCAGGTTTCCTCACGATGTTTTCCTTCACCGCTAAGCACGTGGTAAATCAGCACTTAAAATTGTAGAACAATATTAGAGGTGCTGGCACCGGGGATCGAACCCAGGTTACTCGCTTACTATGAAATTAAAGGCGAGCACCAGGCCCCTGAGCTACCACGGCTAATGAGATGTTAGAAGTTAGCTTAGCAAAAAATAGTAAGTACTGAAAACGTTTGACAGGAGAACTGTCAAACTGAACGTCAGGTGTTTTTGTATTCAAATCGCTTTGTCGCTTTCCTATCGTTATGCGATGAAATTCTTTAATGGCGGTGCTCATGTATTGGGAGAATTACATATTTATAACCAGAATGATCTAGTTAATAGAATCAGGCGTTGATTTGCGGAAATCCGTTATAGTAAAGGAGAGAAATTTAATTTGCTAAGATCCGCATGCAAAATGTAAAATGGTGTGTATTACGAGTACCTTGTTTTGAAGAGCACCGCCCGCCCTCCCTCAACAGAGTGCACAAGAAAACAAATACCGCCACCGGGAGCCGCCTCCATATACCCTCCACCACTACAGTAGTAGTACTTTGTACGATTATATCTTAGCAAATTAACTTTCTCTCCTTTACTACAAAAACACCATCCAAATTTCCGACTTTTCTGTCCATGTGTCTCTCACACTGCATCGTGGTCTACCGCCGATCTTATCGCATGAGAGTTTCATCGGGAATGGGTAGAACTGTGAGTGAGTAGTGAGTGCGCCAGTGTTTGCGCGTACACTTGTGGCACTATAATATCTCCTGCGCAGTTGATAGCTTCCGACATCGGAGGATGTCGCCGTGATCGAAATCTACCAGGTGTACTCCTGTTTGAGGACATTGCACGCACGAAGGATCTGCCGTAGTTAAGGTTAATATTATATGGAGAAAGACGACCGCGTGGCCTAGTGGTCAGAGTACCTGACTTCTACGCCGCGGGTCCTGGGTTCGATTCCCAGCCGGAGCCAACATTTGTGCTAAAACACAAATTGTTGGTTTTCGGGTCTGGTTGTGTTGTGATTGTCTCCGTGTTTCTGACACTGCATCCTAGCCTACCTCATATTTTACTTCACATTAGCGCGGTTTATGCGATACGTAACCTGTTACACCGTCCATACAGTCACTCCTTTTTCTCATTTAGGGGGTAGGCAGAGACCACACTCGCAGCCCTCTTTTCGCCATGGCGAACCACGTGGCCGCCGTTTTGGTACGAGTCAAAAAATTCTTACGTCCAATTGCATTCCCACGGGTAGTATAGTTACATACATACATACGATCACGACTGTATCCCATAAGGGGTAGTCAGAGACTGGGCACTCACTGCAAAAACAGATGACTGCCACAAACTACGTTTCACCAAAACAATATAATGTTACAGCATTGCATATAATGTTGTTCTGCACGAATAAAGGCTGTCCGTACATAGTCGCCTCGTAGGACACCTCGGTAGGAAAGAGGTAGGTGCTTTTCTACTCTGCCGGATACAACAGCATAGCAAAATTTTTCTCTCCACGACGACCGCGTAGCCTAATACTGTCTGAGTACCTGACTTCAACAGTGCGGGTTCTGGGTTAGAATCCCAGTCCAACATTTGTGCACAGACACCAATTATGGTTTTCGTGTCGTAGGTTAAAACTAGTGCTTCTACACTCCTTCTCAGTTGACAGCTTCCGACTGTAATCATAAGTTTTTACCGTTGGCGAATTGTTCAGTAGAACATCATATTTTGTACACTCTTTGTTGAAAATTAAGAATATACTAATCTATTTTTTTATTTATAGGTGGCAACAATAAGAATCACTGTAACAATTAAACACTGAAAATTCCCAAAATGTATTATTTAAAATATTCAATATTTTGATTTCATCTTCATCATCCTCATTGTCATTTCAGCCCTTCACTAGAACTAAACATAGGCCTCCCTCATAAATTGCCACAAAAATTTTGTAGTTCTCTTTTGGGGGGATTTACCAAGTTATTAATTCAGATACTTCAGGAAGATGTTGCTGCCCTTCTTCTGGTTTTAATTCTCTCTCTGTCGACTTTTACGACACCCGCAGGACGAGATGGGGTGTTAGATTCTCTTAAGCCGCTACCACACGGAGAGCCCGGTTTCCCTTGTAAACGTAAAAATCTTTCGCCTTTTCATTTCAATCCAAAATTAACTAAACGCGAATAAAATCATACTTTATTTAAAATTTGTCAACCTTAATATATTATAGCATTTATAAAATACAGAGTAGAATTTTTTACGAACATGGTTCTATAATTATACGACGTAAAAAATTAATTGAGTTAATTATACAGAAATATTCTACTCTCTTTTCTTTGTTACCAAAAAAAATAGTCTGTTAAAATAATGAGAACATTTCAACATTGACCTCATTAAAATAAAACATTGCGTATATTAACGTATATTAACAACAAAGCATATAATTATAGTGGTGTAATTAAAGGATAAACATTTTCTCGCATTAGATATAAAATAGATAGGTGAAGACTTTAACAATTTTCTTCCACATACGATCAAATAAATTACTTTAAAAAGCATTCATGCGGGCCTTTGCAGGAAAACCGGTAACTATATGAGTATAACAATAAAAAACAGAGTATTCACAAGATATTTTACCTCTGGTTGAATTTTAATACTGTTATTTTAATTTGAAAGTGAAAAAAGGAACAGTACAAACAAGAAGTAGTAGAAACAAAGGAATTTACTGGTGGTTGGATTCCTATGCAGTAAAACAATACTAGTACGTACCAAAAGAGATAGTAGTACAATGAATCAAAATCCTAAAAAATTGGTGGTAGGATACTTATGCAGGAATCAGTCTAGGTAGGTACCACCTATGGGCCAGTTATTCTCCCGTGAAGCAGTATTGTGCAAACATTAGTGTGTTTCAGCTTGAAGGGAACTGTGAGCCATCGTAATCACTGGGCATATGAGACTTAAGGACTTATGTCTCAGGGTGATGGAGGCAATGTGGTTTCACACAGAAATGTTCTGGGTGACACAGCATTTGTTATGAGCAGACGTTGCACTTACCATCAGGTGAAGTTTTGCTCGTTTCATCACTTTATACAATAAATAAAGGTTCATATGGATTGAATGATGCCGTTGAAAAGTGTAGGAAACAAGATATGCAATTCAAAATATTTTCATCACATTTCCTTACCGTTGAATCTATTTTATTCATCTCCACTTGAAAACGCATGCACTGGGGATAACATGCGTTCTGCCATGCGTAAGAAATGAATTTATTTCCAACTCAGTGCTTATGGTTTCAGAACTACATTTCATTTTAAAAGGATTTGGCAGTTTATTGAATAAGTAATAGTTTTATTTCATCTTCCGCAAATTGCCGGGACCTATCGACTGCGCAGGAGATATTGTAGTGCCACAAATATACGGGCAAACTCAGACGCACTTACTCGTGCCACGACGTTCCATTGCCTTCTTAGTAGTCCATTTATAACCAAACTTTTAGTTGTGGTAGGATTCCTATTCAAGAATCCGTCTAGGTAGGTACCACCCCAGGGCCAGTTATTCTGCCGTGAAGCAGTAGTGTGCTAGCATTACTGTGTTTCGGTTTGTAGGGCACTGTGAGCTAGCGTAATCACTGGGCATTTGAGACTTAAGAACTGATGGTGGGTGACGGGCGCAGTGTGGTGTCACACAGAAATATTCGGTTAATCCGTGAAAAGGTTACAAACAGACAGAGTGACAGAAAAAGTTACTTTCGCATTTATAATATTGGTATGGATTTGGCATTACTACACTACACTGCCCTAAGCTACAAGTAATTAATAATATACTTGTAGCTAGCTGTATTAACAAATCCTAATTCTCCTTCATATCTTAAGAAAGAAGATAAGTCTTTGTTTACTGTTCAAGCTAGACTGCTCAGGAACGCCTTCCCCGATAAGATTTAAACTGCTCCAAATAGAAACATGTTTACGAAATAAATTCGTGACTATTACCTAATGAATCATTGATAATATTCGGCTTTTCGGTTTCATTATTTACATTACGTTTTTATATATCTATTTGAGGTTTGTATACCTATTTACGTATGTATGTCATAAATATAACAATTTAGTACATTCTTATTACATGTTTTTATAAATTTATTCATTTATTTCTTATATATATATTTATCGCATATCGCTGTTCATTTATGAGTCATCCTATTATAGTTTTTTTTAATTTTTCAGGATGGAAAGTGGATGGTAGGTGCTACCACCTACCATCTACTTTCCATCAAGACTAGGGTTGACTGGTAGAGAATGCCACTAGACATTAAGTCCGCCCATTGTAGCCTTTAGCTTACGGTGCCAACAATGAAGATTTTTTATTTTTATTTATTGGATAAAGTGACAAAACGAGCAAAACTTACACCTGATGGTGTAACGTTTGCCCATAAGAAATGCTGTGTCACCCAGAACATTTCTGTGTGACGCCACACTGCGCCCATCACCCTGATACATCAGTTCTTAAGTCTCATATGCCCAGTGATTACGCTAGCTCACAGTGCCCTTCAACACCGAAACACAGTAATGATTGCACACTACTGCTTCACGGCAAAATAACTGGCCCTTTGGTGGTACCTACCTAGACGGATTCCTGCACAGGAACCCTACCACTAGTAAAAATAAAAAATATTATACCACATAGCGAGCAGCTGAGTCGAATCTAAAGACACCCCATATGTTAAAATCTATCAAGCCGTTTACGCTACAGGGCGTTCCAGAGAAATATACTTACATACGTACACTCGAAAACCTTCCTCCTCGGGCAGTCGGGTAAGAATTTACAAAAAAACAAACGCCTTGTTATGAATACTGTAATAGAAAAATTCATAAATTCCGTAGAGTCCGGAGTCATTTAAAACTGTTGCAAAACTTGCTATATTATTAAATAGTTATAATAGTGCATATCGAATCCCAAGCTTTGCCGTTTTACTCCAAAACTTTCTACTTTATGTATGTGGATTTCCTTAGTTGGCCGTAAAGTAGACTCTAGTGAAATATTCCTAAAAGTTTATATGATATTCTGTATTCGAATTTTGAAATTGTTAAATTCGTTCGAATAAAGTTATAAGACATAATACTCGTAAACAAATTTTACCTAAAACTGAATTTATATGTTATTATTTTTAATAAAATTCTAAAAATTGGTTCTTTTAGCAGGTTGTATCTCACAATTTGGCGCGGTAAATATAAGATTAAAGTATAAAGAGTGTCGTAAGTAAGTAAGTACAATAAATGTTACAAAAAATGCGTTATGAGTATTTTAAATTAAGAATATCTCAGTATTTCAGCTCATCACGAGGCGACTGCTGACCTGAGCCTCCTGCATCCATCAACTCTCCATAAACCTTGCAGGTCGTCGCTCGTCGACTCCGGAGGGTCTGCGTTAACCAAGTACGAGGTTGCAATTCAAGAACCTTTACGAGAAGTAATACATACATACAATCACGCTTTTTCTCATATAAGAGGTAGGCAGGTGTAGTCTCTTACCCGTAGCCATCTTTTCGCTCCGCGGGAAACGAGACGTGACGGGTGGCGGACCACGTCGCTGTCATTATAATACATGTCTAAAAATTCTTACTCCTCATTGCGTTACTAAGGGGGCGAAAAGTGAGATAAGTGTGTGGCCTCTACCTACCTCTTATATGGAAAAAGGCGTGACTGTCATCATCATCATCATCATCATCATCATCATCATCATCATCAACGCCTTAGGATTTAATTTTGGTCGAAACTAAAATCTAACTCCATACACTCGTACAAAAATGTAATATAAAGCTGATCGTTAAAAATACAAGTGAATCTCCTAAAAATATTAAGTCAGACCGTTCTTAAGATTTATGGTAATACATGAGATATTTGTTTTTGCCCGAAGGCAAGACGGCCTTTATCTTCTTGAATGTACTTGGGAGGACTCAGTAGATAAAAAGTTTACCGTTCCCCTCGGGCACAAATCAATGCTCCTGAAACGGATAAGGGGTGATCCAAAAGTAATGATAATCAGTTATTTCTAGTGCACACAAAAATACAAAAAAATTTCAGTCACTTACTCAGTTAACCACTAGTTCAGGGAAAAAAAATCATATAAATAGGCCACGATTCCCGGGAGCTACATTCATTTGAATACGGACTGTCAAGGAGTGAACATCAAAATGGAAAAACACGAAATCAGAGCTGTCATTAAATACCTCTGCTTGAAAAAAATGTCTACCAAAGACATACACAGCGACTTGGTGGAAACATTAGGGGACTCTTCTCCTCCATATTCCACAGTTGCACGCTGGGCTAAGGAGTTTAAGTTGGGAAGAACATCGACGGAAGACGAACACCGCGAAGGACGCCCATCGACGTCCCTCACTGAAGAAAATGTGAAAAAAGTTGAAGAAGTTGTATTGGAAGATCGAAGAGTGACTATCAGGCATGTAGCTGAGGTCACAGGGATCTCATATGGCAGCATTCAAAGAATCCTTGCGAACGAATTGCATATGAGAAAGGTCTCCGCGCGTTGGGTACCGAAAATGTTAAACGACGAGCAAAAGAAGAAACGAGTCGACATGTCAAGAGCAAATCTCGAAAAGTTCCAGGCAGACAAGGATAATTTTTTGTCACGTTTTGTGACCATGGACGAGACCTGGATCCACCATTTTGATCCTGAAACAAAACAACAATCGATGACATGGAAACGATCCGATGAACCGACGCCGAAGAAATTCAAAGTGTCAAGCTCAGCAGGGAAGGTTATGGCGTCTGTTTTTTGGGACGCTGAAGGAATAATCATGGTGGACTACTTGGAAAAGGGGGCCACTATTACAGGCTCCTACTATGCAGAACAAATAAGAAGATTGCGGGAGGCTATTAAGGAGAAAAGGCGAGGCAAACTGCGGGCTGGAGTGCTGTTCCATCAAGACAACGCACCGGTTCACAAAGCTGCAATTGCCATGGCTGCCATTCAGGAAGCGGGCTTTGAGCTGGTGGAACACCCCCCCTATTCACCAGATCTAGCCCCCAGCGACTTCTATCTCTTTCCACGACTCAAGGAACACCTCCGAGGCAAGAAATTTGACGATGATAGCGACGTGATGGCCGCGGTTGAGGACTTTTTTGAGAGTCAAGATAAAGATTTTTTTTCTAAGGGAATTTTAGGATTAGAAAAGAGATGGACTAAATGTATAGACTTGCTAGGAGACTATGTTGAGAAATAAATTTATTTATTTATTTTATTCATTGTGTTTATTATTGATTATCATTACTTTTGGATCACCCCTCGTATGTACTAGAAATATACTAGTGACTGTCGCGAAAGCAAAACCTTGAATATAAGGCAATTAACCTGCTAAGTATGCTTTTAAAGACATTTTATCAGACAGAGAATTTATCTATACAAAAAAATTAAATTGAAGTGTCTGTTTGTAATAACAAAATAACAGTTTTTTACTTAATGCTTACGAAAGTACTCGTATATATATATTTTTATTGTATATAAAGTGACGAATCGAGCAAAACGTTCACCTGACGGTAAGTGCAACGTCCGCCCACAACAAATGCTGTGTCACCCAGAATATTTCTGTGTGACACCACACTGCGCCCGTCACCCTGAGAACATCAGTTCTTAAGTCTCAAATGCCCAGTGATTACGCTAGCTCACAGTGCCCTTCGAACCGAAACACAGTAATGATTGCACACTACTGCTTCACGACAGAATAACTGGCCCTGGGGTAGTACCTACCTAGACGGATTCCTGCATATGAATGTCATCAATGTCATTCCAGCCGCTGATTTTCACCATCGCACATTGCGGCATAGCGCGAAATTCCATCGTCACCACCTTGATGGTTGGCATTCCAGCACAGTGCGTTTTTCGCGCAATTTTCTGCCCCGCACAAGCACCATATGGAATCTGCTGCCGCCAGCGGTTTTTCCGGACCGATACGACTTAGGGACCTTCAAGAAAAGAGCCTATTCCTTCCTCAAAGGCCGGCAACGCATCTGCTATTCCTCTGGTATTGTAGATGTTCATGGGCGGCAGTGATCACTTACCATCAGGTGAGCCGCTTGCTCGTTTGCCTCCTCTAACATAAAAAAAAAAAATCTACTTTCGATTCTACCCGGTTATTATGACTTAACTATAATAGTTAGACATATAGTCTCGCGGACTTTTTTGTGAGTAATGAGTACTATGAAAATGTAGTACATTATTTTCTTTATCATCAATAGTTTTTGCAGCGCACGCCAAATAGACTTTTATCAGTAAATTTTTGATTCCTTGAGTTACATCATAGCAATTTTCTTAGGGATCTCGGTTTTTTTTAAATTAAATACAACTCATGTTAGTCGGTGATAATGTAGTTGTATATAGGTGAAAGAATCTTTAAAATCGGTTCAGTAGTTTTTGAGTTTATTCATTACAACCAAACATACAAAAAATCAAATCATGCCTCTGTATAATATTAGTTTAGTTTTAATAGTTTCACCTGTATGTATATATGTATATATACTAATGAATAAATATAATGGAATCTTTCGATTACATTTTCAACCACCCACTCATAAATATACGTCCGAATAATTACAAATTTTGCACACGTTTGACAATTCAATAATTAAGGAAGGTAAGTTACTTTGCTAAGATCCGCATGCAAAATATAAAAATGGTGTATATTACCTAGTTTTTTGAAGAGCACCGCCCGCCCTCCCTCAGTAGCGTGCACAAGCAATCCGTCTGTCGTAGAGTCTATGACGCTTGATAATGCCTCGTTTTGGGGCGAAACACGTGTCGTGTTCTCGACTTCAGTGGTGTATATTATCTAGTGGTGGTATTGTAGTGGTTAGTGGAGGGTACCTGGTGGCGGTTCCTGGTGGCGGTGTTAGTTTGCTTGTGCACGCTACTGAGGGAGGGCGGGCGGTGCTCTTCAAAAAACTAGGTAATATACACCATTTTTATATTTTGCATGCGGATCTTAGTAAAGTAACTTACCTTCCTTCATTATAATGGATTTCCGCAAAGTAACGCCTGATTCTATTAACCAATTCAATAATTTCATGACTCTGACCTGGTAATGTTACCAAGACCATCAGCTTATCGCTATGCAAACGTTTTAAGTTTTTTTTAACTATAAATTTTTATTGACATTTGCACAATCTCTAATTTGCTTGAATAGATTTAATAAAACTAATTTTACTCGTTTTATCGCGTTTTGATTTTCAAAATTAAAATCCGTAAAATAGTTTAATTAAATGTGTAATATTCGCGTAAACATGAGAAATAATTGTTTGAATAGTTTGTTACAAAGTTTCGGTACCATTGCTTGGACATATTTAAAGAGAAATATAGATAATATAATAAATACATTAAGGAAGTTGTCGATGAAGAAGATCCCTAAACAAACAGAGCATTGCTATCATCGCATTCTAGTAGTAAACGCAGATCGGCTGCGATCGAAGTCCAGCGAAAGTCTGTTGCTGATTTTTTTTATCTAAGTCAATGATCCATTACAGATTAATTAACATAGAATAGTCTCATAGAAAACCAAAGCACGCTCCATGACAAATTTTTAGACAATCCATACTAATATTATAAATGCGAAAGTAACTCTCTCTGTCCCTTAGTCTGTTTGTTACCTTTTCACGACTCAACCGCTGATCCGATCGTGACAAAATTTGGCACAGCGATAGCTTGCATCCTGGAGACGGATATAGGATACTTTTTATGCCGGACAAAAAAATAGTTCCCACAGGATATTAACGGCTTAAAAGAATCTACAACCCCATCACATCCCGTGGGTGTCGTAAGAGTCGACAGAGGGAAAATAAAAACCCGGAGATGGGTAGCAGCATCTTCCTGGAACATCTGAATAAATAAACTGCGGTTGCCAACCCGCCTGCAGAAAACTCCAAAATGAAAGCTCCTTTTTCTGTGGCAATCTATGGGGGAGGCCTATGTTCAGCAGTGGACTAGTGATAGGCTGAGATGATGATGATTGTAAAAACCTATTTCCACGCGAAGTCGCGAGCATCAGCTAGTAATTGCAAACTCGAGCAGACCAGCCTCCGCCAACACATGAAAAGGTGTTCACAAGTATGACGCATTTTTTTTTAAATTTATTTGAAACCAAAAAACAAGTATGTAATGCAGCTTAAGAATATACTAACATAATTTTAATAATTACAAACTCAACATAGATGGTCACCTATAGAAATTTATATATAATTGAAACTTTAGTGATAGTGTTTTTGATATTCTCCTGGCCGATTTCGACCACGGCGACAACTTTCGAATATTGTCGAGAGCTATCAACTGCGCAGGAGATATTATAGTGCCACAAGTGTACGCGTAAACACGGAGGCACTCACTTGTCCCAACCTACCCGCGCCCGATGTAACGCTGTTGCGATAAGATCGGAGGAAGGCCAGGATGCAGTGTCACAAACAAGGGGACAATCACAACACAACCAGACCCGAAAACCAACAATTTGTGTTTAAGCACAATTCTCGACTCCGGCTGGGATTCGAACCCAGGACCCGCGGCTTAGAAATCAGGTACGCTAATCCACTAGGCCACGCGGTCGTCACCTATATATATAAGATATTTGAATCAACTTACAAAAGACAGCACAGTCATTAGTTATTCCTTTTACTCAGCACATAGCTATGGGCTTCATAAAGCTGTCTGACAGCTAAATTACTTTCTCACTTTTAATACAAAATTGAACTCTGAAACGAATTTCTTCCGTTTGTTGTTTAACAAAATTATCAGACTGTGAAGTGTATTTGAAGCTGTTCCGTTGAGACTTCCTTTCAAATAAATATTCACTTGTTGCCAGGATTTTGTCTATACCATTACCATATCTAACAATTTCGGGATACGAATAAACTTTGACTGTTGGTTCTACTAGTTTACTAAATACTAAGTAATCAATCACTATAACAATCTTAGGTAACCATTACAATTATACGGACGTATTTCTCTTAAGTTATAGAACAAACGGAAACTACTTTCGTATGTTGGTTTCGTGTATGTGTCTATGTATATGTGTGTGCATTTGTGTGTGAATGTTCCTATTTATGTAACAATGATATAAAGTGACGAACGAGCAAAACTTTAAGTCTCATATGCGCAGAAATTAGACTAGTTCTCAGTGCCCTTCAGACTTAAACACAGTAATGTTTGCACACTACTGCTTCACGGCAGAATAACTGGCCCTGCGGTGTACCTATCTAGTCGGATTCCTGCATAGTAATTCTACCGGTATGATGTAATGTAATAATGATTTAATCTCACCATAATTAAGTTTGGTAATCCACTCTATCACCTGAATTATAACTGCACTATATATTTCTTGATATTTAGTTATAATTTTTTAATCTTGTTGTCTAGTTTTTATACTATCATCTATGCTTACGACACTTTTGATTATCCCTGTTCTTGTCGATAAATTTTTAATTATTGTTTGGGTGTACTTATAGACAACAGACTTTGAACTTTATTCCGTAACTCATAAAGTCACCTACACCTTTGAAATATGTTCAATCTGAATGCAAGGAAACTCATAATTATTAAATACTTTTAAATGCCGATATGTAAAAATTGAGGCGTGAGGTGGCGGCCTACGAGACTCTATCACCCCATCTCAACCCGTGGGTGTCGTAAAAGTCGACAGTGGGAAAATAAAAACCAGTAGATGGGCAACAGCATCTTCCGGAAACATTTTATTACAACCGAAATTCTTTGAATAAATAAACTTCGGTTGCCAACCCGCCTGACAAGCTTGTCAACTATGGAAAAGTCTCCCCCTAAATGAAAGATACGAACTTTTGTCGCAGTCCATGGGGAAGGCTTGTGTTCAGCAGTGGACTAGTGGTAGGTTGAAATGATGATAATGAATTGACTTTTTTATTGTATTAAGTGACAAGACGAGCTAAATAAAATAGATTCAACGGTAAGGAAATGTGATCAAAATATTTTGAATTGCATATCTTGTTTCCTACACTTTTCAACGGCATCATTCAATCCTTATGAACCTTTATTTATTGTATAAAGTGATGAAACGAGCAAAACTTCACCTGATGGTAAGTGCAACGTCCGTTCATAACAAATGTGTCACCCAGAACATTTCTGTGTGGCGTACTGCGCTCGTCACTCTGAGACGTAAGTTCTTAAGTCTCATATTCCCCCCTATGATAACACTGGCTATCAGTGCCCTTCAGACCGAAACACTGTTATGTTTGCACACTACTTATAGGCTAATAAGTTTAAGTTTATCACTGGTCCACTACAGAAAATAGGCCTCCTCCATAGATTTCCCCAAAAGTTAGTAGCTCTCATTTTGGTAGATTTTGCCATATTTGAAACGCTTGGTAGGCGGGTTGGCAACCGCAGTTTATTTATTCAGTTGTTTCAGATAGACGCTGCTGCCCATCTCTTGATTTTCATTTTCCCTCTGCCGACTTTTACGGCACCCACGGGATAAAATGGGGTGGTAGATTCTCTTAAGTTCCCACCGCACGGGGGCAGGTCAATCATGATAACCTAATAAATAACTCTTCACTAGAGTACAGAGTTGTTCAAAATTCTCTGTTATGAAGCCCAAAATTGAATTTTAAGTACGCAGGAATCCGTCTAGGTAGGTACCCCCCAGGGCCAGTTATTCTGCCGTGAAGCAGTAATGTGCAAACATTACTGTGTTTAGGTCTGAAGGGCATTGAGAGCTAGTGTAATCACTGGGCATATGAGACTTAAGAAGTTATGTTTCAGGGTGACAGGCGCAGTGTGGTGCTTCACAGATATATTCTGAGCAACACAGCATCTGTCATGGGCAGACGTTGCACTAACCATCAGGTGAACGTTTTGCTTGTCTCGTCACTTTATCAAAAATGTGGTGACAGCGTATTGCTTGTGACTAATGAGTTATTTCCAATTATAAGTCACATATCCATGAAATCGTGAAAGTCATTAAAAGGATTATATAGAGCGCCGTTAATATGAATTATTCTGTACTAACAAAAGCAAAATATTAATATGTAAATGAAATGGACGTAATCATAGTATGAAATAGCTGAAATAATTAATAGTCTTTAATTAAAATATAGTGTAAAAAGAAAGTTCTTTAATGAAGTTATATAAAGTTATATTAAGTTATAATGATTGTTAGCAAGCGAAGTAATTACACAACCAATCAAGTGATCGATCCAAGCAACAGTCTAACAATAAAAAATATATATAAAAGCCATTCACCCTTGAGTCGATATCTCCAAACTACAAGAAATATTGTCTAGGAATTTGTCATACGTAGTCCTATCGACATAGTCACCCACTAAGAATGGATTTTAAGAAAATGGAAATGGATCATCTGGCTGGTGCTGTTTTTCCCTGTACAGATTTTAACATAACAATTACTTTCGTGCGAAGCCTGGCGGTTCAGCTAATATATTATGTAGCTCCATCACCAAATTCAGCGAAGTACTTTTCAACTGTAGATTTCACAAGACTGCGCTTGCGACAATTTTTGGACTGGACAGTGCTCTTTCAAATTTTTCCAAAGTTATTTTTTTAATTTTTTTAACAGGCAAATTCTACGGTTATCACTGCCTGCGTAGAATTATAAAGCACTGCTAATGTGTACTTTTACTAAACTTAAGACTAAAATGTTAAATAAATCTAATATTATATAAAAAAGATTTCCAGATAAAAAGAAATCTAAATTGTTTTAAGTTATTTTCTTAGTTTGTTACTCTATTGATAATCATGTTTATGATGTGTATTATTAATTCTAATATGAAGATATACTTATTCATAAAATGTTGAACTTTATTATTGAATTAGTTTTAAATTATAATACAAAAGAAGAATTTCCATTCACCACGCCAGGCAGGTCAGTGATCGTAGTGCTAGAACCCTCACGCAAGTCATGCTGCTTTTCGTCTTGTATGTAGGATTTGGATTGTGTATGTTAGCTGATCCACCTTCTACATCGGCAAAAAAAATGTTTATACCATTTCTACTATTTATTCTCACTTAGAATTTGAACGCACTGTTTACTATTATTCAAATACGAAATATAAACTAAGCTTAATTTTCTGATTTAACAAAGCTCCTCTAAATTATAAGGCATTTTGTTTCTGTAGGAGCTCTTTACATTAGTATACAAATAAAATACTTTAATTATAATTTCAAGATCTCAAGATACAGCGAAGGTATATAATTAACTTCGTCAAAGACTGAATTCTTTTTATATATATATTTATATTATATTTTAATAATGAATCTCGATTTAAAAATATAAAGTGAGTAACTTAAAAGGGGAAAAAGGCAACGTTAAGACAATATACTTTTAAATGAATGAGAACAACTGGGCACGATGGTAAGGTACTATTAATACGCAACAAAAGCATAAAATCATCTGTAGTATCAAAAGAAAAGAAACTTTGTCACTGAAATTCCGTTTTACTACAGATGTTTACTTGTATATGTATACTTACGAATTTTACTTGGAAATTCATCGTCATGATCATTTCAGCCTTTCACTAGCCCACTGCTGAAAATAGACCTCGAGACCCATATATTCCTACAAAAGTTTGTAGCTCTCATTTTGGGGAAATTTTGCTATAATTACCACGCTTGGCAGGCGGGTTGGCAACCGCAGTTTATTTATTCAGATGTTCCAGGATGATGCTGCTGCCCATCTTATGGTTATAATTATCCCTCTGACGACTTTTATGACACCCACGGGATGAGATGGGTGGTAGATTGTCTTAAGCCGCTACCACATGGCGATTAGTTAAGTGAAATACTATTAGTCAACATCAACCAACATTTTTTTTCTTTTTTATTGTCTCATTATTGTTATTTTACTGGAGCTAGGAAGATACCGCTGCCTCATAAGGGGTTGGCTGACTTCACAAGTCCTTTTAACGCCGAGTGCTTGGTCAACCATCATTTCAAATTTCAGAAAAAAAGGAAAAATGTTAGTGGTGTTGCTACCCGGGTTAAAGCTCGGGTCACTCAAGTAAAAAATTTAAGGCAAGCCATTGAGTCGTTAAAGTTGAATTCACAAAATAAAATAGAGAAATTAATATTTACAAACTACAGAAACATGCGTAACAAAAATACAATTTCAAACTAAGTTGTAATTGATAAAAATTCTGCGTTAATCTTAAGGGTTTCATTAATTTAAAGTTTACAATAGGATTGGGAATAATAACGTTAACAGTTACTTAAAAGATCAATAACTTATATATCTCTCCCAAATATATTCGAAAAGAAATTCAAGTGTCAATATAAAATTTTATAATACAACTGTATGTTTAAGCTTTATGGCGTGTAACTTCAAATTCAATGGTCCCATGAAATATTTTTCACTTTTGTTATTAGTTTTACATACAGATGTACCGATTGGACTCTTTATAAGAACAGAAGATGAGGTAAGACTGGATAACATGTACTCGTAGGTGCTCTATAACAGCGTTTCCTAAACTAAACGTCTTCGTTCTCTTCATCTTTTTTTCATTTGTTTTCAAATTTTTGAATCTAATTTCGAGCGTGCGTGCGAATTTAAATGTTTCCGGAGATAACCAATATTCACGGTTAATAATGTTTTCTTCGTATCGTGAGTACTAGGTCCATTATGTAGCGGCGAATCCAATTTGGAATGTGCCAAGGGAAAAAAGGTCATGTTTTAAAAATACTTTTGTAAACATAAAGACTTACATACAATAATCATAAATAAATATCCACCTTTATCGCAATGTTAATAATAGTTATCGTCATTGTTATCGTCGCTTTGTAACAAACAGTTCAATGGAGTTGTTTTCAAATAAAACAGTCAAACATAACATTACACAGATAATATTAATTTTCATTTAGTAGATTACTTTTGTGACCACTGTGAAAGTGTTTTATTGTACCCAGGGGATGAGGGTGTCGACAAAATATAAACGAAAACGATAAAATAAAAGAGATTTATAAACGACTAGTTTATTTTTACAAAACAAAGGCATGTAGACATCAGAAATCTTTCAGAACATTAGAATTCAAAAGCCATAATAAAAGTTTTCTGATTGAATTAATATTAATGACGAGCTGTGCCTCGCGGTTTCAACCGCGTAAAAAGCCGATTCCGATCAATGACATACATAAATACTTCCCTATTAGAAGTTTAATTTTTTTTTGCGCGGAACCCTAATTATTTTTCTAAAATTAAAGTAGCCTTAGTAACCCGCCATAATATCTGCTGCCTATCAGTGAAAGTCCCGTCAAAATCAGTCCAGCCGTTTCGGAGATTAGCCGGAATAAACAGACAGACATACACAAATCATTAAACTTATTTTTTCTTATCAGTAGCGTATATACTTACGCCAGCATTGAGTTTTTTTGTTACTACAAACAGACTCTTCAATTTTATTTATTTGTATAGACAATAAGGCTGTTTTGACCACAATGTATATTAGAAACTTATAAATATTTTAGTGTTAAATAAAAAGTATATTATGTCGCGGGCACGGCAGATTTTAGAAAGAGCTCGAGTTATGAAAATTATTAATATATTACATTAAAATTATCAATCTCCTTATAATTTATTACAGTTCATTCTACCGCAGGCTTTAGATTTAATAAGATACATGTAGCCAAGTGTACAGTTTTAATAAAGATTATTATTATATTGGGGTATTTTTATAGTTTTCTCGCCTGGTTGGAATATTTGAATATATACGAGTAGATATATATATAAAATAAGATAAAATAAATAAGATATTATAAGACATATACTAAACATAATACTATACAATAAAATATATGAATAAAATCCCAACCAGACGGGAGCCCTCGGCAGGGGAGACCAAACGGCCGAGGGTTAGGGGGAAAGGGAAAGAAACCGGCGGACGATGCGGGCCGTATCGAGGAGCACCGCCTTCTGCATCTGAGCACGAAGCAGCCCGTCACGGAGTCCCAGTCGCCTCAGATGTCCCGAGAGACTGACCGGGATTAACCCGTTTGCAGACACAACCACCGGAATAATTTCGGTCGGCATACCACCCCACATGTCGGTAACCTCGTGAGCCTGGTCCAGATATTTTGTCTTCTTATCTGTTTCGGCTTTCACGAGGTTATATTATATTATGTTATATTATTATTATTATTATTATAATACAGTCAACCGTAGGGGCTTAAAAATGCTCAATTGCAATTTATGTGCTTTTTTACCCAGTAAATATTTTTTTATAACAATGTTAAGTGCTGATTCACCAAACCGCCTATGAAGGAAAACATCGTGAGGAAACCTGCATGTCGGACAAACAAACCATATTTCAAATCTCCATAAATAAGAGGTCTGTGCTCAACAGTGGAACATTTATAAGCTGTTACTTTACTTTTTAAATTTCCGCGAAGGCGAAAAGTGAAGTACGGGGGTGGCCTCTGCCTAACACTGAAAAAAAAAAAAACTAACACTGGGAAAAAGGCGTGATTGGATGTTATAATACGTATAGTATGTTTGATTGGTTCAAAACTGTTGCCTCAGACTTGTATTATTACTGTTTCGTGGACTGGCGGACTGGTGGACTGGCGATCCGCTCAGCTTCGGTACAATTTATAAGAAGAAAATGAACACGTAACAGCAGAACTGTCAGACTAAACGTCACTTTTTATTGAGATGTTAATAGAAAAATACCGTCCAAGTCAGACAAAATCAGCCAAAGCGGTAGAGTAGTAGATATTTGTACGTATAACCTTATAGATACGTAAGAGAAACTTTCCATTTGTGTATCGCAGTTGCCGCCTGCATAAAAGTTTCCTTTCACAAAGTTTTGCTATTAGATTTGAGAATAGGTAAGTTAAGATTGTAGTAGAAAACATCATTTAGTGATATACTGAATATGTATTAAGACATAGTTAATAGAACCAGGCGTTATTCTGAGGAAATCCATTATAATAAAGGAAAGAAAGTAGCCGAACGGCAGAATAACTATTAAAACATCGAAAAACCACGAAAAAAAAACCTGACCAAAACAAAACACGGACAAAAATGAACATGGCAAATGGTAAAACTAGATGGTAATACCTATAGATGGCGTTGTGTGCATTATCGTTAAGGAATTTTAGTTAAGCTTTACTATTTTGTATGCATGACAGTTTTGTGACAATAAATACTTATTCTTTTTTTCTGTCTTCATTCGTGTGGTGGCAGCTCGTTAAAAGATTACTACCACTCCATCTCATCCAGTGGATTTCGTAAAAGGCGAGTAAGGAATTAAACTGCACTGTGCACCCAACAGTGCATGGTGGCGATGGGCTCACCACCTATCACACCAAGTGCATTATATTGTTTTGGTGAAACGTGGATTGTGGCAGTCATCTGTTTTTGCAGTGAGTGCCCAGTCCCTGACTACCCCTTATGGGATACAGTCGTGATCTTATGTATGTATGTAAGAAATTTAATTTGCTAAGATCCGCATGCAAAATTTAAAAAGGTGTGTATTACCTAGTTTTAAAGAGCACCGGTGGCGGTATTGGTTTGCTTGTGCACGCTGTCGAGGGAGGGTGGGCGGTGCTCATCGAAAACTAGGTAATACACAGCATCTCATCCCGTGGGTGTCGTAAAAGTCGACAGAGGGAAAATTAAAACCGGAAGATGGGAGATGGGAGGATGGGGATCTTCGAGGAACATCAGAATAAATAAACTGCGGTTGCCAAGCCGCCTGCCCTCTTCCAAAAAAAAGCCCTCTTCCTGTCAATGAAAGTCCGGTCAAAATCAATTCAGCCGTTTCGGAGATTAGCTCGAATAAAGAAACAGGCAGACAGACAATTATTTATAAAACGCATGTTTGACTTTTGGTATCCTGCAAATTGCCGTATGGGATTCAGAAAAAGTTTTTATTGCGTAATCACAGGCACTTTAATTTTATTTTTTTGTATAGCATTTTTTGATATAATTATGATGATGATTTGATTACCACAGTTGAACATAGGCCTCTCTCATATATTGCCACAAACACGCGGCTGTGCCACTTGCAACCGTCGTAAAACTGAGCCGATCGTCTTTATGTACATTTATTATATTCGTTCTCCGATATTTAATTAAAATGATTAACTGGATGTTTTACATAAAATGCTATTAGGACAATCTGTCAAAACCTTCTGTAGAAGTATGTCACTTAAAAAAATAAACTTTCTTATATAAAATTTACGCGAAAACCGCCTAGGCCTCATTCTTCATAAGCCTTGTTAATTCAATAAAGACTGAACACAACAAGCAAAGGCCGCAAAAAACTTATTCGCGATACTAAAAACAAGTTACAAAATACTAACGCAAGATAAACTTGTTATCGAACACCAATAAACTGTCTTGCCGAAACGACAAAACAAACTTCGTTCCGTTTAGTCCAATAAATAATAAATATAAAATGTAAATTTATCACCCGACAAAACCCTCGACCCAATTCGCAACGAAATTGAAATGAAAATTAACGCTAAAACGTTGATTGTTTTAATTTGATTACAATTAAAACATTATTCTGTTTTGGTTTTCCATGCTTGTTTCCGAAATTCTGAACTTAATAAAAATAGTAAAAGGCAAATGATTATTCCAAGTTAATCAGTCCCCGATGTTGTCGTATGATAATAAGTTTTTTTTTTTGGATTAATGACGAGACGAGCAAAACGTTCACCTGATGGCAAGTACAACGTCTGCCCATAACAAATGCTGTGTCACACAGTACATTTCTGTATGGCACCACATTGCGCCCGTCGCCTCGTGACATCAGTTCTTAATTTTCGTATGCCCTGTGATTACACTAGCTCACAGTGCCCTTTAGACCGAAACACACTAATGTTCGCACACTACTGCTTCACGAATAACTGGCCCTGGTGTGGTACCTACCTAGACGGATTCTTGCGTAGGAATCTTACCACCAGTAAAACAGCATTACGAGTACGTCTTTATTTAAATTTAGGCACTCGCGTGGTGGAAAGGGTCGCGGCCGAATTTTTCATTCATCGTTGAGCACGTGGTAAATAAGCATATAAAATTGCAGAACGATTTCAGAGGTGCAGGCAACGGATACATCTCAAGCCACTATGAAGCTTAAGGCATGCTACCGCGGTTCATCATTATCATCATCATCACTTCAGCCCATCACTAGTCCACTGCTGAACATAGGCCTATCCCATAGATTGCTACGAAAGTTTGTAGCTCTCATTTTGGGGGGATTTCGCCATAGTTGCCACGCTTGGCAGGCGGGTTGGTAACCGCAGTTCATTTATTAAGATAAAATTACATAATCGTCAAAATACATAATACATAATCGGAAAAATTACATAATCGTAATACGATAATGACTATACTAAAAACTAAACCTAAAAATAATTTGTACGTAATAAATTTTCACACACCCTTTAAAAATGTTTATTAAAATTGTATACACCTGCGTTCACATGCTAACAGTCAAACAATAACTACCGTGCCCTCGTTAAGAAGTAATTTGATTACCGCCCATCCACTAATCAGTGGTTCATTTGCATACAAGTCATTTGTTTACACGAGGACACTGCTCCAATTAAACGCTCGGCGGGCTGCGCTAATTTAGTGGTATTACACTATTGGTATTTGTATTCTAGTAAGTCGGCTATATATATGCGTTATTTAGCGGTTAGTTACCTTTTCATATAGTTCATAGAATCAGACGTTACTTTTCAGAAATACACTATAATAAGCCACAGTTTTTGAAAAGCACTATCCACCCTACCATAATAAAGTGCACAAACAAACTCATACCGCCACCAGATGCCAAGCAGTCAGTCGCCAAGTTCTCGGGGCCAAGTAGTCGTAGAGTTAATATCATTTGATAATACCTCGTTGTACGTCTAGCTTTTGTTATAATAAGCTTCTTTTGATTACGGCAAATCCTCCCTTTCTTCCCGTTTATTTATGTGGAATTTGAAGGTTTTTTTACGAGTTGGTTATGTATGATGGCTATGTTGTCATGAGGATTCTTTCTAAGAAAGTGAGGGTCAGGGTTCGCACAGGTATTAGAAACAATCACAACTTCATAATGCACAACAAATATATTAAAAGAGAAAAGGTTCAGTGAAGTCAATAAGCCACTAAGGCAATTCACCTTGATTTACAGTGTAAATAAATGATTATTGCTACATAACAAAAGATAAACACTTATTTTAGTCAAAACAAGATAAACAAAATGTTTTGAATGACTATTGCCATGACAAGAAAATTCTAAAGCCGTAAATAAACAAAATGACAAAAAAACAAAAGGCTTAACAGAAAAAGTAAATAAACAACTATAAACAATATCTCTATGTAACGAAACAAATTATTAAAATAAGAAAACTAAATAAAAATCATAAATTTAAGCTACAAAAACTATTTTCTGCGTAGAGATTTGAACCATGAATTCGAAACAACTCATCTAATTAATGTCTCTAAGACCACTAGGCCAGATTCGCTTTTATTAGTCGTGACGAAATAGGATTCATATGCAAGTTCGAGCGAGCTCGGCGTTTTGTTAATTACTAATATTCATTATATTTTTCGTGAGATTATTCTTTCACAGAAGAAGGAAGGCGTTATCAAATCACCTTAAAAGGGTGTTACCACAAACTGAAATAAATGAAACATTCTCAGTTTGCAATTTAATACACTCATCCTCATTAACAACAGCATACGATTAAATTACTCACCCCGTTTCACTTTCAGTTAACACAACAGAAATCAAACACATTTGTCAACAATTCACATAACTGCACCTTAATTTAATTTTTAGACAATCTTTAATGTAATTACTGATACGCCTTTTCTTATGTGTCACTTTCGACGATTCTGTCCCAAATACCCTGCAATATTTTATTTTTATTTTCTATTAATTTCGGATGTGTCAGTTCAAACCATTACAATGTCATTTTTCGTATATCGAAGATATAGGGAATTGAAGTTTGGTACTGAATGCCGTGTATATATGTCTAAAAAATAAATAGATTTTATAATGAATACAAATACACTTTTTTTTGTTTTCCTTTTTGGATTTTTTGTTTTCATTATATTTTGAAACGACAGACGCATAGTCTATATTTGAAAACTTATTATAAATTCTTGAAGAAACAACACTATTTAGTCTTAAATATTGAATATACACGTTGCTTTACTTGGATCAAGGAATATCGTAGCCCGCATTGCGACGTAATAGTCTTTTACGTACTGTACTTTACTGCACCTAGCGTTTTGCATATAAAATGGTAGGCGGACCCTTGCACATAAATGTTAAGAAAGCCACTAGTTTATTTACAGCTAGTAGTTTAGCTTGAGCTTCCAATTATATGAAATACAATAATTATAATATTTATTCGTAGTTAGGATTCCTATGCGGAAATCCGTCTAAGTAGGTGCCATCGCAGGGCCAGCTATTCTGCCGTGAAGCAGTAAAGTGCAAACATAACTGTGTTTTGGCTTGAAGGCCATTAAGAGCTAGCGTAACCACACATATGTGAGTTAAGACCTGGAGTCTCATGGTGGCGAGTGCAGTGTGGTGTTACAGAAATGTTACACAATAATTGTTATGGATTTACACAATAATTGTTATGGACAGACTGCACTTACGATCAGGTGAACGTTTTGCTCGTTATGAAACTTTAAGAAATAAAAAAAATCGATATACAAAAAAATTCTTTCTAAGTAAAACATCTGCTGTAATGTTTAACTACGCCCTGGGTTGACTGGCAAATAATGCCAACAGGCATTTAGGCAAAAGTCCACCCATTGTACCCTTTTAAGGTACGTGTGGTCACTTACCAGGTGAGCCGATTGCTCGTTTTCCCCCTATTCGTGTAAAACACTAACGTTAACTATTCCTGTTCCTTAGAAAAGTAATGACCGCGTGGCCTAGTGGTCAAAGCACCTGGCTCCTGCGGCGGTCCGTGGTTCGAATTCCAGCCAAAGCTAACATTTGCGCATAAACACAACTTGTTAGCTTTCGGATTTAGTTGTCTTGTGAATGACGATGCTTTTAAAAGCACTCACGATACGCTACAAATCTTAGTGACGGGCATCGATTTAAAAAAAAAATGTATATATAAAAACTATTGCTTTATTGTATTTTACATCATACTTGCTATGCCCCGCGGATTCACCCGCCCAAATTATATTACAGATATTTATATTCATATCTTCTGAACCCTGCAGGATATCGAAAACTGAACGCACATGAAAATATTAGGTTATACTCGTATTCCTGTTGTCCTGTTCCGACACAAAGCAAATTAAAATCAGAAATTGGTCAGCAAGCCCTGCCAAGCATGGCAAATATTACAAAATCCCTCTAAAATGAGAACTACAAACTTTGGTGGCATTCTATGGGGCAGGCCTATGATCAGCAGGGCACTAGTGAGTGATAGATTGAAATTATGATGATGATGATGCAATCCGCGTTAAAAATTTAAATGTTATTTTTTTTTATTGTATAAAGTGACGAAACGAGCAAAATTATGGTAAGTGCAACGTCCGCCCACAACAAATGCTGTGTCACCCGGAATATTTTCGTGTGACACCACACTGCGCCCGTCACCCTGAGACATCAGTTCTTAAGTCTCAAATGCCCAGTGATTACGCTAGCTCACAGTGCCCTTCAAACCGAAACGCAGTAATGCTTGCACAGTACTGCTTCACGGCAGAATAACTGGCCCTGGGGTGGTACCTACCTAGACGGATTCCTGCATAGGAATCCTACCACCACTAATTTTTTTTATTGAGATTTAAAATACTAACATAAATTCTTGCCACTTAGGGAGATGAACCAACATTAGCGGGGTTACCTTAACTCCGTGTGAATTTTTGATGTTCCAGACAGTATAAGCCGTGTGGCGGCTTATGAGAATCTACCGCCCCATTTCATCCCGTGGGTGTCGTAAAAGTCGAGAGAGGGAATATAAAAACCAGGAGATGGGCAGCAGCATCTTCCTGGAACATCTGAATAAATAAACTGCGGTTGCCAATCCGCCTGCAAAGCGTGGCAACTATGGCAAAATCAACCCGAACTGAGGGCTACAAGCTGTGGCAATCATTGGGAGTGGCTTATGTTCAGCAGTGGTCTAGATAGGCTCAAATGATGATGATGATTTGATTACAAAGCATTTGTTGATTAGTTTTCTATAAAAAACACAACAAAGGTATCCAGAAGAATTAGTTTCATTGCGAGAGTAATAAGTTAAAATACTGGAGCGTTAACTCGTGGTTAAGGTTAGATGAAGACGCATAATTGTACATTATATCTTGTGAACCGAGAATTCATACAATAACGTGATATTTCATTTTCCTTATGCACTAAATACTCAATTTTAGAGCGTCGACTTAAGTTTTAATATTCAGATTTTGAAGGGCATTTTCTATTTTACTGATGGTAAATGATTTGCTGAGAGAACCGTGGTAGCTCACGGGCCTAGTGCCCGCCTTCAATTTCATAGTAAGCGAGTAACCTGAATTCGATCCCCGGTGCCAGCACCTCAAAAATTGTTCTTCAATTTTAAGTGCTGATTTACCACGTGCTTGGCGGTGAAGGAAAATATCGTGAGGAAACCTGCATGTGAAGAGTAATGCGAGGAATAGAAATATTACGAGGACATGTGAAGTCTGCCAACCCGCATTGAAGCAGCGTGGCTGATTCTTCCTAGCTCCAAAAATCCACTCAGAAATTAGAGAAGGCCTGTGCTCAGCAGTGGGACATTTAAAAAGCTGAAACTTTTTTTTAAATGATTTGCTCGTTTCGTCACTTTTTCCAATAAAAAAAAATAAAAAATCATCTGTTAAACACAAGTGAATGAAAGATAGTCAATAGAATCAGGCGTAACTTTAAGAGAATCCATTATAATAGGAAAAGAAAGTAAATTTTCTAAGATCCTCATGCAAAATATAAATTGGTGCGTCGTCCCGAGAACGCATGTTTGTCGCAGATTCTATAATACTTCATAATGCCTCTTTTTGAGGTGAAACACGGTCGTGTTCTTGACTTCAGTAGTGTGTATTGCCTAGTGGTAGTATTATAGTTGTGGAGGGTATCTGGTGGCGTTTCCCGGTGGCGATCCCAGATGCGGTTTAGTTTGTTTGTCCTATAGCGAGAAGGCTGGCGGTGCTCCTCAAAAATTAGGTGATATACACTATTTTAAATTTTGCAAGCGTGTCTTAGAAAATTAACTCTCTTTCGTTATGGGAATGAAAGACTCAAACAATAAAAAGTTAGCGTTGCAACACCTCTTAAAAATCTCTAAATTGTTTGTACATTTTTTTTATAGAAGAAATTGACGAGACGAGCAAATCGTTCATCTGATAGTAGTTACAACGCCCGCAGACTGACCCAAACCACATTGTGGCACCACACTGCGCTCGTCACCCTAAAACATCGATTCTTTAATGTTTTCTTTTATTTACGCGAATATTACACATTTAAATAAAACTATTTTTTACGGATTTTATCGCGTTTAATTTAGAACTATTTTAACCCGACGTTTCGGGCGCTTTACAGCACCCATGGTCACGGGGGGACTGAGGTGACAGTTGTCCCGATGTCATAGTTAACCCGGAGTACCTTCAGCTTTTAATTATTATTTTAAAGGATGATTCGCGAGGCTATTGAAATTAAAAAACATCCTAATTTCAATAGGGAAGATGGTTGGGTATTACCACCGGCTTGGGATCCTATTATTAATAAAATTAAATCAAAAACCAAGCATACCACTGCAAGGCTTCAAGACACAGTAAGCTCTTTCGGCGAAGATCGGACTAAAAATAACAATTAAAAGCTGAAGGTGCTCCGGGTTAACTATGACATCGGGACAACTGTCACCTCAGTCCGCCCGTGACCATGGGTGCTGTAAAGCGCCCGAATCGGGTTAAAATAGTTCTAAATTAAACGCGATAAAATCCGTAAAAAATAGTTTTATCGATTCTTTAATCTCATTTGGCTTGTAATTACATAAGCGTCAGTTCCCTTCAAAACCGAAACAAAGTAGAAAATAGAAGTGAAGATGGTCTAGAGAGCCACAGTAGAAAGTTAGTGTAGTTTCATTTAAGGAGCCCCATTATTTGTATTGATATTGTTTTTTAAATATAGTAGAAAGTGACGAAACGAGCATAACAAATACTGTGTCACCCATAACAATGTTGTGTGGCACCGCACTGCGGCCCGTCACACTGAGTCTTCAGTTCTTAAGTCTCATATGCCAAGTGATTACACTAGCTCTCCCTTCATACCGAAACACAGTAATGTTTGCGAACTATTACTTCACGCCAAAATAACTGGCCCTGCCATGGTACCTACCTAGACGGATTCCTGCATAGGAATCCTACCACTAGTAACCACTAGTTTTTCATGATTTTTTAATAGAACCCATCATCAGAACTTGACTAAAATTGTATGGACTGCAGCGGGGGAGTGATGTAGCGACGTCTATGTTGCCACATGGGAAGCTCAGGAAATATTCCCATACGTCCATAATAGCTCTATGAAAGTTTTCTGAGATGCGAACTATATATACAACATCAAAATATTACTAGTTGGAGGAGACGTCCTTCCCAGATCAGACTACGATCTGGCGGGTAAGTATCCTTTTCTTTGGCAATATCATCTTCCAAACTGGTGATCCCGGTATGAACATAGCGCGCCATCGCAGTCACAGCACCAGACCAGTCTCTCAGCCACTGAGAATCATCAACGGGCGGCCCCTCTCCTCAGGCTGACTCCTGCGGCATCAACACCTGTCTCCATACGTCTCGACGAACTGAAGACCTGGACACAGGTTTACCGCAACGCCATACTGCACGAAACTGCAAGAAATATTCTCGTTCGTCCATCTACTGGTGGTAGGATTCCTATGCAGGAATCCGTCTAGGTAGGTACCACCCCAGGGCCAGTTATTCTGCCGTGAAGCAGTAGTGTGGCAAGCATTACTGTGTTTCGGTTTGAAGGGCACTGTGAGCTAGCGTAATCACTGGGCATTTGAGACTTAAGAACTGATGTCTCAGGGTGACGAGCGCAGTGTGGTGTCACACAGAAATATTCTGGGTGACACAGCATTTGCTGTGGGCGGACGTTGCACTTACCATCAGGTGAACGTTTTGCTCGTTTCGTCACTTTACACAATAAAAAAAAAAAAAAAAAATGATCGCGCTATGAATGTTTTCTGAGATGCGAACTGTACATACAACACCTAAATATTACTAGATGGATAATACGTCCTCCTCAGATCAGACCACTCGATCTGACGGGTAGCTACCCTTTTCCTTGGCAATATCATCCGCCAACGAACCACACTTACGCTATCCTCTATGAAACAGAAAAAGATTTTTTACAATTGACGAATATATCGCTGAACATATACATAAAAAAGATACATGTAGACCAACATATTATCGCCACTTTTTTGAGGTTAAATATATGAAATATTGTAGCCATTAGAACACGTCTTCCACTTTTCTTATTCGGCCCTAAATTCAGAGTGGCATGAAAGATATAAATACAATACTATTCACAAAAATGTGTAATGTTCCGAAAATTATTTCCTTATTAAATGTTTTCCTTTAATACAATAGTCCAGTCATGCTGAACACGGAATAATAATGAACTTACCCTCGTCATGTTGTAATTTATTTACCGCCTATTCACTTATCAACGAATCGTTTACATACAAGACATTGTTTGTACGTGGACAGCACTCTAAATTGAACGCTTGTTGGGCCGAGCTAATTTAGTGGGTGTTTCAGTAGCTACATTAGTGTAAGGGTCATGCGGGGTGTTAGTAAAAACGAATCATTGGAAATACTTTCATAGAAATTTCCGTGTAGCTGTCTTTATGTATGCGGTCTTCACTGAAAGTCAGCGTTGCGTTTGTTAGCGCGACAATATGCTTTGTGATGACGCTTTTGCCATGACCCGTGACGTACTTACAATGGCCACGCGTACAGCTTAGTAGTAAGGATCAAGTTTATTTAATTGTGGTTACACTTATGTTAATTTTTGTTTTGTACTTTTATTTTAATGCATGTTTTGTACGTCAGCGGTTTTTTGCAAATTAAACTTTCTTTCTTTCTTTTCGTTCACTGCACAGCGATAAATTAGAACTTAAAATTGAAATTAACAATGCCGGGACCGGGGATTGAACCGAGGTCACTGACGTTCTATGTTCACAGCCAACACCCGTACCCTGAGCTGGTTCGGTTTAAGAAGAAAAAAGAAAAGTAATAGCCTATAAACGACCCAATACTAAGCACAGGCCTCCTCGCATTTCCGAGAAGGTTTGTATTTCTCAGATCCGCTCGGGTGGTGCGCTCCCCTCGGCGCGGCGATGCGGCTACGGGTGTACTCTTGTCACGTGTCACGTTTTTAATACCTGTCCCGCTGTCCATCTCAACTAACACGACAACTAAACTAACACTGTGCACATACATTCAAACAATAATGCCTTTTCACCATACAAGGGGTCGTCAAAGACCAAAGACCGACTCAAAAGAAATAACTTATTCACGACAACGCACGACGCGTCTTGGTAATGACAGTATTAGATTATTTATCTTAATAAGAAAACTTCGATCTCTTGACACACATCTGAAGCGAGACTGACATGAATTTAGATGTTGAAGTTGAGAGTTACCAAAACTGGCTCGCGAGCGCAGCAATACGATGAAGCTGTTAAAGCCAAAACCGCTAACGGCAATAACTTTTTTTATGTCTGATGATCACTGTTAGCTGAAAAGCTTTTACAGCTTCACCAGATTGAAAGGTGGCTGAGCGCTGAGGGCGCTTAGCCGAAACCTTTATTTATGGATGACCAGCGCAACTACTCCCGAGAGGAGATCTCGGCTTGAACCGTCATCCTGTGCACTAGAGTAACTGACTAGAGGGTGTCCAAGGGGGCCGGCCTCGGCTCGGTCAGTTACTTCGAGGATAGAAATACTTGTGGACTGTAAAATAGGTGATGAATTCTGGCCTATTATGTACAAAAAAAAAACAATGAATACGAGATAGGCAACCGGCGACGGTGGGTCTTCCAAAGCGAGTCTAACTGCTGCCACGCGATGACGTCAGCGGTCCCGCCGCCCGAACGTCTCCTCCTGCGCGTAGAACATGTTGCGTTACCAACAGTTCACTTAGGGCCGGTATTTCGATCGTTCCTTATTCTTTACCTTTGGATAAGATTCACATTTAATCTAAGGTTCACTTTTAGAGCACAGAAGTGTTTTTCAATCAATCAATATTCCATACCTTAAGTTAAGTAGTAGAATGGACAATATTACGACAAGATTCAGTTCACACATTCAACGCAAATATCCGTATCCTGGAAGCGTACAATGAATACTTTGAGTGTCACTTAATGTTAATCCTGAATTGAAATACACTTAAGTGACACTTAGTGACAGAGTCAAACGTCAAACTTAAACCTAGATAAGGAGCGATTGAAATACCGGCCCTAACTTACCTGCAATCTTATTGCATGAGCGTTGCATCGGTCGCGGGTAGATCAGAACGAGTGAGTGCCTCAGCGTTTGTGCGTGCATTTGTTGAACTATAATATCTTCATGGCAGGAGACAGCATTCGAAATAACTCCGAAGTTGTCATCAAGATCAAAAATCGGCAAGGAGGACGTCACAGAATGTTACAAATTATCTCTGAACAGATCTGTCGTCTCGATAATATTCTGTTCGTACATTCCGGTATATTGTCGTATCGATAGTATCACTGTGCGTTACGTTGCTGCAACTAAAAAAACTGCACTAACGCGAGATAACAACAGGCGATCAATCATCTACTACGAAGGCATCAATAAAGCGCTTATCGTATCAGTGTGGTGTTAGAACGGGGGCGTATTTTTATTTCACGGCGTGTATGTGAGTAATGTCACTTGTCAGTTACTTTCTTCCCTGATATAAAATTCTTTTATATTTAGACTTGTTTCTTTCTTTGTCTATTAAAAAAAAATATCAAATGTCAAAGAGATATATTCTAAGAAAATAATAGCCCGTGTCTTATCAAATCAGATTCAAGTGATGTCACGCACATGCCTACAGCGATGTATTTGAATATTTGTAAAAGAAGGCTGATTATATTAATAAAAAAATAAACTGATAACATGAGTATTTTATTATAAAAAACAGAATATACTTAGAAGTACATACATACAATCACACCTTTTTCCATATAAGGGGTAGGCAGAGACCACACGTGTAACCCACTATTCGTGACCGCGACAAACGAGACGTGACGGGTGGCGAACCACGTCCCCGCCGCTTTGGTACGAGTCAAAAATTATTCCTCCCTACGAGCAGTATAGTGACAGCATTGCATTTGGTATTATTCTGCACAAATAAAGCTTGTCCGTACAATACCTCAGTCGTCCCTTACGACACCTCGGTAAGAAATAGGTAGGTGCAAAAGGCAAAAAAATTATATTTACATATCACGTAGTTGATGCCCGCGACTTCGTCCACGTGATCACGTATCTTAATATCCCGCGGGAATTATTTCTTTATCCGGATGAAAATTATCTTATGACCATCTCCTGAACGCAAAATATCTCTGCACCAATTATTGTCAAGATCGTTTCAACAGTTGAGCCGTAAGGTAAAGACATAGAGACGAAGAGTTATTTTCGCATTTATAATATAAGTATGGATAATTATTAGATTTTCTCTGCAAGGTAGAATCCGTAGCGATGATATTCAAAGCAGAACTGAAGTAACCGACATAGCCTAAGGTTCAGCAAGCGGAAGTGGCAATTGGCCGACTATAGAGTTCGTAGAACCGATAACCATTGGGGAAGAAAGGTTCTCGAGTGGTAGCCTCGTAACATCGCAGTGTGACCCGACTCGATGGAGCGACGATCTGCCCGGTTTTGCGGGATGTCGATGGATGCATGTGGCTCAGGACCGTATTTTGTGGCAATATATGTTTAATTTATTTTAAAATATGGATGAGATTAGAACTTATGATAGGTTCGGCAAAGATGTTATAAATTGGTTAATACTGTATGATATATTTTTTATTCATATAATATAATAAAATAAACACACACAGAACTTACACATATATAAATATTCAAGTGAATAAAATGTATTTATAAACAAATAAATTAAATTTAAGTGTCCGTTTGTAGTAGAAAAATATCGATCGGGGTCGGCTTTTTACGCGCGTGAAACCGCAGGGCACAGCAAGTATATAATCATACTCATACTTATGATTATAGCTTATATCTATAAAATATTCATTACAGACTTCAGCAAGTTCTTACGAACCAATCTTTTGAAAAAGTCTTTACTAGATACATATCTGACGTTACCAGACAAGTAGTTTTCACTGGTGGTAGGATTCCTATGCAGGAATCCGTCTAGTTAGGTACCACCCCAGAGCCAGTTATTCTGCCGTGAAGCAGTAGTGTGCAAACATTACCTTGTATCGGTTTGAAGGGCACTGAGAGCTAGTGTAATCACTGGGCATATGAGATTTAAGAACTGATTTCTCAGGGTGACGGGCGCAGTATGGTGTCACACAGCAATGTTCTGGGTGACACATCATCTGTTATGGACTTACGTTGCACCATTACGTGAACATTTTGCTCGTTTCGTCAGTTTATCCAATAAAAAAAAAACTATGTTTAAAAGTTTGTGGTAGGAAGCGGTTCACGACAATAGTTCAATGCTATGATAATTCACATTCCGTCTCCTGCCCTCGTGTATATCGGCTGTGTGTAGTGTATCTGTGCTTGCTCACTTCGTACAAATATTACACAGGGTTACAAATATACAGAGAAGACATCATATTACAATATGTCACTGAATAGCACCTTCGACAAAAATAAAATGGAACTCCAAGCATCTACTTCTGGTGAAATAAGCATTGATGGGTCTCTGATAGAAAAATAATCCCCGCCACACTACGTCACGTTTCGCAATCGCGCAACGGAACAAGCCTCACTCGATCTACGTGCTGAACTTCGTTCCTTTAAAGCAAGTATGATGGAGTCTATTGCGAAGCTTTTCGAGAAACAAAATGAGAAATTTTCTAGACTTTTTACGGATTTTGAAGAGTTAAAAACCTCGATTCAATTTGTCAGTGATAAGTATGACCATCTAAACACCCAGACAGAAGAGGTCCGTGGCCGTGTTATAGTTTTGGAAGACAAAATTAAATTGCTTGAGACAAAAGACAAGCAAATTTCAGATTTAGAAAACAAACTTGAAGCTTTTGAACTCAATTCCCGGCAGTGCAATATAGAAATCGTAAATCTTTCTGAGAAACGCAATGACAACCTAATGGGCATATTAGAAAAAATGGCCGTTATAATTAAAAACCCAATCGCAAAGCAGGATATCGTGTCAATACACCGTGTTGGTCAAATGAATCCCAAGAGTACTCGGCCCAAGAACATAGTTGTGAAGTTTACAAGTAGCATCACACGTGATAATTTTCTGGCGGCAGCTCGTCTCACGAAAGGCATTACCACAGACCAGCTTCATATTGCTGGTACTCCACATAGGATTTATTTAGTGTTGCTGGTACTCCACATAGGATTTATTTAGTCTCCAGTTTTAATTATAGTAACAGTGATATAGCCCTTTTTAATTTTATTTCATTATTAAATATCAAACAATTAAACAATGTACGTAATTCTTTAAGACGAATATTGGATTTATTCTTATCCAGCGATTTTAACTCTATTTGTGAACCATCAACAAGTCCACTACTGCCATTAGACATTTTACATCCTGCTTTATACGTACAAATCTCTATAGATTCCTTCTGCAAACCAATGTGCTATGCGTCACAACCAAGGTTCCGGTTTTTAGAAGCTAATTATGGCAATATTTGTGAATCTTTAAAGAAAATTAATTGAAATGTAATTCTGAGGGACCTTTCTGTTGAAGACTCAGTTAATGTGTTCTATGAACATTTATATGAAATTATTAAAACGCATGTAGCATACAAATCGGTTAAAAGTACTGACTATCCAGTTTGGTTCTCTCGTCCTCTAATCCATGTTTTTAAGGATAAAGAAAAAAAAATGGATAAAATGGAAGCATTCCAATAGTAAAGATGACTACTTACAATTTCCTGTTCTCAGAAAACGATTTCGCTCCATGCATGCTGATTGTTTTTATAGGTACATGAATTCAGTTGAGGAAGGTCTTAAGAATGATATCAAGTTGTTTTGGTCTTTTGTTAATAATCGCAAAGGTATAACTGGCATTCCAAATGTTATGATATATAGTGACAAACAATCTGATAATCCTCAAGATATTTGTAATTTATTCTCCGATTTTTTTTAGATCTGTCTATGAAACCGGGCAAACATGTAATCTAGATACTCTACTTCAATCAGATATTAATCCTAACTGTGATATTATTCCAAATGTTAGTATTTCTGAAGATGTCGTTGTTCGTGAGCTCAAATCTCTTGACATTTCAAAAGGTTCAGGACCTGACGGCGTGCCACCATTTTCCCTAAAGCATACTGCTGTGGCTATCAGCTATCCTATATGTATGATATATAACAAATGTACCATTCTGTTCAATGTGTAGATGACTGTGAAAAGATTCAGTTAGACTTAGACAGATTTACTGACTATTGTCGCTATAACAAACTTCATCTAAGTATTGGGAAATGTAAGAAAATAACCTTTACTAAACAATTTAATAAAATTAATTTCAACTATCGTTTTAATCAAATTACGTTAGACTCTGTTCCTCTTATTAAAGACTTGGGATTATATTTAGACTCAAAACTTCATTTTGATCAACATATTACACAAATTATCAAAAAAGCTTTTCAATTATATGGATTCGTGATGAGCGCCTGTTCATGTTTCAAGAAACCCTCTACCTTCTTAACCTTATACAAGGCGTTGGTAAGGTCACAAATTGAATATGCTTCAGTCATATGGAACCCAATATTTGTTAAATACACTTATCGGCTAGAATGTGTGCAACGTAAATTCTTAAAATCAACAATGTACAAATGTTTTAGATCTAAAGCTTCTTATGATGAATTACTAGAGAAATTCGACATTCCCTCTCTTGAGTCTAGAAGACTACTTTTGGATCAAACGCTTCTTTATAATGTTTGTCATAATCATTTTGATTGTAATGAACTTATAAATCAAATTTACGTCCGTATACCTAGTCGTTCACAGCGAATACGTGAGTTCCATCGGCAACCGCTTTTCTTTCCCAAACCAAGTAAAACAAAGGCGGGTGATCGTGCGCCTCTGCATCGTATCATGGATACTTATAATAAAATCTTATATGAAATAGATATATTCGAGTTAAGCTCTAGAAAATTTAAGAAAACTGCTTTAGAGTTTTTGGTTGGGGGTCGAGATTAACTAATTACTTTACTGCATTTTATTTACTTGTTGTTATTCAGTACCATTTTTATATAGTAATGTTATATAATTGAACGTCCTCTCAAATTTAAATAATTCAATGTAATGTTATAGCAAAGGGACCTCAATTGATGTGGAAAACGGTGCTGGTTGTACATATATTTATATTTTATATATCACAACTTTGTAATACTTCTTGTTGTACAATTGTTTGTTTTCCCAAATAAAGAAAAAAAAAATGGCTGGCTCAATCGTGCGCCGTCAAGTTTCGCAGTCGGTATCCTAAACCTATTAGGCTATTGGCGCTTAAATATAATTAATTTATTATTTGCAAAGGCAACATTAAATTAAGAGTATAAATTGCCTATTATTTAAACTGTATTTAAACCGTGGTAGCTCAGGGGCTAGGCGCTCGCTTTTAATTTCATAGTACGCCAGTGACCTGGGTTCGATTCCCGGTGCCGGCGCCACTAAAATTGTTAATTGCAATTTTAAGTGCTGACTTACCACGTGCTCGGCGGTGAAGGAAAACATCGTGAGGAAACCTGCATGTCTGAGAAATTAAATATATTTCGAAGACATGTGAAGTCCGCCAACCCGCATTGGAGCAGCGTGGCGGATTCTTCCTAGCTCCAAATCCCACTCAGAAATGTGAGGAGGCCTGTGCTCAGTAGTGGGACATTTCTAGGCTGAAACTTTACATTACTTTTTTTTATAAATACTGTGTGTATAAATCGGGAATGTTGTAATCTCGAAAAACTTTAACAACACTACAGTTCTTTAACGTGTTATTATTTTGAAAACCTTGTAATACTGAATTAATAATTTAATACTGAAGATATGATAATTAACTAAACTTTATTCTCGGCTTCATTATCTTCGAACCTAAATTTTGTAATATGCATAATTATCCCAAAATAGAATCGAAATAACAGACGTCATATTTTATTTTGAATAATGCAGTTAAATTATAGGAAGATATTAAGTAACATCATTGTGTTAAATTAAAGTAATAGTGAATAATTCATACACATTTACAACTGTAGCATAGTTTATGAAAGTTATTAAAAAATGTCCTATGCGTTATTGAAATTAAACAAAAGTGCGTAACAATCTGCGTAAGATTGAGAACACTCTGTATTTCACTTGTAATATGCCGCGGAATAATGAAAAATGAAAATGAAAATGAAAAATATTTTATTTCACAACAGTAAATTTACATATAACTTATATATATATATATATATATATATATATATATATATATATATATATATAAATATGTGTGTGTAAATATTACTTATATTTTTTTACCGCAGTTTCTTCTATCATCGCCCAGAAACTCGGAGCGACATCGAATGCCCGCCATTTTAAGAAGGGGGTCCGCTTCTTCCCAGCGTCCGATGAGGAACAGGTGCTTATTCATCGGTACCTCACGGAGCTGGAGAAATCCGAAAACCTCGCGTGGTTCTCATACTCATTGGCGGCCGAACGGAGTTTAAAGGTGGCAATCCGTGGGCTGCCAACGGGAACAGAACCACAGCTGATCGTCCAGGAATTCCAGAACATGAACTTCAATCCTGAATTTGTGCGCGCGATTGAAACGCGCGCGCAGAAAACCGTCTACTTTATGCAACTGTAACGTACTGAAGACACCATCCCACGCATATACACTATCAAGGAGCTCCTGTATATGCCTAGGATCCATATCGAAGCCTGGAGGGGCAAGACGGGCCCCAGCCAATGCCATCGCTGCTAGAGCTTCCGCCACTCTTCGTATTGCTGCCACCGCAAGCAGGCCTGTGTTTGCTGCGGAGGGAAGCATGCGGCCAAGAATTGCCCGAGACCTCGGGAAAAGCCTCCGACCTGTGCGAATTGTGAACTGGCACACACAGCCAACAACAAACAGTGTCCAGTCCACAATCGGGAGGTGCGTAACCGACGCGCAGGAACGATCGCACTGACCCAGGCCAAACCAGCACCGAAACCGAGAAGGCTGCAAGCCCACGTAGAGGCGCAGCCTGGAAGCTCGAACCTGATGGCCCCAGCAAACATGTCCAAACCACGCGCGGCAAGCCAGCCGAAGCGGAGGAAGAGGAAGAGGGGGAGGGGGGGCTAGAAACCGGTTAACAACCGACACAACAGAAACCACGGAAAACACACTGAAGCCCGAATCATCTTGTGGCACGACCGCCGCACCGCAGTCGAGCCCGATGAAAACGTTAGCTACTAATGAAGACCAGCACAGTATCGCTGTCGACACAGAGGCAGCGATACTGGTACTTCGAGAAGCCATCCATACGATCGAATCTGACTAAAATCTATTGCCCATCATACTGGGAGTCATCTTAGGATTGCTCTCAGGACAGCGCAGCATACCACTGGTTGAGAAGGAGGACCGGACTGAAAGCACAGAGAGCTACGACAACACTGAAAGCGACCAAACTAATACAACTTCATCATAAGTCGTCGCCCGCTCGCAGGAAGGCTAGCCGGGCCTCCCCGAAAGAGGTCTCATCTGGCTGGCCGGTCCGCGCCGAGGGCGACGTGAAGTATCGCGCATATAATGCACCCCTGCGCCATATGCCGTTTGGCATATGGCGATATGAAGCCACTGAGAGGAGAAAACACTCCGGACAGTTCCCCGGCGCCCCTTTACGGGGCGCATGAGATGACTCGACGTACCGCAATTTCTTCAGAAACACACAAAAGTTAGGTGTTTTCTGTTCAAAATATAATTCCTGCTATATTTCAACGTAAGAATAATACACTCAGAAAAAGGAATAACGTGAAAAACACCCTGTACAAAATCGTGGTTTTGACGTACCCTGTCCAAAATGTATGAATTACGTGATATGATATAACGTTTACATATAAAGCCACTCTTTTGGTGACATAACTACGGAAAGATAAATTATCAATTGAATAAGTGACCTAGCTGTAAAAAAGATCGCTTGGAAACCGCTTTTCTGTGTATACCTCGGAATAAGATTCCAATTTCAGAAACCCACGGAAATTGCTGATTCTACCTTAGTAGTTTACCGGTCTTAACAACAGCTAGGCATAGACCCTGCGAATCCGATAGTGAAGGATATGTAGACTTAATGTAAAGCAATGTGGTTCTACACAGAAATGAATGAAGCAACATTCCTTATGAGAAGACGTACTCACCATCAGGTGAACGATTTACTCGTTTCGTCACTTTCTTGTAAAAAATAAGAAAAAGGATGTACACTTGGGTACTTACAATAGTCAAATACATTGATATCGTTACTTTATATAAATAGTATAGTTTTCCAGGAATCCGTCTATGTATGTCCCACCCCAGGGTCAGTTATTCTGCCGTATCGAAATAGTGTACAAACATTACTGTGTTTCGGTTTGTACGCAGTATATATTACATGTTCATCACTATGTTATAGTATATGTTGTCGATTTTTCGTGTGTGTAATCTGCCAAATATTTTCGGGCTTATGTTTGAATCCCAGTTGAGGTCAAATTTCCAACATGAGTATCGACAATACGGCTCGATAAGCGTGCTGGCCGATAAGCTGTACGCTACAGGGGTCCGATATGCGCGCGAAATAATGTTTAGATGTCCTACAGTCGTCGTCGTCGTTTCAGCCTATCACAAGTCATTTGCTGAACATAGGCCTCCCCCATAAATAGCCACAAAAGTTTGTAGCTCTCATATTGGAGGGATTTTGCCATAGTTGCCACGCTTGGCAGGCGGGTTGGCAACCGCAGTTTATTTATTCAGATGTTCCAGGAAGATGCCGCTGCTTTGAGACTTTTACGACACCCACGGGATGAAATGGGGTGGTAGGGTCTCTTAAGCCGCCAACACACGGCGTAGCCGCCACCACACGACGCTATTAACTAAGACTAATGTTGCTAACTTACTTTATGCGGGATCAGTAAAAACCCGCGTAAAAGAACATATAGCTGATGTGAAGCATCGCCGCCCCAGGAAGTCTGCAGTCTGTGACCATGTTCTGGATCATCCCAACCATTACATCAGATTTGATAAACCACAAATCCTCGCAAAAGAACACCGATTCCTACCAAGGATGATTCGCGAGGCTATTGAAATTAAAAAACATCCTAATTTTAATAGAGAAGATGGTTGGGTATTACCACCAGCTTGGGATCCTATAATTAATAAAATTAAGTCAAAAACCAAGCATACCACTGCAAGACTTCAAGACACAGTTAGCTCTTTCTGCGTAGATCGGACCACAAAAAATAATTAAAAGCTGAAGGTACTCCGGGTTAACTATGACATCAGGACATCTGTCACCTCAGTCCCCCCGTGACCATGGGTGCTGTAAAGCACTCGAAACGTCGGGTTATAAATAGTATAAAAATAAACGCGATAAAATCCGTAAAATTAGTTTCATTTAAATATAGGTTAAGTTACTTTTGTAGTTAATAAATATATATTACGCGATATAATTAAATAAGTTGTGTATTCATCTAAGTGGATTGCAATACAGTGTAAAACTAAGCTTACTCATTGTAAATCTTCGCTCATTTTTTTTATTGTAATCTGTTTGTGTACCTAATAAATAAATAAAAAAAAAATGACTGTGTTTCGGTTTGAAGGGCACTGTGAGCTAGTGTAATCACTGGGCATATACGACTTAAGAACTGATGTCTTAGGGTGACGGGCGCAGCGTGATCTCACACAGAATTGTTCTGGGTTACACGGCATTCGCTAGGGGCAGACGTTGCACTTACTTGCACGTTTTTCTCGTTTCATTACTTTATACAATGAAAAAAGTAAAATCATGGTCAAAATAAAGAATATGCACAATTGTGACATTTCCTATCACTAAAAATGTACTTCTGTCAGTGTTTTTTTCTAAATAAATCCAAAAATTAAGAACTTGACAAGAAAATTACCTATAAAGAAGCAAAAAACTGAGTAGAAGAAGGCAAGGTTAGCATAACAATTGTCTTAATATCTGCATATCTTTTTCTGTTGTCTTCGTAATGTCACAACTATTGTTTTTCTAATAAAATCCCGTGTGTTTACTTCTAGGCATCTTGTAGTAGTTTTTATTAGTGTCGGACAAATGCCTACTCATAGACAATTCGGCACGGCATCATCTGCAATTCGGACGGCCTTCCAAACGCAGGTACATATTTTTGCCTATAAATTCTTAAAATTAAAATATATCTCCCATATAGGTATTATAATTCAGAGACCATTATTTTTAGTTTTAGCAATATGTATAAAGATTGTAGTCGCAACCTTGCAGAATTGAAATCTCAAAATCAAATTAAAGGAGAACCAAAAAAAAAAATACGGTGGAACGGAGGCATTTTCTGATGACTGATGGGAGTCCACCGCGCCTGAGTTTCTCTGAAAATACTGATGATATCAATTATAACCTTCCTTATAAATTTGTTCTAGACAAAAATATATTTGATTCTGATCAAATAAATCAGGTAGGTATTTTTTTAGTCGTCCAGTAATATTTCGTGTACGTCATATATTAAATATTTAAAGGAAATGTTTCTTGGTTGGTCGTAATCCTATATTTAAGGCGAAGAACGTAAGCCGAATAATAACCTCGTCTAATTTTATCAATATTTGTATAGTATAGATATAACCGACACCAGGTTAACACTGATTTAGATATAAATATATATTTAGTTAATTTTTACGTTCTTGTTCTTTTAAGTTTTCAACAAGGTGAGCATTTTTGACATACTACATTAGGAGCAAATTCCATAGCATCAAAAAATAGAGTTATGAGAGGGTGTAAAATAAAGTTATTAGCTAGTCTGGAACGATATTGATCTCCGCCCAAAAACACAAACTTTCCTTAAGATACGTCGGTGTTTTTGGATTAAACGGTAGATGGTACAGTTGAGATAAAAGGAAGGTATTCCGACGAATTCTAATTGCAATAAAGATCTTATTGAAGCCACTTAAGCTAAGTGCGAAACTAAGAAACACGATCATATGTGTGAAGGTCAAATATGAATTTTACAGCGAAATTTTGAAGTCAATAAAATACATTTCATTAAAGCTTCAGTGTTTCTCTAGACATATGGAAATTATTATATTTAATTCACCGTATCCGATGTAACGATTATTCGAAAATATTTAAAGAAGCAACGGATGCTGCATCAAAGATAAAGATAAAGTCAAAATCATTTCTGATTAAAATAGTTTTTGCACACATTAGACTTCGGGTAAGACATGAATCCAGCGCCCATGATTGCATAGTCAGGATACGCTTTCTTTTATAGTACACGGTTTCACTCTATAATCTGGTTAAATAAAATATAGCAAACATCGCGAAGTTGAAAACAGTGGTGGTAGTTAATAAGAGTGGAATTTACGGCACAGAGAAACACACGCGATAGCGTCCAACAAGAATCTATTTAAAATTCCTTCGCAGATTGTTTTTGTGGCTTTCAAATTGTAAATGAGAAGGTTATAGGAATACATGTTTTAGAATTACGGTTCGAATGTTAAAGAGTTAATTTCGTCGTTTCAGCTTATCACAAGTCCACTTTTGAACATATACCTCCCCCATAGAAAGCCACAAAAGTAGAGTGGTACCGCCGTATGGTAGCGGCCTAAGAGAATCTACCACCCCATCCCATCCCGTGGGTGTCGTAAAAGTCGACAGAGGGAAATTAAAACCAGGAGATGGACAGCAGCATCTTCCTGGAACATCTGAATAAATAAACTGCGGTTGCCAACCCGCCTGCCAAGCGTGGCAAGTATGGCAAAATCCCTTCAATATGAGAGAGTTAGTTCAATACAATCTCAGTCAAAAATATCACAGAATTCAAGGTGTGCTATAAACTAACTTTAAAAACTAAACAACAGATAATGGTTGTTCCATAATCTGTTGTTAATTAGTATTGGGGTGTAGTTTTGAAGAAAATTGATATATATTTAAGATCTGCAGATCCGTATTAACAACAAAATTGTCCTGATGGACGGTTTCGTAACATATGGGGTGTCGTTAAATATTTATTGTTCCGATTTCAATTTTCGTAATAATAATACGTAAGAAACATTTCCATAGCATCACAGCCTTAACACCGGTGGTGAAGTGCACCGTGCACCGTCTCATGACCGCTCATTTAACTCTTAAAAAAAAGAAATCGTATTGAGGTTCAAATATTTCGAGTCATTTCCATTTCACGAAGTTATCGTGACCACATCACTAAAAAAATCCGGACGCCCCGTCCTTTATTTTTTTAAACTGTTTTTTTTCACGAGTGTTTTCTTGATACGAGTGTTCAAATTAGCATATAAGTGCAATATAATCGTGATAGAGGCATTTGAACCGCCGAATCGCTTGACCTTGACATGTCGGGTATAAAGCACTATCTCACACCGCTTCGCGCAATGAGACGTGCAATTTAGAGTTATGAGCGGGCATACGTAAAATAAGGTTATTAGCTGGCCTGGAATGATCTTGAAACTCCGGCTAGAATCTTAAATTTTTCTTTAAGTGACCTCAGTGTCTTTGGTTAAAATATTACACAGTACAGTAGAGACTTATTATGAATATTCCGAGAATTTTTTAGTAAGTAAGACGGGTGTCATTTTATAATTATTATTCTGTTTTAAATTTTATTAGAAATAATATGTAAAAATCATGTCTGAAAAATAATACAGTACAAGTCATATTTGTTAATTTAATAACTTATCCTTACATCGCAGGTCTGTGACAAAGAAGTATAAAAAAATAACAATGGAAATATCCAGCATGTTTCATTCAAAAATACAACAGAACGTCATCAGAACGACTTTAGTAAAAAAGTAAGTTTTAATTGGCTCTGATTTAAATGTTATGTCAATGTTTCTTATAGTAGCCACTGTAGTATAAAATTAATATGCAATAAGACTTAACTATGCGGTAGTTTGCACGAAAATGAAAACAAAGGGATTGAACTACCTATAGAATGCTAAAAAAGCCTTTAGGTTTTACGCTTTAGTGACGTAATTCTTGTACAAGTTGTTGGTTTTTGTGTCTGTGTTTTCTTATTGAACCCGGTTTTTTCCGCGTTCTTATTCCATCGCAGATTCGAAAATGTTGACCCATATTGGAGTAAAAGTAATTTGACCGGTTTTCTTCGTGTGATAGCGTCTAAAGAAAATGTTCTAACCCTGTATTATCTCGTAAGATCTCGTAAGATTATAGTATAGTTAGAAAGAAGTCTCATGGCTTCTGACAGATTGCGGAATAACCCTCTTGAAAAAAAGCCAAACCTAAAATTACTAGACCTGTGACGGACACCACCGTTTATTGTAAGAGAAGCATGGTACTAAAATCGTCAATCTGTCTATCAAGTGCAGTGATTACGGCAAATCCTCCCTTCTTGGTAGAGGAATATGTCCAAAAGTGGACTACTAACAGATTGACGAATAATAAGAAAAAGAAAAAAATTGACTCCAAATCATTTCTATTAATGATTAGAATTGAGATATTTATACAATTTCCACAACTTTTTTCTGGTGGAAGTATTACAGCAATTCGTTTAGGTAATTACCACCGCATATTCCGTTATTTTGCCGTGAAGTAGTGTGCAAACATTACTGTGTTTCGGCCTGAAGGTGATAGCTAGGTGATAGCATTGATAGCTAATGTAACTGCTGAGCATATGAGATTTGAGAATTGATGTCTCAGGGGGGCGGGTGTAGTGTGGTGCAACAAATAAATGTTCTGGGTGATACAACATCTGTTATGGGTAGACTTTGCACATTAACTGGTGGTAGGATTCCTATGCAGGAATCCGTCTAGGTAGGTACCACCCCAGGGCCAGTTATTTTGCCGTGAAGCAGTAGTATGCAAACATTACTGTGTTTCGGCCTGAAGATGATAGCTAGGTGATAGCATTGATAGCTAATGTAACTGCTGAGCATATGAGATTTGAGAATTGATGTCTCAGGGGGGCGGGTGTAGTGTGGTGCAACAAATAAATGTTCTGGGTGATACAACATCTGTTATGGGTAGACTTTGCACATTAACTGGTGGTAGGATTCCTATGCAGGAATCCGTCTAGGTAGGTACCACCCCAGGGCCAGTTATTTTGCCGTGAAGCGGTAGTATGCAAACATTACTGTGTTTCGGTTTGAAGACTCAGTGCCCTAGCTAGCGTAATCACTGGGCATATGAGACTTAAGAACTGATGTCTCAGGGTGACGGTCGCAGTGTGGTGTCACGCATTAATTTTCTGGGTGACACAGCATTTGTTATGGGCAGACGTTACACTTACCACCAGGTGAACGTTTTGCTCGTTCCGTCACTTTTATGAAATAAAAAAAAAATTAACGATAACAATTTTACTCTTTCTGTCAGTTTTGAATTCAGACCGTTTACTATCAAATTTTCTTTAGTCATATTTCTCTTGCGAAACTGAACAGTAACTTTTAAATTTCTCTTCAACATCTTGTTGGACTTTCGAGATTGTGAAGGGGAGTAGCATTTTCGTTGTTAATTTAATATTGTGGTTTCAATATTCAGCGATAGTTTCAAGTTACTATTTAGTGAAATATAAATGGAAAGAATATCTTGTGTTTGTCATCAATAAACGTATCGGTCTTAAGTAAACTCCACTGATTTTTATGGCGGAAAAAAAATAGAGAAATTTATGTATAATTAAGCTGAGGAAAATGTTAAGGTTTTAATATTACATAGATAGATTTATTGCACACAAAAACGATAAAAAAATGATATACAAACGCGTTCTTTAAGCTTAAGGCAATTTCTTCCAGACCTCCTTTGGATTGACAGGATTGAAATATGCAACATAAAATAATAAACAGTAAATCTATGACACAAGTAAATAAGTAATTGAAAGGGAGAAAAACATATCATCATCATCATCATTTCAGCCTATCACTAGTCCACTGCTGAACATAGGCCTCCCCCACAGATTGCCACAAAAGTTTGTAGCTCTCATTTCGGAGGGATTTCACCACAGTTGCCACGCTTGGCAGGCGGGTTGGCAACCGCAGTTTATTTATTCAGATGTTCCAGGAAGATGCTGCTGCCTATCTCCTGGTTTCTATTTTCCGTCTGTTGACTTTTAAGACACCCACGGGGTGAGATGGAGTGGTAGATTCTCTTAGGCCGCCACCACACGGTGGGAAAAACATATAAATATGAATAAAACAAAATAAATATAAATAAAACAGATGAAGGCTTGAATCGAAAAAAGAGAAAGATAGTGATTGTTCACGTTTTGTTTTTAAAAACCGACAAGGACTGAGCACATCTCACAGATAAAGGCAGGGCATTCCACAACCGGACAGCTTGCACTTAAAACGACTTGTTCAGAAAGTTTTTTTTTTAATTAGATGAAAGAAAGAAAGAAAGAAACACATTTATTCACGGTCTAATTACAATAGATACAAAAACAAAACAAGAAAAAAAATGGAATTACACAGAGCATAAAATAGTATTGCCCAAAATTAACAAAAGTTAAAAAATTATATAAAATGAGTCTGTGTAGCAGCATAATACCGTGAAATTGATAGGACTCAGTAAAAATCGGGATACAGAGACTTAAATTGCTCTGATCCCGACACTGGTTTTCAGTCCGGCCCGAACTCCGAGCCAACTCGGACGGCTGCATCAGTGCACATACAATAATACGATGCAATAACGGAACTAAAATAATTTATGTTTTAACTTTTATTTATATAAGCAGTGGATATCATTAGTCTAATGAAGGTAAGTAAAAATAAAAAATAATGTTTTCCATCTAAATATTGATGTCAGTTTTTACATTCCCGTTTCTATTTTAGGTTAACCAATAGTTATAGCTACTGTAGTAGTGTGATGTGTGGAAACACGAATAAAACGCTCACCTTGATGGTAAGTGCAACGTTTGCCCATAGCAAATACTGTGTCACCCAGAACATTTATGTGTGACACCACACTGCACCCGTCACTCTGAGACCTGGGGTCTTAAGTATCATAGTGATTACACTAGCTCTCAGTGCCCTTCGAAACGAAATACAGTAATGATTGCACACTACTGCTTCACGGCAAAATTACTGGCCCAGGAGTGGTACCTACCTAGACGGATTCCTGCATAGGTCGTAAATCTAATATGACTTACAATTACGCGCACACACTTTATATGTGCGTGTGGGTATGTGTTTATGCCTCTGGGTGTCACTGTGTTTGTGTCTTTTCTTCTCTAGGCTTCTTCTGGGCGTGTGTGTGTGACCGAGTTAAAGAGTGCACGCATGTGAGATTCAAAGTATGTGTTTTGTCAGATATCATTTTATAAACCCATCATTAATAAAGCAAAAACAATATCACCTGCCGCTTGAGCTAACGAAACTTTGAAATGTCACAAGACAAAACAATTAGAAGAAAAAAAAAAACTAAAACATTGAGTCCCTTTCAGAGGAGAGACAGTGAACAATTTTACTTGTTTTCTCAAAATAAACAAAAGTGGCGTCTGAACGCGCTTTGCTTTTACGGACCTATTTGAAGACAAACAGAAACTCTATAAAACTACTGCAGAGTATTTTTTCAGCGGGAAATACTAGTACGATACTCTTGATGAGTCTGTTTCTAAAGTAACATTTCGAAATGTTTAGTTAATTCTAAAAATAAAAATCATTGCGATTATGATGATTTTATTCAATGTTAATTGTTTAAGTAAAAAAGCGGCCCATTTATAAGTAACAGCTTATAAATGCCGCACTTCAGAGATCTCTGAGATTTTAGGATCCACAAAGGCGGACGTCATATGTTCATGGCGTCATATGGTTCATTCATGGTCGTCGATATGAAGGTTTCTTCGCGGTGTTTTCCAGTACCGTTGAGCACGTGGTAACTCAGCACTTACGTGGTAATCGCAGAACTATTTTAGAGGTTCCTTCACCTGGAATCGGAATCTGGTCACTTGCGTCCTTTGAAATTTAAGGAATGCGCCCGGCCCCTGAGTCATCACGCCTCATATAAAAACATGTAAAAATAATCTTATTATAATTTTATTATCTTGTTGCGTAGTTTACTCACAGACAACTCATAAGAATTTTTGGAGCGCGATATAAGATTTTAATTTTTTAAGGGTAGTCCCTTACCCACCACAGACTGACTGGTAAATTCAGAGTTTTGCCTTGGATATATAAAACATAGCACAAAATTAACTTCACCAGGCACATGAAATAATAAACAGGTGATAGGATTTATACGGACGAATCCTTCTAGGTAGGTACCACCGCAGGGCTAGTTATTCTGCTGTGAAACTGAAAGGTGTAAACATAACTGTGTTTCGGTGTAAAGGGCACTGAGAGCTAGTGTGGTGCAGTTTTACGGGTAAACTTACCATCAGGTGAACGTTTTGATCGTCTGGCCCCTTTTTCTTTTAAAAAAAACTATATAACTCTTGATTTCTTATATTTACGCAACACTACACATTTAAATGAAACTAATTTTGCGGATTTTATCGCGTTTAATTTTTTATAACCCGACGTTTCGAGTGCCGAAATTTGGAATCTAGATTCCGAATTACTAAAATGTCTAGAAAAGCTAAAGATCCTAATAACAGTTTTGCACGACAACGAGCTTCGGGTTCCGCGCCTACGTCGCAGTGACCGAGAGAAACCGGCCATAGTTGAGCGTGTACCTGCTGCTCTACCTTATGTCAGAGGAGTCACGCACAAGATTTGCTATATCTTGAAGCGGGCTTCCATAAAAACATTCTTCAAGACGCCGAAGAAGATAAGTCAGTTTTTACCATCTGTCAAGTGTAACATCTCAAGATGCAGGAGTATACAAGCTAGATTGTGAATGTGGTCTCTCTTACATAGGCCAAACAAAAAGATCGATAAAAACCCGCATAAAAGAACATATAGCTGACGTGAAGCATCGTCGTTCTAGGAAGTCTGCAGTCTGTGACCATTACATCAGATTTGATAAACCACAAATCCTTGCAAAAGAACACCGTTTCACGCCAAGGATGATTCGCGAGGCTATTGAAATTAAAAAAAAACATCCTAATTTCAATAGAAAGATGGTTGGGTATTACCACCGGCTTGGGATCCAATAATAAATAAAATTAAATCAAAATCCAAGCATACCACTGCAAGGCTTCAAGATACAGTTAGCTCTTTCTGCGTAGATGGGACCAAAAATATTAATTAAAAGCTGAAGGTACCCCGGATTAACTATGACATCAGGACATCTGTCACCTCAGTCCTCCCTTGACCATGGGTGCCGTATAGCACTCGAAACGTCGGGTTATAAATAGTAAAAATTAAACGCGATAAAATCCGTAAAATAAGTTTCATTTAAACGTGTAGTGTTCGCGTAAATATAATAAATCATTACGATTTTCCTATAGTTGCCACGCTTGGCAGACGGGTTGGCAACCGCAGTTTATTTATTCAGATGTTCCAGGAGTCCGCCCGTGACCGTAGGTGCTGTAAAGCACTCGAAACGTCGGGTTATAAATAAAAAAATTAAACGCGATAAAGTCCGTAAAATTAGTTTCATTTAAATGTGTAGCAAAATCCCTTTAAAAATGAGAGCTACAAACTTTTGCTGCAATCTACGGCGGAGGACTATGTTCAGCAGTGGACTAGTGTAAGGCAGAAATAATGATGATGATGATAATGTGAAATCTTATGTTTGTAAAGCTCACTCCCGCAGAGAAGAAATCCTGTTATAGGGTATCATTTTCTTTTAAAAATCTGTCTACTCTTATATCTTTAAACATATAATTCATAAGTGCGTGTATTTGTCACTGAACTCCTCCTAAACGTCTGGACCGATGTTGATGAATTTTTTTGTGTGTGTGAGTGGTTCCCTGGATGGTTTAGATTCGGAATTGGACCCGGTAGGTGGCGCTGCGATAGAGTTCTAGGAATACGACAAAAGTTACTCAGTATGTAGTTAATCGATAATTCGAATATCGAAAAATCGTATGCTGAATCTGTTAACGTCGGGAAAGCCAACGTTCGGCCAACGTTCGGGCAGGACAACGTCTGTCGGATCCGCTAGTAATATATATATATATATATATATAATCTCCTATAAAAAAGTAAAGTAAAGTAAAGTAACAGCCTATAAATGTCCCACTGCTGAGCACAGGCGTCCTCTCATTTCTGAGAGGGTTTTGGAGCTGGGAATGGTCCGCCACGCTGCTCCAATGCGGGTTGGCAGACTTCTCATGTCCTCGAAATATTAGTATTCTTCGGACATGCAGGTTTCCTCACGATGTTTTCCTTTACCGCTAAGCACGTGGTAAATCAGCACTTAAAATTGTAGAACAAGAGGCAGCACTTAAAATTGTATAGGTGCTGGCACCGGGGATTGAACCCAGGTTACTTACGTACTATGAAATTAAATGCGAGCATTATCCTATAATAACACTAAAATACGTATGATATATAAGTCTTACCATTATATTTAGAATTACATAGATCAAGACCTAGTCTATCTTTTCTCTAGTATTGCAACTTATACAGCTCGAAACTTCAAGCTTTCCCAACGTGCTTTTCCTTATTAAATCTCTCTCGCCACGATTCCGTCACGAAACTCAAATATTACTTTTTTTTTAATTCAAAATTCAATTTATTTTTTCTAGATTTCTGAAGATCTCTAGCGTAGGTAAATTATAGTTTATGATGCGGGAAAATAACATAACTTATCGATACAAGTCAACATTTCTTCATTGATAGTCAAGATTTACCACGTGCTCTGCGGTGAAGATAAACATTGTAAATATATATTTTCGGTGATGTAATTGCTGTTAGCCTTCTCGGCTTTTACAGCTTCATCGGATACTGTGCTCGCGGGCCAGGGGCCCGCGTGCCAGATTTGGTTTGACAACCGAAGGTTGGTTGACCGTCCGAAGGAGGCTGCGCGCGTCCATTCGGACTGTCGACTTGTGTGTCGGTAACTCTGGGCGGCGAGAACCGCCCTGGAACACGGGTGAATCTTGTGTACGCGGTAACAATGTAAAGAAAACTGCATGCAGGTTTCGGCATGCAGGCATAACAATATTTCGAGTATACGTGAAGTCCGCCAACTAGTGTTGGCCGGTATTAACTGAGTTTAATCAGTTAACCAACTGATTAAAAATTTATTGTGATTGCGATTACTATAAATTAGGATTCCTATGTATGAATCCGTCTAGGTAGGTACCACCGCAGGGCCAGTTATTCTGCCGTGAAGCAGTAGTGTGCAAACATTACTGTGTTTCGGTCTGAAAAGCACTGATACCCAGTGTAATCACAGGGAATATGAGACGTAAGAACTTACGTCTCAGAGTGACGAGCGCAGTACGCCATATTTGATTCACGACCTATGCAGGAATCCGTCTACGTAGGTACCACACCAGGGCCAGTAATTCTGCCGTGAAGCAGTAGTGTGCAATCATTACTGTGTTTCGGTCTGAAGGGCACTGAGAGCTAGTGTAATCACTGGGCGTATGAGACTTAAGAGCTTATGTTTCATGGTGACAGCGCACTGTGGTGCTACACAGAAATATTCTGAGTAACACAGCATCTGTTATGGGCAGACGTTGCACTTACCGTCAGGTGAACATTTTGCTCGTCTCGTCACTTAATAAAATTAAAAAATATATATAAACTAACCTGACTGTCTAGATATATACGGTCTTATTCATAAAATAGACATAACACCACATAGAAGATTTATATTATAGAAGGTTTATAGTACATAAAGTATATATATCTTGTTACAAAGACATTACTATTTCTTGGCAGAAGTTTGCAGTCAAATATAGACAAATTCACAGATATCTGAGATATGTAGATTTGAAATTTGATTAGGACGACAACATAACCATGTTGAAGTATCTCTTAGCGGAATTTTATAACACGTTTAGTAGACCTAATTAGCTTTATAATTATTCAGTATTATAAATCTATCATAAGTATTTTTTATTAATAAGACCGCTTGGAGTTTTAGGACTAAATTGGGTAATGTCTCCACCATTCGCAGAATCCAGTCACATTTCTGTCATTGTATGTCACACATTTATTGTTTGGAATATTTACTTACTACTTAAGTTTATGTGACTTCAAACTAAGGAGTTATTATTACAATAATCTCAGTCTCAGTTCTTTTATTAATACTGTGTAGACATTTTGTTCTTCTTACTGTATCTTTTTAATATTATAAATATAACTTAACTGTTAATTTTATGTGTTAATATAATTAAACATACATTCATACGGTCACCTCTTTTTCCATATAAAGGGTAGGCGGAGGCCACACACGTAGTCCACTTTTCGCGAAATCGAATCGAAATGAGATGTAACGGGCGGTGAACCACATCGCTCCCTTACTCCCCATTGCGTCCCCACGAGCAGTATAGTGACAACATTGCATATTAGGGTATCATTCTGTACGAATAAATGTTATCCGTACAATACTACAGTCGACACCTCGGTAGGAAAGAGGTAGGTGTTATTGTACTCTACCGGACATCTATTGGCACACAAGAATGGCCTAGACAAATACAATCCGCTATGAAATTTATTAGGATTTAAAATGACCCACTCTACATTCAAAAGGCATTTAAGATAAAGACGCTATTACTTCCTGTTTCGGAAGCGACAAACACCAACAAACAAACCTAAGAATAACTATTCGGTATTCTATTCGGTAAGTAGAATAATAAATATGTAGAAAGTAACAAGAGTAAAAAATAATGCGGTGTTAGTTCTTGTAATGACTTATCGTGTGCTGATTGTGCTTCTGTTAATACATATTTTGTAATAAAATTATGAATTAAATAAGAGACCATCATCGTTTTGTCTACTATACTAAAGGCATAACATAAAGGTAAGACACAAACACACGTGCACGCACACACACACACACAGAGACGCACAGTAGTGTGCAAACATTACTGTGTTTCGGTCTAAAGGGCACTGAGAGCTAGCGTAATCACTGGGCATATGAGACTTCAGGACTAATGTCTCAAGGTGACGGGCGCAGTGTGGTGCTACACATAAATATTCGGAGTAACACAGCATCTGTTATAGGCAGACGTTGCACTTACCATCAGTTGAACGTTTTGCTCGTCTCGTCATTTTATCCAGTAAAAAAATACACGTCCTCATGCATGAACGCACGCACGAACCCATTGAGAGAGAGAATGATCAAATTTAGCGTTAACGTTTCAAGAAATATCTTGTATCGAGTCTACGCTAATTTATTCTTTGACAATAAAATAAGACGCAGCCAGAGCCGGAAAAGTCTGACGTCGCTCTAATTGTTTCATTGCCGGCACTAAAGGAAGTTACGAGCGTTTGCGTTGTTATTGTTATTTATAAATAAAGCTCTTCCTTGCTTATCGCTACTGCTCGGGCTTCAACAATTACATAAAGTTACATTTGTTCCTCCTCAGTGTAGTTTATTTATTAGGATTAAAAAAAGTTATAAAATTATTGAACAACACTAGATGTCTATGCCATTTAAAGATAATTTGTGATTTTGTGAACTGATATAAGTAGTTCTCGTAACCAAACCGAAAGCGTGGGCTTTTCATCCTTGCTCCAAACAAAAAGGAATTTGCTCAATGTACCAGGAATGTAGACGAAGCCAAGCGGCATGCAGTCGTCATGGAAAACTTCTAGTGTATGTTACTAGATGCAAATGAGTGAATAATACCTGAGTCAAGGTTTTTCAATCAGTTTGTACTTAAAGGTTTTTTTTCCTATGTTATTACTACCTTAGCTAATGATCTATACTTTCATTTATACAATAAATGAATGTATTTGTATCATAATTATAATAATGTATGATAGTGGAGGCCTATGTTTCATCAGTGGAATAAGGCAGGCCAATGGCACATGATGATTAATGTATTGATTGCGTTCGACCAGCACACAGTTAATCGGCACGCTTGCTACGCAGATTGGCGACAGGAGTTTTTTTTTATAGAAGAGGAGGCAAACGAACAAGCGGCTCACCTGATGTTAGCGATCACCGCCGCCCATGAACATCCGCAACACCAGGGGAGTAGCGGGTGCGTCAAGTCATATCGGTTCGGAAAAACCGCTGGCGGCAGCAAGTTCCACAAAGTCGTCGTGAGTGAAAGAAAATTCCTCGAAAAGCGCACAGTTGTGGAATGCCAACCATCAAGGTGATGTGGATGGAGTTTAAAGCACGAGCTATTAGCACCTTATACGTTGCTTCTACATCTGATAGGTGTCCGGCAGAGTAGAATAGCACCTACCTCTTTCCAACCGAAGTGTCGTAAGAGGCGACTAAGGTATAGCACGGACAGCCTTTATTCGTGTAGAAGAATACCGTAATATGAAATACTGTCAGTATACTACTCGTGGGAACACAACGGAACTGAGTAAACATTTTTTGACTCTTACCAAAATTGCGGCGACGTGGTTCGCCACCCCTCACGTATATCGTTTCCCGCGGTGGCAAAAATGGTCTACGGGTAAAGACTCTGTCTATTCCTTCCTTATATGGGAAAAGGGTGTGACTATATGTATGTATGCGCTACTGTTCGTCACTTGTCTCGATAATTTAGGTCTGGGATTATTGAGATGATTTTGCATTTTCTTTTAGTTGATTTTTCACATACCGATTAAATAAAATGGTGTGGAAGATTCTCTAATGTCGCTCTTACATTACGTAACGTGTGATGTACGTTATGTAAATTACTCCAAAAAAACTTGAACTTACGTCCTTGAAAAACTTTTACGAACTTAACTCGCCTATATTACATAGTACGTGAATTACCTGAGTTCGATCCCCGGTGTCGGTATCACTAAAATTGTTCTGTAATTTATATCTGCTGATTTATCACGTGCTCAGCGGTGAAGTAAAATATCGTGAGGAAACCTGTATGTCTTAGAAATAAAAATATTTCGCCGACATGTGAAGTCTGCCAACCCGCATTGGAGCAGCGTGGCGGACTCGTCCCGGATCCAAACCCTGTCCGAAATGAAAGGAGGCCTGTGCTCAGTAGTGGGACATTTATAGGCCATTTATCCATTTCAATAATAAAAAAAAAACCTTCTAACCAAGATATAGGCAGTTGTATCTTTCTTAAACATTGACATGAAAAATGCAGTTACTTTTTCATTAATCCGCTCTACCGCGCTTACTGCCTGTCTCGAAAATTCTATCGCCCACATTTTTGGCTTCATAAGTAGACGTGAAATCCTACACTTATTATTCATTAAACACAGGCAAGGTAAACAAGGAGGAAAAGGGCCGTGAAGCTCTGCCTACTCAATTTTAAACCCATTACTGACTTAAAATATCATCCGCTGGGGCTATCTTGCGCCGCTTGACGATTAACGTTTTGCTCTTGCCTTCGCAAAGTTTATGTTCGGGACAAAGATGAGTGGGGACGCAGACCGAATATTAACGAACTTCAGTAATAAAGTTAGCGCATTGTTTTGTTGTGAATCTACGGGACTTTGTTACTGGAGACTGAGCAAATTTTACATAAATAAATTACTTCAATTACACATACGAATGTAAAGTGAACTATTAAGTTAACGCGAACACTACACGTTTAAATGAAACTGATTTTTATGGATTTTGTCGCGTTTAATTTTGTACTATTTATAATCCGACGTTTTCAGCATTTTACAGCACCTGTGGCCACATGAGGACTGGTTACAGATGTCATGACGTCATAGTTAACCCGGAGTACCTTCAGCTTTTAATTATTATTTTTGGTCCGATCTACGCGGAAAGAGCTAACTGTGTTATGCTTGGTTTTTATTTAATTTAATTAATTACGTGATCTCAAGCTGGTGGTAGTACCCAATTAAGTCGCGATAAAATCCGTAAAAATCAGTTTTATTTAAAGAAATGTGAAGTGTTTGCGATATTTTGTGAAAACAAATCTTTTACAGTGTACGTTTCGTTCTATCATACATCGCGGCACTAGACTACCGTATCTTGCTACGGTAGTCTATCTACAGAGGATTTTTGAGAGTTTGCGGATATTTAGATACGCAAAAGATGACCGATTTTAAATGGTGGTAGGATTCCTATGCAAGAATCCGTGTAGGCAGGTACCGCCCCAGGGCCAGTTATTATGCCGTCAAGCAGTAGTGTGCAAACATTGCTGTGTTTCGATTTGAAGTTCACTGAGAGCTAGCGTAATCACAGGGCATATGAGACTTAAGAGCTGATGTCTCTGGGTGTCGGGCGCAGTGTAGTGCCACAAAGAAATGTTCTGGGTGACATAACATTTGTTATGGGTAGACGTTGCACTTTACATCAGGTGAACGTTTTGCTCGTTTCGTGACTCTATCCAATAATAAAAAAATCTTCTGAACCCTGCAGGATAATGAAAACTGAACGCGCATGAAAATTTTAGTTAATGTTGTCCTGTTCCGACAGAGGAAAAACTAAAATCAGGAGATGGTCAGCAGCATCTACCTGGAACATCTGAATAAAGCCCTGCCAAGCGTGGAAACTATGGCAAAATCCCCCTAAAATGAGAACTACAAACTTGCTCAGATGCTCAGGGTGATGGGCACAGTGAGTTGTCACACAGAAATGTTCTGGGTGACACAGCATTTGTTATGGGCAGACGTTGCACTTACCATCAGGTGAACGTCATGCTGGTTTCATCACTTTATACAATTAAAAAAAAACGACTTTACATATCAAAGTGAGTATAATAAGATAATGTATGTGTACTATTTATGTGTACTATATTATAAGACAATGTATGTGTATTGTGTACTATGAGAATCTCTGACTTTATTGTGACTTGTGTTGTTCTGTTGATTTTTTGCAGCGATGTTAGATTTATAGGCATATCAAGGTTTTGAAATGTCTATACTACACTAGTAATATGTCCATCTAAGTGGGAGTACTTACTGGTGGTAGGATTCCTA
>JAHVAK010000487.1:0-5000 GCA_019845155.1 Luehdorfia chinensis
CGCCTTCGAACCTCTAACTTTCGTTCTTGATTGATGAAAACACCTTTGGCAAATGCTTTCGCTGATGTTCGTCTTGCGACGATCCAAGAATTTCACCTCTAACGTCGCAATACGAATGCCCCCAGTTATCCCTATTAATCATTACCTCGGAGTTCTGAAAACCAACAAAATAGAACCGAGATCATATTCTATTATTCCATGCACGAAATATTCAAGCAGCATTTTGAGCCCGCTTTGAGCACTCTAATTTGTTCAAAGTAAAATTGTCGGCCCATCTCGACACTCACCGAAGAGCACCGCGATAGGATTTTGATATTGAACCGCCGTTTTACCGACGGCTCACCGACGATATGCTCCGCAGACGTGTCAGTATCACCGCGGATGCGGTGCACCGACAGCGCGGCGCACAAATGCAACTACGAGCTTTTTAACCGCAACAATTTTAGTATAGCTATTGGAGCTGGAGTTTACCGCGGCTGCTGGCACCAGACTTGCCCTCCAATTGTTCCTCGTTAAAATATTTAAAGTGTACTCATTCCGATTACGAGGCCTCGTAAGAGTCCCGTATCGTTATTTTTCGTCACTACCTCCCCGTGCCGGGGGAGTGGGTAATTTGCGCGCCTGCTGCCTTCCTTGGATGTGGTAGCCGTTCTCAGGCTCCCTCTCCGGAATCGAACCCTGATTCCCCGTTACCCGTGACAACCATGGTAGTCGCAGAAACTACCATCGAAAGGTTGATAAGGCAGACATTTGAAAGATGCGTCGCCGGTGCTGGACCATGCGATCGGCAAAAGTTATCCAGATTCATCAAAATAACGACTTCGGACGCGAGGCCCTCCGTCGATTGGTTTTGATTAATAAAAGCACTCATCCCATCACTGGTCAGAGTTCTGATTGCATGTATTAGCTCTAGAATTACCACAGTTATCCAAGTAACCGAGGTAAGATCTAAGGAACCAAAACTGATATATTGAGCCATTCGCGGTATCGCCTTAATACGGCTCTTGCACTGAGACATGCATGGCTTAATCTTTGCGACAAGCATATAAACTACTTGGCAGGATCAACCAGGGAGCCGACAAATAACACATCAGTCTCGATCACATCGACACAGGTGCAACCGCGAAGCGACATAGCGTAATGAAACGCTTAGACGCGACGCTGCCGGTTTATATTTTATGAGAAAAATATAATACGAGTATCATATTTTTCATTTATTCAGTCCGCACACGGAATAGAATCGAATCTCTCCGATCTAGACGGTTTTTCACGGACCTACTGGCGAACGACTTATGCCGTTCAATTCAACGAACGTTCGACAACGAGACTTGCTTTGATACTTCACTTTATATAAATTATCTTTTAACATTTTTATTTTCGTTTATAACATAGACGATATCAAACGCCCGGTGTTAGAGAGAATCGTATCCATGAATGTTCAATTTCATAAAATCTCCGTCCCGAGCTCAAGAGCTGCGGCGACGTGCATTAATATTGAGCGGATCGAGTTAACGACGACGCGAAGTCGACTCGAGCGTCGAACTCGATACGCCACATATTTAAACGAACGATTGTCAAACACGTCTGCCGTCTAAAAAAACGGAGACGTCGTCCGTCACAGTTCAACATATCGCAATAACACGAACAACACTACAAACAAATTAATACAGATAAAATCTGTAATAATATAACACACGGATATGATGATAGGAGACGACAAAGTCAACAAAATCAAACCGTATCCATATACGATAGAGTCAACGGGCGCGGCTTCGCGCATCGACTCTAACGCGGCTGAACGTGTTGCGATGCTACTGCGAGACGGTCGGTATGTGCCTCCGCGGGTTCGTCTCACTCGTTTTTTTAATTTTTTTTTTCTAAGTGGTGCTTCTTTTATTTTTTTCTGTACTGCCCCTAGAGGGTGGCGCTGGTGACCGTGGTGGCCGTGGTGGTAGTGTCGGAGGGGCGCGGGGGGGGGGGGGGGGTTTTGTCATATGTTATTGTTATTATTTTCAGGGGGGAATTTCTACAGTTGTCGTCCGGTCGATATGTACGGACGACTATTATTAATATATTATATTATTTATTATTATTTTTTTTTTTTTAAGAACAAATTTTCGTGATCGCGTGTTCGTGCATTGAATTGGAAAAGATCAATGTGTCGACTCTACGTTTGCGCTTCTCCCCGAGCGTCGTTAAGTTGCTGCGCGGAAGTCCCTCTCTGCACGGAAGTAACCCTCCCCCTCCCTCCTTCTCCCGGAAACCCCCTCCCCCTCCCCCTCCCGCGACGGGCCCAGGAAAAAAAATTTTTTGGTTTAGATATGCCGACGCTAAGTGAACGCGCGTGTTCGTGTATTGAATTCGAAACGTTCAATGTGTCATATAAAATAATATGTAACATTTCGACGTCACGTTTCGAGCGTGTCAGGCCTAGTCTGCGGCTGTCTGTCACAGACATGTATGGTATGGTATGGTACGAGTATGATAGAGTAGAATTCCTCCCACTGTGATTAGATTGGGCGACGCTAACTGAACGCGCGTGTTCGTGTATTGAATTGGAAACGATCAATGTGTCGTCTCTACCACTGAGCGCTCTATCACTGAATTATGTACATTTCGACGTAACGTTCGAGCCTGTCCCCGAGCATTTTTAGGCCCCGTGCATTATAATATAATATAATGTCTGCGCCTTCTGCGTATGTTGCGGTATGATATGATATGATATGATATGATATGATATGGTACTCGTATGGTATGGCATGGTAGAGTAGAGAAAGAAGAGAACGCGCGTCGAATTAGAAACTCTACGTGGAATTCCGATCCACTGGATGTTAGTGAGTGTTTGTGTGTGTGTTTTTAATATTTTTTTTCATCGAATGACGTTTACGATGCGGTGCGGATAGTACGTGATCGAGATCCGCGCATAAATGGAAGATCTTGACGAAATCGAAAATGATTTGATATTACGTAAAAGTCCTCTGAATGAGATGAGAAAATGCTAATTTATAGGAGAAAACGTCACAGATCGGTCCCTAATCGCTTTCGGTGCCGTAATGTGGGGAAGAGATATAATTTTTACTACTAACCCCTAATGAATACGACAACGACGTACATATGTAGTTTATTGAAGCAACGTACTAACTATACCCTGTGGTGGTCGTAGGAAATGAATTAAGTTAAAAATTTACATTACTTGCGCCTTCTGCGTATGTCGCGGTATGATATGATATGGTACTCGTATGGTATGGTATGGTATGGTATGGTAGAGTAGAGAAAGAAGAGAACGCGCGTCGAATTAGAAACTCTACGTGGAATTCCGATCCACTGGATGTTAGTGAGTGTTTGTGTGTGTGTTTTTAATAATTTTTTTTCATCGAATGACGTTTCCGATGCGGTGCGGATAGTACGTGATCGAGATCCGCGCATAAATGGAAGATCTTGACGAAATCGAAAATGATTTGATATTACGTAAAAGTCCTCTGAATGAGATGAGAAAATGCTAATTTATAGGAGAAAACGTCACAGATCGGTCCCTGATCGCTTTCGGTGCCGTTATGGTGGGGAAGAGATATAATTTTTACTACTAACCCCTAATGAATACGACAACGACGTACATATGTAGTTTATTGAAGCAACGTACTAACTATACCCTGTGGTGGTCGTAGGAAATGAATTAAGTTAAAAATTTACATTACTTGCGCCTTCTGCGTATGTCGCGGTATGATATGATATGGTACTCGTATGGTATGGTATGGTATGGTATGGTAGAGTAGAGAAAGAAGAGAACGCGCGTCGAATTAGAAACTCTACGTGGAATTCCGATCCACTGGATGTTAGTGAGTGTTTGTGTGTGTGTTTTAATAATTTTTTTCTCATCGAATGACGTTTCCGATGCGGTGCGGATAGTACGTGATCGAAATCCGCGCATAAATGGAAGATCTTGACGAAATCGAAAATGATTTGATATTACGTAAAAGTCCTCTGAATGAGATGAGAAAATGCTAATTTATAGGAGAAAACGTCACAGATCGGTCCCTAATCTCTTTCGGTGCCGTTATGGTGGGGAAGAGATATAATTTTTACTACTAACCCCTAATGAATACGACAACGACGTACATATGTAGTTTATTGAAGCAACGTACTCACTATAGCCTGTGGTGGTCGTAGGAAATGAATTAAGTTAAAAATTTACATTACTTGCGCCTTCTGCGTATGTCGCGGTATGATATGATATGGTACTCGTATGGTATGGTATGGTATGGTATGGTAGAGTAGAGAAAGAAGAGAACGCGCGTCGAATTAGAAACTCTACGTGGAATTCCGATCCACTGGATGTTAGTGAGTGTTTGTGTGTGTGTGTTTTTAATATTTTTTTTCATCGAATGACGTTTCCGATGCGGTGCGGATAGTACGTGATCGAGATCCGCGCATAAATGGAAGATCTTGACGAAATCGAAAATGATTTGATATTACGTAAAAGTCCTCTGAATGAGATGAGAAAATGCTAATTTATAGGAGAAAACGTCACAGATCGGTCCCTAATCTCTTTCGGTGCCGTAATGTGGGGAAGAGATATAATTTTTACTACTAAACCCCTAATGAATACGACAACGACGTACATATGTAGTTTATTGAAGCAACGTACTCACTATAGCCTGTGGTGGTCGTAGGAAATGAATTAAGTTAAAAATTCACATTACTTGCGCCTTCTGCGTATGTCGCGGTATGGATATGATATTGTATGGTATGGTAGAGTAGAGAAAGAAGAGAACGCGCGTCGAATTAGAAACTCTACGTGGAATTCCGATCCACTGGATGTTAGTGAGTGTTTGTGTGTGGTGTTTTTAATAATTTTTTTTCATCGAATGACGTTTCCGATGCGGTGCGGATAGTACGTGATCGAAATCCGCGCATAAATGGAATATCTTGACGAAATCGAAAATGATTTGATATTACGTAAAAGTCCTCTGAATGAGATGAGAAAATGCTAATTTATAGGA